>KE505024.1:151825-191264 GCA_000441515.1 Elaeis oleifera | reverse complement strand
ACTTGTAGAGGACACCGTGGAAGCTCATCTGTCAACGAGGCTTGGAAGTATTGTGGAAGCTCGGCCGCCGGAGAAGTCTGGAGATGTGTTGCCCGGGGCCGGAAACCGGAAGGCTCCCGAGGAAGTCAATATTGTCACGAACTTCGGCTGGGGGGTATTTTATACCCAACAGATATAAATATACATATGGTTATTAGCCAGATCCTTAAATTTTATCTATATCCGGATTGATATGGATATAAAATAGATCAGATGGAAGATTGTTAAATTCATCAAAATAATATGAATTTATTCATCTACTGTTGAAGTTTTTAAATTGAAACTTTATATGCTCTACTAATATAAGAATATCCTATAAAAATATCTTCATCAGATTTTTCATCAAATTTACCTAACTTATTCTTATCATTATTCAAAATGAAGTAATGACAATAAAAACTTTGAAATATTTGGTGTTAGATTTTCTTTCTTTCAAAAGTTAAAGGATTTTTTTAAAAACTGGTCTAACTAATGTATGATTTAGCACAGAATGTGCTGTGTTTGCAGCTTCCATCGAAAAATATTTTGAAAAGTTGCTTTTACATAGCATGGTGTGTGCGATCTCCTCTAAGATCCTATTTTCTTTTTACTATCCTATTTGTTAAGATATCCTAGAAACTAAAAATTATGATCAATTCTATTTTTAAATTAAATTTTTAAATTTAATTTTAAATTTAGTTCTATGATTACTTCTTACTTTCAAAATATTTAAATCTTTTCATTTATAATTTTATTGAATAATTTTGAAATACATCAAATAACCCATCTTTATATATAAGAAATGAAATCCAAATAATTTAAGAAAAATCATCCATAATTATAAGACCATATTCTTGCATCCTAGGCTAATTATCCTAGTTAGCCAAATAAATCTATGTGAAGTAATTCTAATGTCTTAGTAGTTTTAATTGGCTTCCCTAATGATATGCATTACAAACTTTATTCTTTTGAAAATTAATTTTTAACAAATCATTAACTAAATCTTTTCTAACTAACTTTGCAATCAAATCTATGTTTGTAAGATCTAATCTATGATGCCAAATCTAATTAGTTTGATGGACTTTGGCATTCATTATAACTACACATTATATGTTATCCATGGATGGGTCATTATGATCCATCAAGTATATATTTTCATATTTATGCCCTACAAATTTGATATCATTATCAATGGAGTTAATTATAATACAATGAGATGATTCAAATAAATTTTAGAGGAACATCCACTATCACATAATTGACTAATACTAAATAAATTATTCTTCAATATATTAACAAGTAAAATATTTTCAAGATAATTAGTGGAAGAGATGATTTGAATGCTATCAAGATCAATAATTCTTTATTTTCTATTATCTACAAATATTACTATCCTTCTGTCTTTAGCCTTTAAGATAATGAATTATGATTTATCCTCTATCATGTATCTTGAGAATCTACTATCTAAGTACCATCTTCTCTTTATATATGAGATACATAATACGCCTACAAAATGAATACCAAGTTTCAATTTTAGGTACCCAAGCTTTCTTTGGTTCTTTGAGGTTAGTGATCATAGTTTCTTTTGAAACCTAAACTTAACTATAATATTACTAACTTTCTTGATATCACAATCAAAAACTTTATGGTGTACTTTATTTCATTTAGAACATGTAAATGAATGATTTGTAGGAGTTTTACGAACATATTTTTTAAAAACTTTTTTTTTTCACGGAGTTATATCCAAATCTAGCTTTATCAAAGATTGTCCTTTGATTTTTTAAAATACGATAATTTTTAAGATCTTAGAGTAAATTTATCAACTATGGATTTTAGTTTATTTACTTCCTATTTTAACTTAATTTTTTTAACCAAATCATTATTTTCATTTTGGAATCATTTTTTCTTAAGCTAGAACTTGATTTTCTCTTTTCATCTTTTATTTTCTATCTTAACTTTATCGAATCAATAATCAGCTCATAAAATACTTCTTGCAACTCATCAAAAATAAAATTAAGTAAGCTTTCTAGATGTATGTAATCCTCATACGCCATGATGCATAGATTGATCACTTCTTCCTTTTTATCTTTTTCTTTGAAGCTTTATTTGTCGCTATTGCTCTAAGTCATGTCTTTCTTTTTATACTTCTTGGGGCCTTTCTTGAGTAGAGATAGTTAGGTTTGAAATTATCTGACTTTTTACACTCATAGCCTATACTCAGTTGCTCTTTGTTCTTGTCCTCGCTTGGCTCTCTTTTGATCATGCCTTTCTTCTGAAATCCTTGGCTTTCACTTCTTATAAATCTTTTGAATTTTTTTATTAGCATAGTCATTTCATTTTACTATTGGCCTCCTCTAATGCATGACTTTCCTCCTTTTTTGCTATAGATTTAAGGGTGATGGTTTTCTTCTTCTTTGATTCTTTCTCCATATTCTGCTACATGCTCAACTCATAAATCATGAGTAAACCAATAAGCTCCTTTAAGATCAACTTATTTAAATCTTTCACTTTTTGGATAGCTGTCATCTTGGCTTCTCAACTTTTTGATAAAGACCTAATAATTTTTGTAAAAGTTCACTATTAGTATAAGATTTGTCAAAATTTTTAAACCATTAATAATATTAATAAACCTAGTAAATATTTTAGTATTAGATTCATATTATTTATTTAAAATAACTCATATTTATATACAAGTATGTTGATTTTAGATTCTTTAACTTGGTTAATACTTTATAGGTAATTTCTAATCTATCCCATATTATTTTAGCTAAAATATAAATAGAGATTCTATTATATTTATTTACATTAAGGGAGCAATATAAGATATTCATAGCCTTAGTATTTAGTATGGCCATTCTCTTATTAAGCTCTCTCCAATTTATTCTGATTTGGGAGAGGACATATAATCAATAAGAATAGTGGGTATGTAAGGCCATTGATTATTATACTCCATACATCATAACTAGGTATATGAATGAAGATTTTCCTCCATAACCTTTTTTGGGGTACATATCGGGGTCTAGAATATCCAGATCAAGAATCAAATTAAGAAAATAGAATTAAAACAAAGCAACAGACGAAAGGAAAATGATAGTATGCTAATGTCTAGGAAACTAATATAGCTGATGAAGTCACAAATGCCTACATCTTAATGTAAATGGGCATGGATGATAAAAAATGAAAGCCTAAATTTTGTTGAAGACTTGCTAGAGAGTTCACCATAGTTGATTTGCCTCTCTAAAAGGCATGGGTTGCTAAGAAAGATTTTATGGAGGTAGTTGTTTGAACAATGTCTGATAGAAGAGGATGAATGTCAACTATAAAAGTTGAAATCTTTCTAAGCTGCTTTGTGATCCAATAGATTAACTATTGCCTAATCACCTTTCAAACAAATCCTTATGAAATTTAAATATATAGCTGCCACTATCAATCCTTCCTAAGCTGCTTAAAGTTCTGCTTCAAGGATCGAATATGCAACAATTATTCTCACTCCAACAAATAATATATATCTACATGATTCCTAATTATAAAACCAGCTCCTGCCTGACCATCCCTCTAAGAAGCATCAAAGTTCACCTTAACCATTTCATAGAGAGGTGTCCAATAATTAACAAAGATGATGTTTTAGATAGACTTGCAGAGCCGCCAATACCCCATTGCTGTTGATAAATTATTTCGGTGTCCTTCAATAAAGCTTCATAAAATTTCGCTACCAAACGAGAAGTCATGGCTGATATTTTTTGAAATTGGTATAATTGTGCCATTGAATAATGGGGATCTATTGGTTGATTGGCCTTCAATAAATAAGGATCCAATCGAGATTGCCACAATCTTTAAGTCTTAATTGTTACATAAAAATGGCATGAGTATCAAATTCTAAAACCACTTATTATCCAAAGATAGCAACCCAAGAGAAGAGGATGAATTGAGTTCTTTAAACTTAAAATAAATATGTGCTCTAAATATCAATTGCAAGTATGCTTGTGATGTGCTTGGAGAAATATAAATATAGTAGCAGAAAGTAAAGATAATTAAATATATAAATATAAGAAGTTTACAATAGTTTGGTGCCAAAGTCAGTACCTACATCTATTCCCTAAGATCTCTAACTTGAGAATTTCAACTATAATATACTAAATTATAGTTTGATTATTTTGCTTGGGCTTACAATCAAATCCAATTGATTTTGCTCAGGCTCACTAACTAAAATCTTAACATAGTTGGATTTACATTGAGTCACTAACAAAATCTTAATCCAACTAGGTATTCAAGACTTAGTCCATTGTACATCTCTAATTCTAGACTTGGACAAGCCTTAATCTTCTAATTATTTCTATCCCAAGAAACTTGCTACAAAGTAATTAATATAATGGATAAAGAAATTAATTAAAGCTCAATCGCAAAAGCTCTTTGAAGCACATAGAAGTCACTAAAGAAGCCTCTTCAGTTGCTTTGACTTCCTTCTTAATTGCTTGAGAGAGGGTTGAAGAATTGCTTGATTGATTTCTCAGTTGATAGCCTGTATAATGAATACTCTAATCTTCTCCTTTTAGGTGAAATGAGTATCTTGAGAGCTTGAGATTGAATACCTTCTTAAATGAACTTTTTTTCTTTTTATTTTACTTTCATTAATTTCTACTTGAACTTCTTGCTTAAATTTATCTAAAAGATGGATCGAAGAGGCAATTTGATCATTGGAGAGTTCAAACTAGTCATTGGCACCTTTTCTATCCAATGGGATAGTTTGAAAAACTAGTTGTTGGGCTATTAGGCATGGAGAGGTCAACTCGACTCATCTAGTGATTTAACTCAATTTAGTTAGGAGTTGGCTCATGAAGTATTGTGTCTCAAGATAGTTTCTATCTTTTGAATGTGGTCATTTTAGGGTCAACTTAATTGAAGTTTGGATTGATTTGTCTCATCCTAGTATTGACTCATAAAGTGCTATGAGGTCAACCTGGGAATAGACTATTTTTCACTATTCTTTATCTTTGTCCTGAGACCATTTTAGGACTGATTCGTATCCTATTAGGGTTGACTCTCACCCTAATGGGGTCAGCTCTTTATGTTCTAGGGTCGACTCATAAAATGCTCAAATTGTACAACTCTTTGTCTGCACTTTGAAACTGTTCTATGGTCAACTCATGTCCTATTGAAGTTGACTCATGGAATATGCTAGTCTTCTTCAAGTATGCTCAGATGACTGGGGTCAACTCTTGAATATCTCAAACAAATGTTTGTCTTCTGTTTAAGCCCATGGATGTTTATGGATTGACTCTTCTCATCCATCACTTATCAAACTCTTTGAAAAATGTTATCTTTAGATATTTTTGAGAGGACTTCTTCTCGATTTTATTTACGATCTTTGAGCATAATAAGAAATTCTACAATCTTTCTCTCATGCTTGCATTAGTAGCAATTGTGCTCAAGCATTTTTATATCATCAAAATCAATCCTTAACAACTATATTACTATCACAATCAACTCCTGAAAAGAAAAATTCAAAAAGTCCATTTGCCATCTTTTGCTTCTAATAAACCATTATGTTTTGCAAATATGTTACATAAACGGATTTCCCACTATATATGAAAAGAAAAGTTCCTCTCTCAATCTCTTTTAGAAAAAACTTACCCAATTTGTCCCTTATTACCTTTTTTACATCCAAATTTTAACCCAATCAAGTATAATTAATAATCAATCATAACAATATTATTTTGCTGTGAAACTTGGAGGGACTTGTTATCATATTTTAGAGTTTTCTTAGTATTTTTAATTATTTTTGTTGATTCTATTCAATCACCTTGTACCTTTTGATTGTGCTGTATGTTTTCTATATATACAATGGAACAATGTACTATATATCCTTTCATTAATATATTGACGTTGGTGATTGTTATTCTAATTTATATCTTGATTGTATTTATATGAGCTATGATGGTGGGTATGCTGATCATTATAAAATATTAGACAATCTTTAAAGTTCTTGGATGACTTATCTCAATGCATCCTTGTGCTACCTAGTAAATTCAATTCAAGTTCACTCAATTGATTATAAGTTCTGATAGAGATATGAAAAAAGTTCATAGCTAACTTCATCAATCTTAGCATGCTTTTGGTGACCATTCGAAAAAAATTCTATAAAGAACAATTTTAAGCTCCTCTAGCCTCTTATTTTGCTAATTTAGCCTTAGATCTTGCCTATACATTTTAAATTTCATATTTTCTAATTCCTAAGTCTATGTTGATGTAAAATATATGATGCATGTTTTGTATGCTCACAATGAATCTATTGGATTTGCTGGAGCAATGATACCATGTGCTATATGTGGGTGACTTCTTAAGTGTTGGTTGAGTATGCGCTTATTTATTTTATATATAATTAAAATATTTAATATTACAGGAATAACTATCAAAAGGTTAGTATCATGTCATGTGTGTATCTATATAAAATAATACTCTGTGAAGGAGTACAGGAGTATTGCTAATTTTGCTTCTCAAACGAATTTTGTTGTGCCATCTGAAAAGAACACCTCTTCCTATTAAATTATATTATTAATATATGATATTATTATATTTATAATTAAATTTAATATCTTTTCATATTAAATTATATTATTAATATATGATATTATTATATTCATACAATTAAAATCTATTTATATAGATAGTTGAGAATATGAAGTGATCTTAAGAATTTAAATAAATATTATTTTATTATTTATATATATATATATATATATTTTAATCTGATTTAATTGAAAAAAAATTATTTTCGTACGTTCACGAATCTTCAATTAGTTGTAATATTATAATAAAAAATAATAGCAAAGTAATGTTATTATCCAAGTAAATAATTCTTTCAGATGTATCCAAACCTGCTTCAGTGAGAGCATTTTTAAGAAATTGGACTTAAAAAGAATCATTTTATCAACAAATAGCAGCAAAACTCAATACCCATTTTATCCAACTAAAACTCGGGAGAAAAGTCGCCGTGGTTTGGTCAGGGGTAAGAGAGAAATATAGGAGGGCGAGAAGAGGACGAGGACTGGGTGAGGGAGGAGGGCAGAGATGACGAGGGGGAAGCAGAAGATCGAGGCGCAGAGGAGGAACGCGGAGAGGAATCAGAAGGCCAAGGGCTCCCAGCTGGAGGCCAGGGTCGTCGGTCTCAAAGTTGGCTGCCCAATCTGCAAGGTATCTAGCTCTTTATCCCTCCAAACCCTAGCTCGGAATTCGCTCCCGTGGGAATTAATCCTCGTTGAAAACTGAAACTGTAAGTAACCATTACATTAGATGCATGATTCAGCGAAGATAGCATATCAAAATCGAATCTTAACGTGTTTATTTAATATGTCAATCCTAACTTTAGAATCCATGCCCTAGCTCTGAATTCACCTGTATGGGAATATGATCCTCCTTCAAAGTTGATATTATGATATCCCATTAGATGATATCCGTGATTCAGTGGAAAAAGCAAGCGAGCCAAAATCGAATTTTGAAGCGTTTTATCGTCCCCACCCGAAACCATATCTCTGAATTCATCTCCGTGGGTATTAAACCTTCGTTCAAAAACTGAAATTGATGATTCTTCATTAGATAAACTTCATGAAGCAGTAGAAAAATAGCAGTGCATCAAGATTGAATCTTTGTGTGATTATATGATGGATCTCCTCATGCGGACATACCTGTTTGTTTACATGATGGGCATGTAACCTTTTCTTTAATTATACACCATTGTGGTGCACTAGGAAAATCTATAATTGAGCAAGTACAGGACATCAAAATTGAACTGTTTTTCTGGTTTGTTTCGTGCATCTGTTCTAGCTTGATGGTTCATGTGTGTGTTCTGATTATTTTTTGTACTTTTGCTATGACAACTTCTTTTTTATGTTTTTTTGAATGTGAGGGAGGCAAAAGCTACCCATTTCGTTGAGTATCTTGATTTCTTTGTTTTTATGTTTCCCGAATAGGTCATGAAATGATGATGGATCAGTGTTGGTGTTGTATGGTCTTTTGAAAAAGGGAGGGAAAAAGAGGAGACGATGATCAGTTGGATGAATTATTGGTTGCCCAAAGTTTCATCACTTGATATAGAGATTACTTTCACTCTCAATTTATGAATATATATGAGATTGGATTCCCTACAGTTTTTTCTTCACTTTTTGATGATCATTCCCTGCGAATCCCATGTAAATGTAGCATAACATCATTGGTCTTAACAACAACCATGAATAGATGAGCTATTGCATCATTTCCCCTGCTTAAAAACTGACCTTGTTGCTATGGCCTTGTTTTTATTTTTTGGAAGGTCCTTTGTTGGTGGTGTTGGTGTCTACTATTGAGGGATTTCACATGTTCTTAGGTGCTTCTAATTATATTTGAATGAGAATTGCCTGCAATGCAGTCATCTACATTATTTAACGGCAGTTGGCATGTCATAGATCTCATCTTGACTGATAGAACATTCATATGTACTGAGAACCATCAGTAGTTGTTGTCACTTTTTTGTTTGAACATGTTTGCTTGCAATATTGGGTTCCTCCCAATTAGAACTTTCCACTATGGCTTTCTGTAAATATCGACTGAAGTATATTCTCTAATTTATAATGTTTCTTGTTCATGTTTTTGCTTGCTTTTTCATTCTTGGTGCAATGGTAAGGTTGTTTCACTGTGACCTAGGTGTTATGGATTTGAAACAGGGAAATAACCTTGGTGCACACAGGGGTAAGGCTGTATGCATTTGACCCTTTCTAGAACCTGCAGTGGCAAGAGCCTTGTGCACTTGGATGCCCTTTTCTCCTCATTCTTTCAAATAATGGATGTACAAGCAAGCTTGGAACCAATTTCTGATTTGTGTAGTGAAGTGAATGAATAGAATTTTCTTGAGTTGTCCTATAAAGACTAATCCAAGCTTCTTCAGGAATATTTAGTTTCTAAACTACAGATCAAGCTTTGAGTCGGCATGTGTGATTCCAATGGATTTTCTCCTTAATGACTCATAGTTGTTCTTGGAGCTTTTTGATGGTCTTAGTTTTGATACCAAATTGTTATGATTCTCTACAGGTCATAGCATTTTGTGGTAACTATATTCTTTGATTTGTCGGGAATTCCTTGTTAATTGCATTCTTCATCATTTTTTTCTCAATTCTGTACTGACTTCATGGAAAAATGTTTTTATGAATTTCTGGAACTTTTAACAGGTAATTCATGATCTTCTGATATTATTTCATGAATTGTAATCAAACATTTTTATATTAGTCCTATTATAAGATATTTTGGTATCTTATGGTCTATTTTTTGTTCGTGATTTCTTAAAAATCTTCATCTTTTCCCAATTCCTTTCAACTTTTTGTTGAATTCTCAAAATTTCTTCTTAGCTAAAGAATCCTGATTGTTACCATGACAAGATATTATAATTTATAAAAGAGGAAGTGAGAAGATGAAAAAGATACATATCCTGTGATATTAGCTACCTGGAATTTCTTTATTTGTACCTGACCATGATTTATGTACATTTTCCTCAAAATCTCCATCCAACAACATGTTAGAGTGGGACTCCATAGGGTTCTCAACCATTTGGCTTTGGTTCCTAAGCAATTATGAACCGAGATTGGTGACAGCATAATAGAACTCTTTAAACTAGCAAACGAGGAAGCCAAGGTGTGCTAATTAGACACATAACATTCCTTTATTCAATTATGACCCTAGCTTTTGTCTTCTTCATCTGCCTTTTTACAGACTTTTCCCTGTTGATTCCCTATATTTGATTCATCCTTATTGTAATGGATCCATGTTAGTTATACTTGCATACATAATGTGCCTTGAAATATATAATGAGCTTGCACAAACCTACCTTCTTGAATGACTTAGTATACAATATCATCATATAGACCTAAAGAGTTATTATACAGATGCAAGTTGGGTGACATCACTTTTTCTTTCTTTTCTCCTTTTAGGGGAGACGGAGGGAGGGGCAGTTGTGTTAATGTTCCGCATTGTGGCTTATTGCAATTATTGGCTTGCAAGGGAGAGGAGTTATTGGAAAAGCATTATAGGGTAGTTGGGCCACATATTGATGATCTAAATAAAGAGCTAAACTGGAGTCTAGTGAGTGCAAATGATATATTATGTGATTATGTTCTGCAACATAGGATTTCAAAGACAAAATTTACAGTTTCACATTATTCCAAGAACCACATGTCTGGATAGTCACAAAATATTTTAAATTTTGTCTAACAAGAAAGCTATGCCATTGATCCGCAAAAAATATATTAAGTTATACCTGACATGTAAAGTTTTTAGTGGATGACATTGCTGAATAGTGACCCTAAAAGCTCATGGTATGTTTTGGCAATATGCCCAAGGAGAAATGTTTATTTATGCAATTTAGTCATCGGTTTATAAATAGGCACTAGAAGATTGACTTGGCATAGTAATTGCTTCACGAGATGCATATTTAAAATATTTTTCCTTAGATATTTTTATTATTATGGTTGTAGTTTGAACGTAAGTAGGGTGCTATCAGCCTTGGTAGAGTATGTATCTCTTTACCTAGTCCTAGACCTGTTGGGGTTTGGGTCTAAATTTTTGACCAAACACTATGGGCTCGTTTGGTTCATGGAAACAATTTTACCTCATTGGAATGTGTTTCTTAGGAAGCTGATGCCTAGGTTTATGATATCTAGAAAAGTGGTTTTTGCATACTTAGTTGACAATGGGAAAGTGGCATAGGAAGCGTATTTTTCAGAGTGATTTATATTTGGTTGAGCATCTATTTCCAAAAAAAATTGTGTAAAATATTTGTTATACCTTTAGAATCAGATACAATGTTTTTGCTTACAATATTTTGGAACGCTAACATCAATAGTATCTAGAAGGAGAATGTTGAGACTTGGATGTCTCTATTGGAGCTTCACTGCCCAACCTGGCTTGCAAACTAGGAACGCTTGAATTAGGAGACAGATCATTGTCAATGCCTTCATAGCCATTCTTCTCATAACATCATGATAATTATTTTAGAATAATCATTGGCAACAAAGCATTCTGGATTTGTAGCAGAGTTAATCATGTGAGGTTGCTGTACACATTCCAAACTATTTTAAGAGACCAAGTTTGATCTTTTAATATAATGTATTAAGGGCATTTTTGGAAAGTAAAATTACCACAATTTTCAGCTTGTGGGAAAGTGGCTTTCTTATATCCTACATGGGTTTTCTTTCCCATAAAATGTGGGAAAGCTATTCCCATGGGGAAGCTATTTTTCCATCACTCTCCTTTGAAATCTCGAACTGAATATGAGCCATTTTTTTCATTTCCTGTTAACCACACTCCCCCCCCTCCTTTTCCGCTGAACCAAATGAGCCCTATGGTATAAAAATTGGGTCAGGCCTAAGTTTCAGAATGAGATAATTCATCACAATTATTGGGTCTGTGGGTCGATGCAAGTCTATGAAGACCCATATTTACCTACAAGATTGGACTAGATGTTCATCACTGTTGGTTTTAGGTTTGGTTGCCAATGAGTGGTGATCTAAATTCCACTTCATGTTGTCAAAATAATTTATCATAACACTTCCATATACAATTAATAAAATTTATAAGAGATATGAATGGTGCAGGAGTAAATGTATAAGTCATTCACTGGGTAAATTATGAGTATAGAACAGGTCCAAGTAGAGCTGAGTTCATAAAGTAAATCACGTGTTCAAGGAATAAGGATCTTGTCTATCCTACACCATCGTGGTAGTGGATGGGGTTAGAGAGAAATCATGTCTTGCGATGCATTTGAGATCTAGCATCTCTCCAGAGCGGACCATTGTGTCCCATCTCTTAGGATGGATTGGCACTCAACGACACTAACTTTTTAATATATATATATATATATATATTCTCTCTCTTTTTAGTATTGTTTTGGTTCATCTTGGTATCATCTCAATACTGTACTGACCTTGTCCCAGATTGAGACGGACCACCGTATTAGGATTGAAACCATTGCATGCACATGATACATGATTGAATTGGGTATAATTTCATTAGACCCAAGTTGGACCAAAAAAGTTATATTGGTTTATCTTTGGACTCTTACCTGGCATGTAGGCCTATGAATCTGAGTTAGGTCTAGGTCCATGGGTCTTAATGACAGCTCTTGACCTAAATTTTGAGTATGCCAACTACTTTTTATAGTTTGTGTTGTCTATGAGGTCCATTGTACTGGTATCAAAATTTGTACTCGTTGGTAGGAGTATGGTATGCTATTGGTTTGGTAGGCTACTGACACTCGGTATGCCTTGATATTTGCAATCAGTTGAGTGGTATGCCATTTTGATTTTTTTTCATTTTTTTGTCATTATTTTGGATTTGTAGTGAAAATTTTTATTGGTTTGTCGTCGAATATGTTGTTTTAATCTTGTTTTGATATCTTTTACCATAAATATGATTGGGACCTATTAATAAAACATATACAATATGACAAATTGAATTGACTTTAATGTATTTGAAGTGTAAATACATACTGAGCTTTAAAATCTAGTGGTGTCAATATGACTAGGAGACATTGGGATCATAATACTATTCTGGAAGAGTGTCACACCAACTCTCCAAGAGGCCCATTTTGCGAAATGCCGCCATGATCCTTTTGCAGTCAACTAGACCGCTACTCTAGGAGGAATCATCTGGCTAGATTGGCCATCCAAAGACATCCATAGAAAATCCAACCTAAAGATGACTGAGGTTGTGAAGGATAGTAACCACTCTAGTATGACATCTCAAATGATCCATATGCTTATAGGTCATAGGCTATTAGTATGGAATAGGATCCTGCATGGGACTGAAATCAGATTCATCCAAGGATCCATACGTAAGTTTGTTGTAGTGGCATCACCTCCTAAACAATCATGACGAGGTTATCTCTTGTATGCAATGGTGTCCTTATAGGATCTACTAGATCTTGCATTGTGATCCCTATATTGTATGGTATGAATGAATTGGGACTCACTGGTGAATCGATGACCATCCTAGGGCTATGAGTCATAAATTATGGCATCCTATGCCCCGCTACCTCCTTAGTAACCAAATGCATCATCAGATGAACGGTCATCATTGGTATCATACGATGATTTGGTTCTGAATAAGAGTGAATGGATTCCTCGAGTCTTTCCTAAGAAGATGCAACTGCCTTTGCTTTTTTGCTGGTTTGAGTAGTTACCTTCTTGCCTAACTCATTTTGGAGGATCTAATGAGCCATCCACCTTGACTAGATCAGGTACTATAGTGACCTCTCCTCAGCATCTCTTGATCGAATCGTTGTCAGGATGTCTCCAACATGAAGCCGTGTGACGATCGACTGTCCCTTGACTCCTATGAATGATTACTAGGAAATGAGTCTGGAATATGTTGTTCTATCGACCCTAGCCTCTCTAGCTATGAGATGATCCTACTTTCTGGCCTCTGTGGCTTGCCCTTACTCCATCCAATCATCAAATCCTCTTCATCATGCATGAAGTCGTTATGAAGTGGATCATTGTACTTCAACTTGACTTCCTCTTCAATGAACTTCAACCTTAGATGCAGATTGTAGTGGATGTACGCTTGATCATTCAACTGCTTTTATGTGAGTTTGTTCCTTTGTTTACTATGTATGAGGGTGAAGATAGACTAGTTGTGCTCATAGACACCAAAGGAGGCCATCCACGAGAGGTTTAGATTGTAGGCAATCATAGGTTCATGAATGATAGGTCAAAATGGATCCACCATTCAGCTATAAAAGCATTCAAGATAATTATATGTCGGACATTGCTAAATACCAATTATGTAACATCCAAGTAATAGTTGTAGTCGATATCTTAAAATACATGGAGTCATTCTCTATTTGCTTGCTGTAGTTGCCAGGTCATCGAAGCTAGACAAGCCCTCCCTAAAAATTTGTCTATGAAAGAGATATGTCATGCATGTTATATGATGTCAATTATTTACATGAGTTGACAAAATTGGCAAAGTTAATTCACCTCTTCCAGACATAGGGCAATGACCTCTGGATCAAGCTCCATTTTATAAATGACATTGTGCAAAGCTGCCAAAAGTTCCTCATTCATATCTATCCTAGGGAATAGTTTATTGGAACATTAGGTTCAGATAGTAGGTTGTCAATATAGTTTGTAATTGACCTGGTATAACAGTTGTACTCAAAACATGCAGTGGTATATGATGAAAGGGTACATGAGTGAAATTACCCACCAGATGCAACTTCCCACACATTTGATAATCCCACCTCTGATCGATGATGGCAATATATTCTTGTGCTTGTCTTGGATTAACCTCTCTGATCTAGGCCTTGGTAGCGATTATCATATAATAGAGGAAGCCCATTTGAGAATATCTTTTACTATCCACTATCCTTAGCATTCCATATAATGGCTTGATTGCCTTCATAATCTTGTTGGTCTGCAAATTGCTGGCTCATTACCAAGCCCTTCTTATGATGTTCCTCAGTTTCGACTTTTGTTCTTTTGCCACTTGGCACAGATGGACAACTGACACGAGTCTGCTTTCCTCTTCATAAAGATATTAGGTGCAATTTAGTTCATTGCAAACCATGGATTGAGCAAGTCTCAAGAGGTTACCCTTCGTGAATTTTATCATCAAGTAATGCCATGTTTGGTGGTAGATGAACCATGCGATGGATTTGGTTGACTCCATGATCTGCTTTCAATTGCGAATCTTTTCAATGTCTATCAATATGAGATCAATGCAATGTGTAGTATATGGAGTTTAAAATATATATGGTTGCATGTCCATCAAGATCTCCCTGGCAGCTTTGTATTGCAGATTATTATCAATGACCACTTGCACAATATTGTGCTCTCCTATCTGATTGGTCATCTCTTCCATCAATCTGAGGATGTTTTGAGGGTTGTGCACCTAATATAGATGCTACATATATTTTTATGTCAAAGTATTGTTGTTTAATTAATTTTTTAAAGATAGTGAATTTTCACTATAATGTGAAAATTTAGTTTTATACTTCAAAAAGTAATTCTGAATTATTCATACATAATGCTATTTTTCATAATAGTTTTATTATTTAGATATTTTATGTTTTATTTAAACTAATTTTTAAGTATAAGATATTTAGAAATTTAATTTGACCTCAGATTTGTATAGCACTCTATCAAGGATGCTATATATATTCTTTTCAGCCCTTGGGCATGTCTAGACTACCACTTATTTTTCAAATTTATTCAAATTTGTGCTTATGTCATTATGTACAGGACTATGTCCAAACTTAAATAAATTGACACCAAATTTTGATAGAGTAGCATGCATGCCCCTAATCATGCTACTGATCTTATAGAAGTTTTTTGACAATATTTTATTTTTTAATTAAATCTATTTTTTAATTAAAATTATGGAGTTAATGGAAAATTATGATTTTAGTGGTATTGCATAGGTTATCCATGTCATGAAATCATGCCAAAATTGAAAAATTTGGCATGCTATCTATTTTCTTTTTATTACTGTTGTTCATCTCTAAACAAAAAAAAGAACTTAAAATGATGGAAAGAGGCATTTTACGTAAGTTGAATATGAATCCGGCATGAAATCATCCGGTGTTTCTCGGGATTTTTCTAGATTTAAATAAAATACGAGAGAGAGAGAGGGTTGAGAAGGCACGAGAGGCATTCTCAATGTCTTCTCTCAATTGTTGAAGGCTCCCGCGCGGTGGGTGGGGGGGGGCGCGCCGTGGTGAGTGGGAGGGCATGGAGCTTGAATCAACCTTGTAAGTGTGAATGGAGCAGTTCCCTTGATTTTAGAACCAGTTCGCTCTTAGTACGGTTTGATATGCCTCGAACTAGATTGTTTGTGGTAGTATAATGAACCTTGATATTCTACTTATATTGAACTAAGACTTTCAAGACTTGGATTCAGCGAGAATCTCTTTTTTTTGGTAGCACAAAGGGGGAATTGGCCCAAAAATTGGATAGCAGTAAATATAGAGCTGGGTGCCGGAGGCTTAGTGGGCTTATGAAATGCGTTCTTTCTTATGCTGGTCATAGTCGGTCTAGCCACACTGGGACTTGAAAGGAGAATGACATCCACCTAGCTGTAGCTAGGAATCGGGCTGAAACCACGAACATGAGGAAGAGCTCGAACTTGGTGTAAGGGAAGGGCTAAAAGGACATGGAAGAGCTATAAGTAGGAAAAAGCTATAACGTGGATTTAGTGCCATAGCTTGTCTTAATATTAAGGATTAAGTGCTATCACTTTAAAGTGAAATTGTTAGTCTTAGAATGGATCCATGAACAGACCTAGGGGAACAACAGCATAGCACATCCTTGAGGAGAAACTGATATGAACATGTCGGAATCATGATCACTCCAAGCAATCCCTGCATGGATAACTACTGTGCTGAACTTCTAAGATCGATGCTAAAGCATTGACATCTGTCTTTTACTATATACGCGTTTGACCTCAAGGGGTAGCTGCATCGTGCTTAATAGCAAATTCTTGAGGAACTTGATGTTGTTCAGAAGGACAAGAGAGATAAAGACTAGAAGAATTGCATTATTGAATTGCGAAAAGGTCTCTGTGCCTCGTTTTATTACCCACCATGAAGGTATATTGTTAAGCATTATTACTACCCTAGGGTTTTGGACCTACCAATTCATTCCCAGCCTATTTGATAAGAAAATATTAATAGGTGACTATTCAATAGAGTTGTTTGGATTCCTCTGATGTCCAAGTTAGAGTTTTCTGTGGATATTCTCATAGATGATTTGCAGAGAATTCATGTTAGTCGATACATCTCTTCCTTGGGTGCTGAGTAGGCAGACAGAGCTAAAGCAGCGCCAGCAGTTCTCTTCAAATGATCTGCTAGGCAAGGCCATGAAGTTGAGTCTAGATAGAATACTTTTCTAAACCCAGGTAATGTATGAACAGCAGGATATCAAATGGTTGAAATTTTTCATCTTCCAAAAAAGCAAAGGTGACTTGCAGGCATTTTGGAGATTGTACTTACTTGTGACTCTACTTGTATTATCTCTAGTCTATGAATCGGTTCCTTTATGCATCAAATTTACATCACGCTGCATGATGCGTTAGCGTTTTCTATTTATTTTTAGGCAGCAATCATAAGGCACACATTTAGGAACATTGTACGTCTCAAGGAAGTGCTTTAACCCATGAATACATTTTGACCATGTCATTTGGTGATTTTATTCTTTTGCCTTGGTAGCCAGGTCTCCAGAACTCATTAGTTACTATTTAGTTTATAGATATTTTCATGGATGGTGTCATCAACTTCATTTAAGCTGGTTTTGAATGAGCGGTGTATTATACTCTCTCTTTTAATACATAGGATCCTAGCTGATTTTCTGATGGTACCAACAATTTAATTGATTTTCTTAGCTTTGGATCGGGTCTATCAGCAAGTTGGTCCTGTTCTTTGATGTAAAATTGTTCAAGCCCAACTCACTTGAATGCAAATTAAGGGGTAAACATTACTAATTTACTATCCCCCTGAATATCTTGGCCATTTGGTGGAGCATCATGAAAATCAATACATAGAATTTAACCTATGAGATGCAATTAGGTGATTTTTGTTTAAAATTTATTATTTCTTGGGTTGGGCACATGCACCTGTTTGTATTCCTATTTAGTTGTACCTTTTAGCATAGATGTTATTTAAATGCTTAAGTGATATCACCCACCTTTTTGAAAGAAAGGAATCCCAGGGATGACCAGGAATTCTATTGATATATCCCTCGTGTCCATATTCTAAAAAATTTCTATATCCAAAGTTCTTCCTGTAGCAAAATCTGTCATCTCATACAACATTAGGTCAACTTATATATATTAAATGTATTCGTGCGTCTTTTCATTTGTGCATTAATTAATATAACTCAGCCAAAAAATCTCAAACTCTTATTATGTTTGATAAGACCTGATGCATCTGAGATACAATGCTCCGGATCTTCTCATAAATGGATATACATGCATTTCTCCCTCCTTCTACTGCCTTGCTTCTTTTTGCCCTTTATGTTCTTCTTTAAAATTTTCATGCTACTAAATTCAAGTGGTATTTCCAGGTACAACTGGCAAACCATAATCAGCTTGTGGACCATTATGCATCAAAGCACCCCAAGGAGAAGCCTCCTAGCGAGTCAGGTGGTTAGTCATCAGGAAGTGCAACAAATTCTAGTGTGCATGCTGAACCGAGCTGTATGAATTTGAAGTGTAGTTCACCTTGATGGCCTGTCCCTTCTCTTTGTTTTTTCATCTTTCGAGTCTGGAGAAGAAATCAACACTGTTGATATTTGATCTGGGAATAATTTGCTTTGCGAATGCAATTGTCTTGACTTCCAAATGCTTGTATAATTTTCAGAAAATTATCTGCAGCTGCAAGCCCTGTATGTGTTAGTATATACTGTGTAAATGGAAATGATGTAATGTGTTGTCTTTGCTTGAGCTCGCAATGGAACAGTCATATATTACATTGCTTTGCTCGTGTAGATTTCTGATACATGGCTTTGTGTTGTGGTTCTGTAGCATGAGAAAATCAGTCCTCAGAAAGAAGAACGTACCCAGCGCCAGAACCTGACATATAATCATTCTCCAACCAAAGTTGATTCCCTCTTTCTACTGATGTTTTGCTGGTGACTGGCCTGTGCCAGGGCCATATTCTTTTGATATCAGTATATCGGTACTCGGTGGCAGCGTTAAAGGTCGTAATTTTGTTTACACCAATTTCTGGATGAATGCGAAATCAAAATCAACAGGGTTCTATGCCCCTGGAGTAG
Organism: Elaeis oleifera; assembly: GCA_000441515.1. Taxonomy (NCBI): domain Eukaryota; kingdom Viridiplantae; phylum Streptophyta; class Magnoliopsida; order Arecales; family Arecaceae; genus Elaeis; species Elaeis oleifera. The sequence continues at coordinate 172,455 of KE505024.1, read as the reverse complement.
AGCAGATCTTTAGTGGTTCATTATAATTGGAGTCACGGTCCTCGTGAGGACCATTAGTGGCTGTATAACTGTGACATTTAGGGTTCAATTGCAGGATTACTTGTTGGTGTCACCTGTTCTTAAAAGAACCGAACGAATTACGAAAATGTCGCTTTGTGGATATAGATCGCATCAGAAGAAAAACTTTCAGTTGCCATTTCATTCACTTCATGGTCATCATACATTCAACGATCTGATGCAAGTCAGATGGCTAGACTGAAATTTCTCTACTGCAAGCAAAAGTTTGTGACTTCTGTACAAGCATATCGTGCACTATGGTGATACTTACAGACCCAACTTCAGGTGCATGCACCCAATACTGCTGCCGTTCCTGCTCATACACCAGCCACTCCTGAGCCCATCGTCCCATCCTCTCCTGCCACTGCACCTAAGAAATCCTCCAGCAGATCACAGATGCTGCTAGTGGTTGTTCCCGACTTGCCCATTGCTCGCTGCTGCTGTCCTCTGTCAGTTTTCCTCTTTCTGGTCTTTGGTAGCTGCCTGACATCACTGTCTTCCTCATCCTCATCATCATTTACAGAGAATTCATTGCAGGATCTGTCCCATGTAGCCTCTTCTGTTTCATCTTTGATTGGGAGTCTCTAGATTCGGACCTCGGCTCTAACTTTCATCTGTTTGCCATGACACATGATTGAGTTGTCCTATGATATTATGTGACCCACTTTTGTGGATATGAGAAAAGATTATAGAAATTTTCTTTCTTTTTTTCCTATCATATTTCATCTAGGGTTTCTACTAGTAGGAAGACTAAAAATATCCTCTCCCTCCGGATTTCTATCCTTTCTCCGTTCATTTTCTTGGAATAAAAAGAAGAGATTCTATTTTTAGATTAGTAGACATCAAAGCTAATACAATAATCTCTTCCAACCCTCTTTCACTTCAATTTCACCATTTCACTTGCCTGTCATGAATGGGAGGAACCCTCTTCTTTACTCATCCAAGATCACCTTTCTTCCTTTTTAGTCAGCAATATCTCCTTTCTTAAAGGTATTTCTTTTATGCCATGTCTCTATAGCCACAATGGGAAGGTCACTTCCATCTTTTTGTTTGTTTTCTGTGTTTAATTTAGTTTTTGATTATTCTTTATTGGTTTCTTCTACATAGTCTATCCTACCATTTATATTATTATTGTATTGTTTGATAGAGATGGAGAATAAGGGTGTTGATTTCCGTGGGTTCTTCAAGTGAATTGAGAGCTTGCAAGGGATGTCAGATTTGTAGGCTCTTACCTTCTTTTATTGATCTTTTTTTTTTTTAATAGATTCTTATCATATAAGCAACTTGGTGCAATATAAGCAAGCCATGGTAACTCTGTTATAACGGGATAACGAAAATTAGAGCCAAATTCTGAATTGAAACAATTTGAAAATTCGATGATTTGATTGCACTAAATAAAATTTGAAATTAAAATTGAAAATCTAGATTTTTTTGCATAATTAAGCCTATAAAATTTGAGTCTTAACTATAGAGGCATTTTATTAAATTTTACTTATAATGTGTCATATGTGGCCCCATGATGAGCTTTAGTATCATTAAGAAAACCACAACTACACTTGTGATCACATTTTAGTGGTAATGCTTAATATGGTAACCGTAGATGATTCTATATATGGTCATCATATCAAAAAATGAGATTCGGATCCTACTCTAATCAATAAAATATAGAGGATCCTATATCTTATATTTTATATAATGACTCAATGATGGTTTATGGTTATAACCTTACATGAATATAAAATTTGAGTCCTCTAATAATAAGTGAATTATGAGTAACCCACAATCAAGATTCATTTTCCAATATGAACAAAAGATAACATTTTAAGTCTATATCCAGCCACGTAAGTAAAAGCAATCCGATGCACATTAGTCAAAACTCGAGCTTCACCAGCATCAACATGATTAGAACTTTTTAAGTAAAACTACTTCTGCGACATCTGATGCAATCTTTAGGTTCTGATGCAAAGCCTTGGTTATATTATTTGTGTGGGTACATGTATGTTAAGCCTATTGTCCTGCCAGCTTGGGTGTGGATCTTAGCTTGGTGCAGGCCTCTGACATACATATGAGACAATGCAGTTTGTTGAAAGCTGATCAAGGTCAAACTTGGGAGTAGCACGCATCACAGGGCTTGTCGTAGTCGAAATTAGGTCATTGTTGGTGTCGACGAAGGAAGAGAAACTTGTTGATGACCATATGGGGTAGGAGAAGGTGTTCTGGATCACCTCAGATTCGCAACACATTGTCAGAAGCTATTAAGAAGAAAGTAGTGGGTTGCATGGGAGATTGGTGGTGGTGCAGCAAAGAATTTTGGAGTCTTACAGAGTCACGATGGATGAGCATGACATTGGAGCCTCTGTTGGCCAGAGCATTGCATGAGGGAGAGTGAGAGAGATGAAAGAAGAGGGAAAGAAGGGATAGGAGAGCAAGAAGTAGCTATGAATTTGTTGGTCGCAAGAGTTGGTACTGTACATGGTCAAGAGCAAAAAACTTCATCGGAGTGTTTTCGATGAGGATCCTCCGATGCTCAAGTCAGAAAATGGAGAATAATGAAAAAAAGAGAATAAAAGTTGAGAGTTTATCGTGTGATCCTCGCATCCCTTTATTATAAAGGGGAAGTTGGAGTTGTATATGTCATAGGGTCTAGCAAATCTCTAATTATTACATGTAGATTAAGCTTGGGGGAGTTTTTTCTTTGGGATGTAACTTGATTATGGAGATACTTTTTCTTATTTGGACTTTTCTAAATGGAAAGTGGGTGGATTCTATTAGCGGATACTGCTATGCATCACAAGCGAAGGTCGACTTGGGCTGACCTGAAGGTACTTCAATCAAGCTAAGATGAATACCTTAGCCGTAGAAGAAGTCCGAATTGCCATCCATGTTCCCTGTATTGGTTCACGATGTCCATCTGATGCCTTTAAGCCAACTAGAAACATTCCATATTCACCAAAGTTCAGTCTTCAACGTCTTCAGTTATTGCTGAAGACAAAATTGGCTGAGTCCAAGGTCGAGGTCCACAATAGATGCCCCCACTCTTGAGTCTAAGCTTAATTGAGATCGGTCAAGGAGCATACGAGTTCAAGGTTGAGGTCAATTTTTTCGAGATGCTGCTTGGAGTTTTAACTACTGGCATGTGTCGAAGATTGGTATTGCTTGGTAAGTTGATTTTTTCATCCAGACCATCAAATCCTTGAATCCATGTGAGCTTCGTTGTGGCCAATCGGGTGCTGCTAGTGGACGTATATCAATGGTGAGAGGTGAACCATCTTCAAATCGGTATCATTTGAGCTCCTATAAATAGACACAGTTCACCCTCAATCCCCTTTATTTTACTATTTTACTATTTCTGAAGGAGAAGAGAGGTGAGTTGCTGTCGATTTCCAGCAACTTCTAGTGATCACCGTTGGTACTTTCAACTTTCTTCGACCACGACTGAACTCTATTGTTCGATCCTAACATCTTTTAGGTCAGTCTTCCTTCTTCTTCTTCTTTTTCTTCCAATGTGTACCTCGGATTCATCCTCGTCCACTTGGACCTCAGGTGAAGACTCGACGAATCGTTCATTCAAAGTTTGCTGTTCTTCAACTGAGACCGAGGTAATGGAAATACCTAACTTCAGCCCCCTTTGTATGGCCTTTATCTTTGACCTAGAGGATTTAGATGTTCTTCGACTTAAGTACCAAATCTCTCTTGAGTTTAGACTGGAAGTTTCCAACTCTGAGGATCGAATAGCTCTCCCTGCTCGAGATCGAATTGGGCTTTATGAAGAGTTCGTTAAGGTTGGGCTTAGGTTACCTATTTATTTTTGATTGTATAATTACCTAATATATACCAAATAGTCCCATGCTGCATGGCACCGAACTCATGGCATTTGATCATAGCCTTCCTAGCTCACTGTCCTCTCCTCAGGGTAGAACTGACCATCTACCTTTTCAGGGTATGCTTGATGTTAAAGGAGCACCCTAAGAGGTTGGATGGTGGTATGCCTCTCCTTAAAAGAGCCGATGTCTCTTCTAAGGTGCTCCTTCTTCGATTTATAAATAGAAGTGATACTTTTTTTGTCTCGATGGATAATCCTAGGACTTCAACATATCTGGGATCAGCCTCTAAGGTCAACAATCAAGGCTCTAATTTAATCTAACACTGAGGAGGCGTTATTGAAGTTCATCTTCAAACATGTTGCTCCTCCATTTTCTAGACTCTTTTCTGAGGAGACATTATTCAAGGTCAGGTGGAGCTCGACCGACCCCTAGAGTAAGTCAACCATACTTTCAAGTATTTCTCCTCTATTCTCATCTTAACTGACTCCTTGCATTCTTTTAGAGATGAGGCTGAAAGATGTCGAAGCTCTTCACCAAACTGTGAAGAGGAAAAAGTTCTCGACTGCAACTCCTACTCCAAAATGGGGCTGAGCTAAGGTGGTGCTTGCCCAACCTATAGTCGCTGGCTCCTTGATGCTACCCTGAGGCCCCCTGAGGAAGAAGGCATTGTTCGAGGTTCAACTTGTTCCATCCCTCAACTCCGTCACTCTCGGGGAGTCAGTCCCCCTTCTTCTACTTCATCATTGCATTGAGGTTCGATTGCTCCTTGGATCTCAGTGCGCATGTCTGCTCGTTCGATCGTTCTTCAGATTGAGGTTTCACCAAAGCTGCTAGCTCTACCTGAGCCGAAAGCCCATGATAATAGGTAGGGCTTTGGGGATTATCGGATCGTCCGAGATCTTCTCAGAGCTGCAATGATGCCAGCCGATGTTGAGGCATTAGATGCAAAGTGTTCTACCTTCCATGTCAAAGATTTGTATGACTTTCTCTTTCAGGTAAGCCCCAAACTTTCTTCCTCCAATTTTCATCTTCTTTTATTTTGTCATCGTCAGCATCCATTTTCTCGTTCTTTCTTTTTAGCTCATCCACCATGTGGACCACTTTGTCGATATAATCAGAGAAGCCCAATGAATTTGAAGGAGGTTGAGGACAAAGCCACTTAGACCAAAGATTGGGCCTCATCGGCCAATAAGAAGGTGGATGAGGCCATGCTCTCAAAGGTAGTGGTTGAGGAGGAGGTCAAGTCACTGAAGGCTGAGGTGAAGCAATTGGAGGCCATGGTTGCCAGCACTGCAACGATGCTGAGGCCCACCTGAAAGCTGCAGCAAGCCACTAGGAAAAAAGACTAGAATCAGAGAAGGCTACTATGGTTGAGGCTTTTCGCTCCTCGGAAGAACTTAGGATGATCAAATTAGAGTTTGCCTCAAATTTATTGTAGGAATTTACGGATTTCAAGGTGAAAGTCCAATGTCTGTTTCCAACCTCCATCTCAGGCCTCTAGAATCAGATAGCGAAGAAGAAGAGGAACTGACTAAGGTCATTGCGGAGAGGGGAGCACAAGCCGAGGAAGAGGTTGGTCCAGAGCGTGATGGAAGTCAGGCAACCAAGGATGTGGTGTCAACCTCCTCTAGTGATGGTGCTTGTTGAGTCTGAGGCTCACGCTGATGCTTAGGACTCCTTTTCTTTTACTTCTTAGGCTCGAGCATGTCCGATCAAGGTCAATGGCCAGCCTCTTTTGCACTCCTCGATCTTTACTGAGGTGTTTTGTATAGGGCTGACTTGAAAGTTGTATAAACTTTCCCCTTAATGCAAGTTTACTTTTCATGCCATATCTTTTATTTCTTCTATTTCTACGTTCCATTTCTTGGCTATGGGCTCGCAAGTCCTGGAGATCGGATTTCTAAGATCATCCAATCTAGACTCCAGTCTAAGTAGATTTTCTTATGGGGACGAAGTGACATTAGCCAAGGTCAAAATAATTATCTTGAGTTTTGCATCTAATCAGGCTATATGAGGACGAGATCCAAAAATCGATCATGGTTATGATCATTATTTAGCTTGTTCATAGGCAAAGAGTGGTGTTGGCAAAATTCGAAGAAGATGCATCTCGATCAACTCATCCATGGATGAGGAGTGCACATTAGAAAATTTCAAGGATGCATTCTGCTTAGTTCATCTATGGATGAGTAGTGCGTATTGAAAATTTTAGAGATGCGTTCCACTCAACTTATCTATGGATAAGAAAGCACATTGGAGAATTTTAAAGATGTGTTCTATTCAACTCATTCGTAGATAAAAGTATATGTTGGAGAATTTTGGAAATATATTCTACTCAGCTCGTCTTTGGACGAGGACCGCACATTAGAGAATTTTGGAGAAGCGTTCAGATCTGCAAAATTGAAACTTTTATTGCTAATTCAATAAGGATTGCAGTTCAACAATAGTTAATACATAGATTGTCAAAGTCCCAAGTTCAGGGGATTGGAGTTCCGTCTAGCCGATGAAGTTGGTATGCTCCTGGTCGCACCACTTCATCAATGCGATATGGGCTTTTCTAGTTTGATGCAAGCTTCCTTTGTTTAGTTGGATGAGATACCTTGACTTTTTAGAGGATGAAGTCTTCCACCGAAATGCTTTATCTTGTTAGGTTCTGATGATGCAGCGGAATATGAATTTTAAAATTTTATATATATTTAATAATTAAAAATAAATTTAACAATTAAACTAGACCATCAGAACACAAAATCCTAGGAACTCCTTGATGATTACAATCAAACAAATAAAAATATATATAATAAGTAGAGACCAGAAGCCATATACTATCATGAAGACCACGAACTAGTAATCTGAAGATTCTCACAAGACTCTAAAGTACAATCCCTCCAACGGTGATCCACACGGGATTGATCAAGACCCTTCCCAATTTGATATGGTACTGCAGCCTTCTTCGCAAGCTCGCTGTTGATCGTCCTTCTCAAAAATAGATTGCACCACAGCTTGTATGCCTTCATAACCTCTACTAGGACCTCTTTAGAAATCCTTTCCTAAAAGATCACACTACACCAAAATTAAATCAGATATTCAACACTTGAACAATCTGATTTTAGGACAAGCATCTCATACTTTCCTTTTCTCTTCCATTCTTTTCTATTTTTCCTCCCTTCTTCTTGTCCTTTTCACTTTAGATTTTTTCTAACTTTTCCTCACATGATTCCAAGTCTAAACCACTCTTGGGATGAATTTTATGCCATATGGAATGCCCCTTATATAAGATATGAAGAGGCGCTACATATTTTCTAGGGGTGCCAACTCTTGGCGTCCCATCTCCCTTACACACTAAATTAATTTTAGCATGTAATCCAAAGCATCAAGGTGTGGAATAGGAAGTGATTTACCAGCAGAAGGACTCTTCCTCTATTAAAAAAAATTTGGATGCCATCTTATAGCATGTGGAATTAAGAGAGCGCATGAGAAAATTAAGAGTCCTTAACAATTAAGACTCTTCCATATAAAATGTATATATGTGGCATCCATTTAATTTGTGCATTCAATTTCCTTCCAAGAGGACTCCTCCTCTTCTATGCCCCATATTTCAAGCGCCATCACATGACATGAGGATTAATGGAAAATGCATGGAACTTGGAAAGAAATTTAAGAGAAGTAAGTGTGAAGGACTTCTTCTCTTAACGCCCAAAAATAAATGGGGCATTATTTATTTCTTGCCTGTGGTGTTGGTGTGGAGAAGGCTGATTCATATGAAACTATTTCATAAAATTCAGATAAACCAATTAATAAATTAGATAGTTCAAACCAATCATATTAGGTCAAGATAACAAGCTTAGGTTGGCATAAACACCTTTGCACTGAACCCAATTGAAAATTTAGGTTAATTCATATGTTAGCAATTCAATTAATCCATTGGATTTACAATAAATCCAAAGATTGGATCAAGACCAAATCTCTATTGTGTTATCCATTGGGTTTCAAATCTAGCCAGTTGTGGATCCAAACTCTCGATGTAATCCTAATCTGATTGGATTAGGTCTGCTCAAGAGTCCCAATCAAATAGGACTCTTCCTAATTGATTTTTGAATTAAATTTTTTAATTCTGACGAGTCTATAAGTCAAGATTGACGTCTAACAATGTGTCATGACTACTCGAAAGATTTGAAATTTGATGAAAATATCAAAATTATCCTTCCGTGGTGAGTTACGGTGTAATTCAATCCTTCGATCATACAACATCCTGAAAAGACCATGGGTATGAAAATATGTCAAATCTAAATATCTATCTATATGTATCTCGATCTGATGATGATGGCTCAATTGATGAATCAATAGAAATCTTTTCTACTATTCATCTCTACCCTGACCAGAGACTCTCAAAGTCATTATCCTATGAGATCCTACTAGGAGTGATCAATTCTTTGTTGACTACTCACAACCTCCATGTATACTTCACCATATCCAGAATATCCCACACTCATTTCAAAGTGATGTGCTAGGGAATAACCAAATAAGGATCCATATACACAAGATACCATGATGATCTTAGGTCAAAGAATCACATGCACTACTTTTACTAGAGAACCATCTGTCGACATGCTGTAAAGCTCTATCAGGAGTTCTTCCTGCAGGTTAGTTCAATGAAGTCATTCTCTAATGAGCATCTATATCCTTATATTAGTGTCACCATACAAGTGATTGTGAGATCAACCATCTTCTCCATTGAGCATACATAGGATGTACTAGTCTTTTCGATATCATCGATCTCCGACTCGATGATCCAATGATCGAAAATATTTTAGATTGGAGCTATCAAAGTTTTAGGTCTCACTGGCATGATCTCATCATAGTCCTAAATTATTGTCCTAATCTATGAGATTTATCATAATCATAAAATATGATGCAGCAAATGATAAACACAATACCTCATGAATAAATAATTAATATCATGCAAATGAGTAGAAAGATATCATAAAAAAATTTATCGCATCCCCATGCGATTGGCTTGTAGGGCACTATTCTTTCATATCTCTGACCCTCGAGTTATGGTATCAAGCCATCTTCTGCTGGTAGTTTGCCATCTAAACTTGGGCTTGATTCTGGGTTTCCTCTAGTAGATCCAAATTCACCCTTAAACTAGTCGAGTTGCTTTCCTCATTGAACTTCTCCACTTGAAGCGAGGATAGGCCAATCTCTAGGGATATCAGAGTTTTGGTCCCGAAGAAAGATTGAAGGGTGTCTCTTTAGTAGGAACTCATTATGCTGCATGATATGTCCAAAGTACATTATAAAGCTCCTCAATCCATAGCCCTTTAGCTTGGCCTTGCCTTGCTTTGAGTTCTTGCAATAGGGTCCGGTTGGTTTCTACGGCTTCACCATTACTCTAAGGGTGAGCGACCGAAGTCAGGGCGGTGTGAAATCCCAAGGTCATTGCAGAACTCTACGAACTTAGGATTATCAAATAGTACCCATTGTCCGTTATGATAGCTCAGAGTAAGTTGAACCGATAGATGATGGATTTTCATACAAAGTCATCATAGACTTTAGCCTTGGTGATGGTTGCCAGTGCTTTTACCTCCATCCATTTTGTAAAATAGTCGATCATGAAAAGCAAAAACTTCTATGATCATGATAGAAAAATATTCGAGGATATTCATTCCCATTGGATGAAGGGCCAAGGAGTTAAGATCGATGCCAGAGGGGTCGATGGTCATCGTTGGATATTGGAGCTCTTTTGGCACTAGTTACACCTACTCACTAGGTTAGTTGCATCCTTCTACATGCTTGGTTAAAAATAATCTTGTTAGAGTACTTTATGGGCAAGAGCCTTGCCCCACAAGTGATTATTATAGATTTCTTTATGAACCTCTTAGAAAGCATAGTCCACCTCTGAGAGATAGAGGCACCGAAGTAATGGTAGTGAGAATGACCTTTTATATAGCTTCCCATCATACATCAGGTTTTGAGATATGAGATATCTCAGCTTCTTGGCTTCCTCTCGATCAACTGGTAGTGCTCCATATGCAGGTATCAGATAATTGGATCTATCCAGCTCGGCTAGGTATTTGCTTGCATCACTAGGGCCTCTTCAATGCTTGGGTGCTCTGAAGACTCTTCAAGTATGAACTTTTTTTAGGTCAACAACTCTAAGGCTGGCGAGCTTTGATAGGAGGTTTGCCTTTGCATTTTCGAATCTTAAGATTTGCTAAATATTTATAGTGGTGAAGTTAGAGATGAGGTCCTTTACTTTTTATAGATATTTCATCATGTTGGACTTTTGTGCTTCGAAATCCCCTTGTATTTGGTCGACGATGAGCTGGGATTCACTATGGACTCTCAGGTGCCGAACATCCATTTTTTTTGCTATCTTGAGGTCGGCAATTAAAACCTCATATTCAGCTTCATTGTTCAAGGCTTGGATGCTAAAACGTCAGGCATACTCGATGACCACCCCATCCAGACTGGTTAGAATCTGCCCAACTCTCGAGCTGCCATATTGAAGGAGCCATCCACGTGAAGGACCCAATATCCTTCAGGCATCATGACTTTTGATTCATCGTTCGACCCTTCTTCTAGGATGGTACATTCTAAAATGAAGTCAGCCAACACCTGGGCTTTGATAGTTGGCCTAAAAGGTATTTTATGTCAAATTCTTCAAGCTCAATGACCTACTTGGCGAGCCGACTTGAAGTCTTGGATCGATGGAGTACTATCCTGATTGGTTGGTCGGTAAGAATGCCAATAGTATGTGCTTGAAAGTATGGGTGCAATTATTTTGAGAAGATTCTAAGGGCATAAACCATCTTTTCCAACTTCATGTATCTGACCTCCACATCATGAAGGATCCGGCTCGCATAGTACACGGGCTTCTGCACCTTGGCTTTCTGTTGGATGAGGACTGAGCTGATTGCTAGAGGTGAGATCGTGAGGTACAAAGATAAGACCTCTTCGGATTCTAGCTTGCTTAAGAAGGCTGAGCTAAGATACTTATTTAGCTCATCAAATGCTATCTGACATTCCTCCAACCACTGGAAGTTCTTTTCCTACTTGAGGGCCTTAAAAAATGGAGGGCTTTCTCGACCGACCTTGAGAGGAACATGTTGAGGGCTGCAATCCTCTCCATCAGACATTTCACTTCTTTGATGGTCTTTCAGGGTTTCGTTTCCTGAAGAGCTTGGATCATTTAAGGTTGGCCTTGATTCCATGTTGCGATACCATAAAGCTAAAAATTTATCAGAGATAACTCCAAAAGTATATTTGCTGAGATTGAGCTTCATTTGAAATCACCGTAATGTTGCAAACATCTTCTCAAGGTCAGTGATGTGGTGCGGGTAGCTCTGATTTTGACAAATACATCATTCACTTATACTTTCATGTTCCTTCCATTCTTCTTCTTGAAGATCTTATTGACGAGCCATTGATAGGTTGCCCTACATTTTTTAGGCCATACGGCATGATTTTATAGTAAAAAAGATCTTGATCAGCAATAAAAGATATTTTCTTCTCATCCTCGAGGGCCATACTGATTTGGTTGTACTCGAAGAAAGCATCCATGAAAGATAGGAGTTGGTAGCTCGAGGTTGCATCCACCAGTTGATCACTTTGAGGTAGGGAATAACTGTCCTTGGGACATGCCTTATTAAGGTTGGTGTAGTTGATACACATGCGTCATTTTTTGTTTGCCTTTTAGACTAGCACTATGTTGGCCAGCCACTCTGCATAATAGATCTCTCAAACAAATCTGTCCTTTGAGGAGCTTATCAACTTCTTCTTCTATGGCTTTTTATCGTTCGGAGGTGAAGTCTGCTTCTTTATCTGACTAGGCGATGCTTCGAATCCACATTTAGATAGTGAATAATGATCTCTGGATCTATGCCTGACATGTTAGAGGCTGACCAGGCAAATACATATGTATTGACTTGAAGAAATGATGTAAAGTGATGATGGTCCTTTTCACATAGGTTGGAGCCGACTTTGACAACTTTAATTGGGTCAGCTTCATCCACTAGTATCGAAATGAGGTTTTTTACCAACTGACCCTCTATTTTGATAGCTCATCTCAAACATCTAGTTCTTCCATAGGTCAATTCTCTTCTGGTGCTTCTTCTTATAGAGTCGCCATATAGTATTCCTTTTTAGCTACTGATTGCCTCGAAGCTCACCGATCCAATGAGTCAAAATTTTACTATTAGGAGATAAGTTGATACCACAGCCTGGAGGGAGTTTAGTCCAAGCTGACCCAAAATAGTATTGTATACAGAGGGGTTTATCACAACAAAAAAATTCACTTCGATAATAGCTTGTTTTGGAGCTCATCCTACCACCATGATGAGAGAAATAATTTCTTTTGCAAGCACCATTTTACCTGAGAATCTGATTAGAAGAGAGTTCTTTCTTGCTAACTGCTTGGGATTCAAGCCTATTCATACAAAAGCATAATAAAACAAGACATCTACCAAAATTTCATTTTCAGCTAAAGCATGGTGTGCATCATAATTCGAAATATTGAAAGTCACAACCACAACATCATCGTGTGGACATTTTATTCCTTCAAGGTTAGCCTCAAAGAAATAATTTCATCACCAACCTTTCTCTTCTTTGGCTTTTTATCTTTGACCCGATATAATCCGAAGAGGGTGTGACCGAGCTACCCCTGGAGATGGTACAAATTTTTCTACTACTGATTAATCTCTCTGGAGTCTTCATGATACAGAGGATCATGTCTAGATTCTTCTCGATTTAGTCGAGCATCAACATAGCATTGGAGCCACCCTTGCGAGATAAGTGCTTCTATCTCCTCTTTGAGCTACTAGCATTCCTTCGTGTCATGGCCATGGTCCCGATGACACCTACAGTACTTCTTTAGATCCCTTGCTCGTGCTAGCATAGCCATCTTCTTCAGCTTGGGATGCTCCTCTTGATGTTCTATTTCCATCAGCATTTGAGCCCAAAGGGCATTTAATGGAGTGAAGTTGTAAAACCTCCACGGAGGAGTTCTAAATTAGTGCTGCCTTGGAGGGGATCCAGCTTGGTCTCTCTGAAGTAGAGTTCGAGATCGATAGGATCTTTGCTCGATGTGCCGATGTTGCACCTATCAAGAATATTTTTCCCCTGATTATTCTTCGATTGTGATTTGCCACTGAGGTTCTCCCCTATTGGTTCAGGTTTCTTTGCATGAGCATACCTCTTAGCTTGCTTTAGCATTTTGGTGAAATCTTTTGGATACTTTTATTGAGTGAGAAGAGGAGGTCAATTTAGTGGAGTCTAGCCTTGAGAGCAATCATAGCTACTGATTGGTCCAAGTTTTACATCTCCAAGATCACGACATTGAAGTGGTTGATGTAGTCTCGAAGAGACTCATTTTCTTGTTGTTTGATACTGACGAGGAAGTCCAAATATTGGCATTGTTGGTGACCGTGGATGAAGTGCACAACAAATATTTGGCTGAGCTGATTAAAGGAGCTTATTGTGTTTGGTTGAAGGCTCGAATACCAATGATAAGTAGCCTCTCTCAAAGTTGAAGGAAAAGCCCGACATAGGATTGCACTAGTTGTCCCATGCAATAGTATAAGAGATTTAAAGCTCTCCAAAAGATCTATCGGATCGGCAGTTCCATCATATAGTTCCACTTGAGGTATTTTGAACTAAGGTTGGTGGCTCGCTCATAATTTTTGGATGAACGGAGGCTCGATGTTGAAGCCGAGCTCCATATTTTGCTGCCGTGGTGCTTGCAATGTGTTGATCTGATGTTGCATCTCTTGGAGCTTCTTCTCCATCTCATCATCTCAAGTTGGATGGTGATGAGGAGAGAGGTTGCCTGGTGTAAAGTCTCTCCTCGATAGTGGGGTTGGAGAGCACCTATGCCTCCTTCGAATGGGTGGGCTGGCTGGCTATAATGACTGGCACCTACCCTTGGACTATATGGGGGAGATCGGTTGGCCAGTCTGCCCCATCTTCTTATAGTCTTTTGGGGTGGGTTGAGGTTTAGAGGTCTGTTGCATTTCTCATATTGTGGCAGACATGACCTGCACCTACTGGATGAGGCTATTATACTATTTCTGAAAAATCATCGGTATCAGTGGTGGAGAAAGATTTTCTTGAATTGGCTCGGTGTGGCATCCTCCTATTGAACGTTATTAGCTCGTACTTCATTCGAACGATGAGATGCATTTGATGCTCCTCTTTATGGCCGCATGGTGGGTTTGGTGGACTCTCCTTCTCAGATTGAAATCCCAAAATAGATTACGGTGCCCTTTCTTTCATAGCAATGTGGCACCCAGCTCCTATGCCTGAGGTCAACTGGATGAGGTGATGGTGTACACTGGGGACACTGCCTGAGCTTCGACTCGAGAACTTACACAAAAGTCTCACTAGAGTATTTTTTAGCAAGGATCTTCTAACACTCAAGTCAAAAGATGGAGAACAATGAGAAGGAGAGAATAGGAGTTGAGAGCTTATCATGGGATCTCCGAATCCCTCTATTTATAGAGAAAGAGTTGAAGTCGTATACGTCATGGAGTCTAGCAGATCTTCGATTATTGCACATAGATTAGGTTGGTGGGAGTTTTTTTTTTAGGATGTGACTAAATTGTGGAGATATTTTTCTTATCTGAACTTTTTTAAATCAAAAGCAGGGTGGATTCTATCAACAAAGACTACTATGCATCATAAGAAGAAGTCTGTCTAAAAGTACTTCAATTAGGCTGAGGTGAATACTTCAACCATAGCCAAAGTCCGAACTATTGTCCATGTTCCCCATATCAGTTTAGGACATCCGCCTGATGCCTTTAAGCCGAACAATAAGCATTCCATGTTCGCTGAAGTTCGATCTTTAACATCTTCGGTTATTGTTGAGAACAAAATTAGCCAAGGCTGAGGTGGAGGTCCACGACACAAACCAACAAAGTTTGAGTAAGTATTAAAGACCGCAAGTGTACAGCTACTGTTTTGCAAAAGATATGAAGAATCCAAGAACCTAAAGATGTGCTATATTAAATTCCATAAAGATAGAATGTTCATTAACATTTCTTATTGAAAAAAAAGGAAGGAAAAAAAAAGAAGCAAAGTGAATTGGATTTTCAAGAGTCAGAATGCAACCAATGTTTTTACTAATTCATTAAAGTAAAAAAAAAGTAAATAACTTGAGTTAGATGAACATCCATACATCAATCAATTTATGTTTTGAAGTAATATATTGAAAGCTAACTAGATGATCTAGGAGGATTCTTGAACCTGATATGGACCATTTTGGCCATTATGGATGGGGCTGGATAGGTTCTAAGAGTAAGATCTTCTACATCGGGAGGCCAAGTCATAAGTTAAACTGCTGAAAGCCATAACTTGATTATTTGACACTTGATTTTGATGATTTTTAAAAAATTATATAGTTTTTAAGATTTATAATGTCATGCCACTCTATCAAGAGGACAATGCCTCTAGTGATTAAACCAAAATTTCTTCGTTAGCACTCTAAATAGGTCAGTCAATCCATTTTTTTTTGGATAAATTTTAATTGAGCATAGCTTTCCATCCAAAAAGAGTCTGATGGAGCAATAAAAGGTAGAATTGATGTAAAAATCAAGATCTATCTTCTAAAGAGTTTTAACTTTTCTAAATTATTTTGTTGGACAGGATCCAGTACCATGTGTTGTAGCAAAGAAAAGGAAAAATAAATAAAAATATAATATAAATACATGGATCAGCCTCAAGTTTACCTCCACGGGATGTGTAAGCTTCATTATGAGAGAATAAAATGTAACAATACAAGAAAAACTCACTACTCAACCCTTGTACAAGAGTCTCTCAATAAGAAGCCCTAAAATTCTCATATAAGTTTTTAAATATCTCTTAAAATTTTCTACACCTCTAGGACGTCACCAGCTATCCAATGCAACAAACGACTCATCAATCAGAGCTATATAGGCTCCAAAATCTCCAAAATAGTATTATACTAAGAATATCGAGTCCAAATTAATCTTAGAATCATCTGTGGCCATCCAATAATGATCGGCTCGCACCAGAGCCATCCGATCATGCACTACAGCCTTAGATCAAGCTTGATTATATTTGGATTGAGTTCCAACCATTCGATCGTGACCACACACGATCTGAACTGTCGGATCATGCACAAACATCCTTGGATCGTGCATAGACCGCATGATCGGTCCATGCGGTCTTGATGGACCGCCCAGCACCCTGTGGTCCATGATGGATCACAATAGGGCATTGGGCCATGTGCCCGCTGGGCCGGCCCATGCATGCACCCGCACATGCCTGCATGCTGAGCCACGTGCTTCTGCATGTGCACGCATGTGTGCCGGGCCCAACTACGCCATCGTCGGCCTCCGCTACCTCGTGGGCCATGCCACCTGCTCCAAGCCTTCTTTTGCATGTATCTTCACCGTCTAGACTCGATTTGGATTATTTTTGGATTTGTTGGACACCGTTGGTTGTCTTGGACCTCACTGTAGGCTTACTATAGATTGAATCTTGAGATGCCAAATCTCAACAATCTCCATTTCGCTCGATATTCAGCCTGTACCTGTCTCTGAGAGCTTGTGATCCGTCTCGCCCCCATTCCCTGGGGCATGCTTGCTGTCTCATGGATGGATAACATGGGAGTCGAGCCAGGCCTCTCGATCCCACCTCTATCACATGCTGTGATCTTCCTGATTTAAGATTTACTTGGGATATCCTCATATATCAATAGGAATCTCATCCTATGATATTGCCTCTCATCCTTTCGAGTCTTCAGTCTAGAGCCTGATTTATTTCCACTTGAAACTTCGCTTCGCTCTGGGCTCCTCCTGACTTCTAAAGCTCCACCTCGCACTGAACTCTCTACTAAGTAGTAATGTTCTCTTATCCTCTTCTTTTTCTCCAGAATAATTCTATTGCCGTGTATAACCTTTAGAATTCCTCCACCAGCTATCGTCCTGTAGCCTATCGAATCCAGTCTACTTAGTAAGATAAGATTCTACCTGAAATTGGATATGTATTGAACCTCTTCTAATCTTCTCACTATACTATCATGTGTCCTCCAGCTGTCTATTTTGATATCTCTGATTGCACAGCTCGATCCATCTGGTAACTAAACAATACCCTCACTGCTCTCGAATGAGTCAAACTGCTCCTCTCTGTAACATACATGATAGGTGCATACAGAATTTAAAGTTCACTACTTGAAAGAGGTAGATACCTCATCAGATATCTCTAAGACATTATTCTTTGACTCACTACTGACCGTTACTATAGTAGCCCTCGTCCGATCTCTGAGTTGAGGGCACTTTCTAGATAGATGGCCCAACTTGTCACACTGATAACATCTGATTTTGCTCAAGTCTCTTATTCTGAACTTGGACCACCCTCATCACGATCTTCAATCACTCCATCTGCTGCCTCCTGCTTCTCTAAAAACTGTCAAAATTGAGCTACCGCCTAAGCTTGAAGCCAGATTCTCCCACCTAAAATCTTATTTTGGAGAATCACTATAGTAACCTCATCCATCTTGATGGTGCTCTTTCTTATTAGAAGAGCAGTCATCAAGAACTCATATGAATAGAAAAATGACACTAGCAAGACTAGCGCCCTGATCTTCTTCTTAACTTTCTCACCAATATTGAGGAGGTCGGTGAGGATCTTCTGAAAGTGATTGAGATACTATTGCATGCTCTATCTGTTAGTCATCCATGACTGATAGAACTGCTTTCAAAAGTAGAAAGTGTTGGTGAGAAACTTCATCATATCCAACTTCTCGAGTTTCAACTATAGCATTGTTGAAGAAGTCTCATCAAGTACATGTATCACCACCTCATCCACCAGATACATATAGATAGTACCTACCATCTGCATTTGTAGCCACTCCTAGGTCTTCTTCTCCATGGTGTCCGATTTCTTCTTATACAAGAGAGTATCGATCAATCCTTATTAGATAAGCATGTCCTTTATCCTCGCTTGCCACAAGAAGAAATTGCTCTTCCCATCGAATCAGTTGATCTCTATCTTGATTGTACTTATCTTCTCCATCTTATCTTGATCATCACTATCGCAACCTATGCTTTGGTACTACCTTATTCTGATATCAATTATTATGCAGGATCCGATACCACATGTTATAGCAGGAAGAAAGAAGAAACAAATAAGAAATATAATACAAATATGTGAATCAACTTTAAGCCTACCTCTATGAAATGTGCAAGCTTCATTATGAGAGAATAAAATACAACAATACAAAAAAAACTCACCACTCAATCTTTATACAAGAATCTCTCTACAAGAAGCCACAAAATCCTCACAAAAGCTTTCTAAAATATCTCTTGAAGCCTTTCTGCACCTTTAAGATATCACTAGCTACCTAATACAATAAATAGCTTATCAAATAGAGCTATATAGATTTCAAAATCTCTAAAATAGTGTTACATTAGAAATACTTAGTCCAAATCAATCCTAGAAGCATTTGTGGTCATCCGATTGTGGCTGGCTTGCATCAGAGCTATCCGATTACACACTACAGCTTCAGATCAAGCCTGATCATATTCGAATTAAGTTCCAGCCATCTGATTACGACCGTACATAATTTGAACCATCGGATCGTGCATAAATATCTCTGGACCATGCGTAGACTGCATGATCGATCCTTGCAGCCTCTATGGACCGCCCGGCATCCTATGGTCCAAGGGAGACTGCAATACAGCGTTGGGCCTAGGTGTCCACACTAGGCCGGCCTGCGCATTGGGCTGCATGCTTCAGCACGTGCATGCATCCATCGGGCCTAGCTACATCGTCACTGACATCCACCGCCTCATGGGCTATGCCATCTACTCTGAGCCTTCTTTCGTACATATCTTCACTGTCTGGACTCCGTTTGGACTGTTCTTAGGCATGTTGGACTCTGTTCGTCATCCTAGATCTCGCTGTGGGCTCAATATAGATCGAATCTTGAGACATCAAATCTCAACATATTTATATTAGACACATCTATTAATTTAGATAAAAGAGTCTCATTAGAATTCAAAGAAGAATCTAACTCAATTTGTATAGGGATAGACCTCATTATTTTAAATAGAAGATATATATCTCTTTTTTAATCAAGAAAAATAAAGAGCGAAAAGAAACTTGAGCCCAACTTTTGAAATTCTTTACTTTTTGTCTTTATGAGATTCGAGTTGGTGAGTTGAAGAAAACCTTTCTTCTCCCCGATCAGATCAAATTGATAACAGAGCATCAGTCCTCTATATTTGTTCGGGGCTTTTAGTATATAATCCAGATGCATGGACAATACAAGCAATCAGGAGAAGTACTATCTATACAAGTACATTGAAGGACAAAGATGAGTATGACTCCTAGTTTTCATCGATGGATGATGAGATGAAGTGACATCTCATGCAACTAAAAAAGAAATTTTCCAACTCACCTAGACCAAAAAGTTGACAAATCTAAGAAAGCCAATGATAAATCAAGCCAAAAGGGGGAGCCAAGTAAGAATCCAGCCACGACAATCTAGAAAAATTATTGTGATTGCTATAACCTTCACGGACACATCAAGGATAAGTGTTAGAAGCTTCATCTCGAATTGAAGTCGAAAGGGAAGAAGCCAAAGGACAACAATTCTAAGAAGAAGAAAAAAGTGGTCCTCAACACTGCAGAAGCTGAGGAACTATCAAAACTGGAGCAAGCATACTCCAAATTGAGCTTGATGGTGAGAATGAAGGAAAACTGCCTTTTTTCTTGTAGGATCTTCCAAATTTCATCAAATATGGGCGGAATAATTTAAAAAAATTTTATCCTACATGTATTTCAGATCTAAATTTCTAGATCTAATCTTCATATCTGATATTAAGTCTAAAATAAATCTAAAATATGAAGAGAAAATAAGTACCTCAAGGGTAACTAGATTACCCTGTAGATGATCGTAGCAAGCCTGAGGTTCTGATTTAGCCACGCAAGCGCCTGGCCTCTACCGGTATCCACTCAGGCAAGACCTGGATTGTCTTCTCCTCATGAATCTATGCTCCAAAATCAGATCTCTATCTGATTTGAAAGTGCTTCAGAACTCATTCTGAAGTTGGAGCAGCAGCCTGTCGAAGATGTCCTGCAGCCTTCCTGTTCCAGGCGTCACCACGCCTTAGACCTTTGCCAGATGGATGCCCAACCTCTTGGGTATGAAGAGGGGAGAGGGAGCACTAGGGAGGACATAGAAAGAAGAGAGCATTCTCATTTTGGTTGGGTATTGAGCAGAAAATACTTAAACCCTAGGCACAGATAGGGATTTTATAGACCTTGTATGCTGCGCAGTGCCACATCATTCGACCAATCAAAAATTCTATTTAATCTAGAAAATTTTGATTGATGGAGTGATGTCATCTGATCACATCAGATAAGAACCCCATCTTATCTCCAAAAGTTGGCGCCAACATTGGATAAGCATAAGGAGATTGGCGCCAAAGAGTCCAAGCCTTATCAAGTCTCTCCAATCCTTATCTACTTGGGCGCCCACTTAATCCAATTGGGCTCATGCCATAATCTGATTATGATATCCAATTTGATGTGGTTTGGTATGTGGACACTCCACAATAATCCTCCAATGAGCTCTTACCAAGTGGCCTTCAGTTTAAGACCCATATGTCAACTTTTGACAGATGTCCTAAAATAAAATTGGCAGGTGACAGGAATTAACAGGTGTTGTCTTAAATTCATCTCATGAATTAAGACAAGCTTTTTTTGAGCTGGACAAGGTTCATTTAG
>KE505024.1:139139-151805 GCA_000441515.1 Elaeis oleifera | reverse complement strand
ATCTAATCCAAATCAATTGAACTAGCTCAATTGATGACATCCAGACCTCAACCCTTGTTTGTGTGACCCAGTTAGGTTCAATTCTGTATGGTAATGAGATATGTTATGATCTTATCATCGACATCATCGAAACTCCTTTCGATGGATCAGAACTCTTCTGATTCAGACAATTAGAATGATCGATCATCAAAATCATTCTAATTACTCCCAAAATCTACCAGTGACACCTAGCAGTATGTGATGGCAACCCATCAGAACTGAAGACGAATCTCTCGATGCAGCTACCTGTGTGATTGAGTTACTCTATCATGAGTTCCGACTGAATTAGGATTAAGGTGAACTCGTCAAACCCAACATCAGTCATATGAATCAATCGATCGATCTGAGTCCGATGTGAAAATCCAATGAAAACTTTTTTCATTATTTCACTCTGTCATGACCATGGGCTTAAGGACTCTATATTTCGATCATCATATGACTACTCCTCTCATCTATCGAAGTTGATAGATCCCATCTTGGTGCGATCTAGTTCCTACAATGAATATGCTACAGCCAACATATACCTCAGGGTTTCGAATGGCTAGGAGATCGAGTTATGGTGTAGTCAAACTATAACACACTCAAGGTGAACTGTCGATGCACCTCAAATCAAAGAACTAGACACACAACTGCAACATCGAGCTAGTCATCGATGAGAAGGTAGACTTCCTCATGACTGCTCGAAGTGGTCATGCTCAGTACTCTCATTCTCAATGAATACCTGCACTCTCGCTCCGGTGTCTCTATACCGTAGACTCAAGACACATCTATCCTAAGGAAGCGATCGTACACCAACCTTCCGGATCGATCACCATCCTCGTGATGATCCTATGGTTAGGAGCTGTTTATGAGTTAGTTATATAAATTCATGCCTTAAATTTTCAACTCTTGAAAATATGAATTAACATTCCTACTAACTCAAAGGATGTATCACAGACACAATGTACATAATGTGATAGAAGAATAACCCTTTATTTATTTATAGTCAAATTATAAATTTGTCCTTAGATTTGTACAGGAATGTGTCAGTCAATCTGACATTTAGGGCACACATCTAACAGAGAAACCCCAAAATAACAACTGAATAGATTTAGAGGCATGTGAGGAACTTTTTCATTTAAAGATCTAAAAGAAGTAGAATATCATTGAGGTTATTGTAGATCTTAGAAGCTAGAAGAATCTCATTTCAAAAAAAATTTGACTGAAAACTAAGATTGCTGACCAAGCCTCATCTACATCCTTACCCTCTCGACTGGATTTAGAAGGATGTCGAGTTGAAAATTACCCATTAGTGTAACTTCAAGTTTGCCATCATGAAGAGGTATATTGATGAGATAATTTATGAAGTTATATCTTTGAATGTCTATCAAGTTATTCTTGGGTGCTTGTATTTTTAGGATCAAGATGCAGTCTTCTGTTGGTATTTGAAGAAGTATTGATTCATAAAGGATAGAAAGAAATTCATGATCCATGCCTCCAAAATATAAGAAAATATATGATAAGTGCAATAATTTAATATATAAAGTATTAAAATATGTGTTGATTGATACTTATTATTAGGAATTTGATACTTCTTATCCTCTTTGGAAGAAAATTGAGAGATTGAGGTAATCAAGCTCAAATTGGTCTAAATTCAAAGCAAAATTCAAGATCCAAGGAGTTAAGAGCAACCAATTGATGGGCTAATCAAATAAGAAAGTAATCCAAAGGCTAAGAAGTAATGCTCCACTCGATGGTTGAGATTTATGATGCTAACTCATAAAAACTCTAGAGATTCAAAGATCCAAAGGGTAGAAAGCAGCATAGTAGATCCAAAGGCCAAGAATGCAGGCGTCGCATCATGAAGCCCTATGCCCTTCTCCCTATTCATGCAACAGACCCTCACACCCTCTCTCATCTTTCTTTTAGCACACATCCTTCTAACTTCCTTCATGCTAATCCTGGATGCACCAACTCCTTTCATGCCCCAAACTTCCACCTCTTTCTTTCTTTCATGTTGAAATCCAACACCCCACAACTCTTCTACCCTTTCTTATGCACGCCCTTTCCTTCACGCCACAATGCCAAAGCATGCCCCCTCTTCCTTTCTCACCTTTCCACCACCCCTTGATCTAGATTAAATCTCAATCATTTATTATTTAGGAGCCCTCACATATTCACTTACAAAACTCTAGTCACCCATCCTTGCTTCCATTAATCCCACATTGTTTAACCAATTAAATTCATATCTTCTAGCACCTATAAATAAGTCCCAATATCTCAAGTCTAATCAATCATCCAATCCCTCTTTACATCTCAAAAAACAGCCACTATAACCTCTCATCCCTCTTTTTCTCCAATTTCCAATCTTTCTTCCACCTATTCGTAGCTTCTACCTCAGCATTTCAGCAAGAACGAGGATGAAGGGAGCAATGACATGCAAGATCCCAGCCATAAGTGGCTAGATCTATCATCCTCGAGGAAGTAGAGGATTCCTTTGTATCAAATTTGTACTTATTGTTTATGCTTTTTTATACTTTTGATTAATGCAATGAAAGAATTTGCTCTTCTATTTCCTGTGTTATGAGTTCTATGTTTTAATTGTTCTATGATCAAGTCTTCAATAACTTATATCCTCGTTAATATGGATCATGATTTCAGAAGAATACAATCCATGTTCAAGCAGGGTAAGTCACGTGGAAAACTTGATCATGGATATATCTTTTAATTTGGGATGTTTTGTTCTTTGATGCATAAGTCCTGAATAGCATATGACTAGCAGAGATAGACTGTGACCAAAGGATACGATTCATACTCAGCAAGATAGGCTATGTAAAGAATATAATCAAAGATCTAGTCATTAAATATCCCTAAGGCTTGCATGCTATTAGTGGTCCGATTGCATTTATCAAAGTACTAACCTGATGATTAGATGATGGGCTCAAAAATTCAAGATAGCCTCTCTCTTTGATTATCCTAAAACTTCATCTTTAGTTATATTTACTTCTGTAGTTTTCTTAAAATTCTATAAATCCTACTATCTTGTTAAACCTAAATTTGTCAGTCATTTTAAAGTTAAATACAACTTAGTCCAAAGGTCTTTGAGGATTCGACATCCGACTCAACCTATTCTACTCGGTAGTTAGATTGGAGTTAATATTTATCTTTGATTGCAAAAATGACTACACGATCAAATTTTTAGCACCATTGCCGCAGATCACTGACATGGTTGTTTCAACATATTTAAAAAAATATAAAATATTTTGTTTGGACATCTTAGATGTTGCATATCATTTCTATAATTCACTTTAAGGATGCTAACCAATAAACAAGATAAGGTGGAGACTACATCATCCTTTTTAGTCCAAAACTATCTTATTTCATATTGCATAAATCCAAGATCTAACTAAAAGCAACTAGACACTAACATTAGGAACACTCGATCTCAATAGGATAAGAGAGTCCAAGGATTGGATTGAGTTCTAGCTGGTTGATCGATCAGTGTCTAGGCAAGTAGTTTAGAGATCTCAATCTCGAAGAAAGATGATTATCTAATTAGATCTATTATAAAAGTATGGAAAGCCTCCCACCGATCTTATCTGGTTGACTTGGTTAGTCAATTTTGAATTTAGAGTGCTCAAAAAGCTAACTTGGAAGTTAGGAGCTTTCTAAATATAGGGTGAATCTTAGTTAGGAGTATTTTTTGTGCAACTTGCCTGCTAACACATTTATATAAAAATAAAAAAATCTTCTCATCTATCTTTTAAATCTAGGATCCTCTAGGTTCTTACCTTTATAATTCTTTTTCCTTTCTATATATATTTTAAAAATAAGATAGATATACATAGAACAGGGTTTCTTTGAATTGAAATTCTTGGTTGTATGCTTGATCATAGATCACTACGACCAGAACTACACCCTTAGATCCTGAGATTGAGAGAACCATAAGAGCAATCCATGCTAGGACTACTCCCAATGAAGCTGACCCACCACGTTAATTGAAGGAGTACTTCACTCCTTCATCATATACTTATTCCCCATGTATCCAAGTGCCTCCTGTCGAAGCCGTTCAGTATGAGATAAAGTCCAGTGTCATTCAAATATTACCATCTTTTTATGGACTATACAATGAAGACCTCTACAAATATCTCGATGAATGTCTTAAGATTTGCCCCATGGTCAAGATACAAAATTTCTCTAATGATACCCTTAGGTTAAAATTGTTCCCATTTTCCTTAAGAGCAAGGTCAAATACTAGTTAAACTCATTAGATTCAGTAACCATTTCAATCTGGGATCAACTTCAGAGTGAGTTTCTTAAGAAGTACTTTTTCATTAAAAAATGAACCAAATCAGAAAAGTCATTACCAATTTTTTCAGATAAATGGGGAGATATTTCATAAAACTTGAAAGAGACTCAAAGATCTCATCCACAATTGTCCACATCATGCTATACCTAAATGGCAACTAGTCCAGTGCTTCTATGATAGACTATTAGAGAAGTATTGATAGATGGTTGATGCCTTCTGTGGTGGGATATTTATGCTCGATCAGAAGCGAGCATGAGACATGACAACTATTCGAAATCCTTAACAAGAACTCCTACATCATATGTTTGTCACTTATAGATACACTCCGTTGTCTAGACCTAAAAGAGATAGAATTTATGAGGTAAGCAATTCTATGGACATCCATAGTAAGATGGATGAACTATCATAGAAACTCGATTGACTACTATAGGTCGGGTACACCTCTACCCCATTCACACATATGCAAGATGTTTGTTCCATATATTCTAGTCCACCCATTCAATAAGCAAATGTCTGGCTGTACACTAATTCCCTGAGTTTATACAGGAATAAGTCCATCAAGCTCAAACTCAGATCAATTATCATCTAGGATATAATCCATTCTCCAACACTTATAACCCAGGTTGGAAAATTATCCTAATCTTTCTTGGACATAGCAACCAACTGTGAAAGCCCCAGTTCAAAGAGCAAGTTATCCAAATAGAGCCTATAGACAGCCTCCCAACCCTCAATACACAAAGTAGTCCGCAACCTTTTCCAAACATGATTTTGAGGAAAAGGTGCTACAAGTATTAAAAGGGCTAGAGATGAACATCCAGATCTTCTACTCCCACACTCAATCTATAGCCAAGCTAGAGACCAAAATAGGTCAACTAGCTACCACCTTCAATAGGAGGGAGGAGGAACTACCTAGCCAACCCATAAGCAACCCAAAGGGGCAATAGATGGCTGAGAGCT
The DNA here is from genome assembly GCA_000441515.1 of Elaeis oleifera. Taxonomy (NCBI): domain Eukaryota; kingdom Viridiplantae; phylum Streptophyta; class Magnoliopsida; order Arecales; family Arecaceae; genus Elaeis; species Elaeis oleifera. The sequence continues at coordinate 146,521 of KE505024.1, read as the reverse complement.
CTAATGTCCACGAAATTTTTCTGAGCAAGCTAAATCTATAATAACTCTTAGGAGTGAAAAGATCTTAGAACACTCAAATAGAACTAACAAGCCAAAAATTCAAACTCCAACTAAATCTGAATTATCCGAAAATAAGGAAGATCCTAAGGAGAGGGATGAACCAACCCCTCCAGCACCTACACTTAAAGCTCGATTCTTGAGTGCCCTAGAATCCCCTCTACCTTTGGACAAGAAGTAAAAATGAGTGAAATGTTAGAACTCTTCAAATAGGTTCACATAAATCTCCCTATCTTAGATGCAATTAAACAGGTTCCGACTTATGCCAAATTTTTAAAAGATTTGTGCACTCAGAAACGTAGATCTAAAGCATATACTCCTAAGAAAGTCCATCTTATTGAGCAAACTAGCTTAATCTTTCAACATGCTATCCCTCCCAAACTCAAAGACCCTAGTGCCTCTATCATCTCCTACGTCATAGGGGCTTGAGCATTAAAAAGCCCTATTAGATTTGGGGTGAGTGTCACTCTTCTCCTAAGCTCGTTGTACGAGCTTTTCAATTTTGAAGAATTAAAACTGATTACTTCGGTTATCCTACAATTAGCTGATAAATCCATTAAGGTACCAAGTGGGATGATAAAAGATGTACTAGTTAAAGTAGATAACTTCTACTTTTCTATGGACTTTTTTGTTTAGACATAGAATCTGGTAGCAACCTCAGCTAAATTTTTATTATCTTAGGCCGACCCTTCCTTGCAACAGCCAATACTTGTATCAATTGTGAGATAAGAGTCATGAATGTATCAAACAAAAGGCTAAGGTTGAATGTATTTAATGCTTTCTTGGGACCACCAATTGACGATTATAGTGAAGTAAACTTGCTAGAGGAAACTGTAGGAGAAGCTACCCCTACCATACTTTTGCAGGACACTTTACAAGTATGTTTAGCTCATTTCGGAGTACATGACTTTGATGCAAATGAGTATATTAAAGAAGTGAATACCCTATTAGAACTATCTGCTTCAAGGACCACTCCCCCATGGACTATAAAGTATGAGCAATTGCCCACCAAATCTAGCACACCACTGGCCCTATCGTTTGAAGCACCACCTATATTGAAACTAAAGCAACTTTTGATTACGTTAAAGTATACATTTTTAGGATCCAATGATACCCTCTCAGTAATTATTGCAGCAGATTTAACCTTTGACCCAGTAGCCTAATTTGTAGGTGTGCTAAAAGAACATAAAGAGGATATTAGATGGACGATCACCGATCTGAAAGGCATTGATCCTTCTATTTGCATGCATCATATTTACTGTGAGACTGATGCCAAACCATATAGGGACATGCAAAGGAGACTAAATCCGAATATGCGAGAGATTGTTAAAAAGAAAGTATTAAAATAGTTAGATACAGGAATCATCTATCCAAATCGGATAGTAAATGGGTCAGTCCAATCAAGTAGTACCTAAAAAATTAGGTATTACTATCATAAAGAATGAGAAAAGTGAATTATTACCTACTCGCACAACCACTGGTTGGTGAGTATGCATGGACTACAAGAAACTCAATACCATCACTAGGAAAGACCACTTTCTATTACCCTTTATTTACCAAATTCTAGAATAGTTAGCAGGACAGAATTTTTTTTATTTTCTGGATAGATATTCAGGATATAATCAGATACCTGTATGTTCAAAGGACCAAGAGAAAACTATCTTCACCTGCCCTTATGGTATTTTTGTCTTTCGATGCACGCCTTTTGGACTTTGTAATGCACCGACCACATTTCAATGGTGTGCATTAGCTATCATTTTGGATATGGTAGATAAATTTTTTGAAGTTTTTATGGATGATTTTTTGGTGTTTGGTACCATATTTGATGACTCTCCAAAATCTTTCAAAAGTGCTTAAACATTATATAGAGATAAACCTGATATTGAGTTGGGAGAAAAGCCACTTCATGGTTCGAGAAGGAATCATACTCGAACACATTGTATCCGAGAGGAGAATTGAGGTGGATAAGGCCAAAATAGAAATAATTCAAAATTTCTAACCTCCAACCTCAGTCTGATCAGTAAGATCTTTCTTAAGACACGTTAGATTCTACAAATGCTTCATTAAAGACTTTAGCAAGATTTTAGATCCTTGTGCAATTTTCTTGCTAAGGATAATCCCTTTGACTTTAATGAAGATTGTCTTAATATATACCACACTTTAGGAACTGCACTATCTACCACACTTATTATTCAACCCCCAGATTGGTCCCCACCCTTCAAAAAAATGTGTGACGCATTCGATTTTGCTGTAGGGGCAATCTTGGGGCAAAGAATAAATAAAAACCTTATGTAATCTATTAGATAAGTAAGACTCTTTTTGATACACAATTGAACTACACCACCATTGAGAAAGAGTTACTTTTAGTTGTATTCGTTCTAAACAAATTTAGATCATATCTCTTATGCTCAAAGGTCCTAGTCTATTCTAATCACCTTGTCTTAAGGCATCTGCTATCCAAGAAGGATATCAAGCCCAGATTGACTAGATAGATCCTTCTCCTTCAAGAATTTGATTTGAAAATCTAAGATAAGAAGGTTCAGAAACATGGTAACGATTATATCTCTAGGATCCTAGCTGAGCACAACACTGATACAATTAAGGATCAATTTCTGAATGATCAACTCTACGCAATCTCTTCAAATAATCCTCCCTGATTTGCTCATATCGTTACTTACTTGCTTATAGGGCAAGTCTCATCTCATTGGTCCCAACAAGAGAAAAATCAATTTTTCTCACAAGTCAAGTATTATTTCTGAGAGAAATCGAAGTTGTTTAAATATTGTCCTGATCAGGTGATTCGGCATTATGTTTCTGAGAGCGAGTTTCAAAGTATACTTACTTTTTATCACTCTCTTGTAGGTGGGGGATATTTCAGTGGGAGGAAAACTATAGTAAAAATATTATAAAGTGGTCTACTGGACAATACTATTCAAAGATGCATATGAATTTGACCGTAACTATCTGAAATGTTAACAATTGGAGAATATTTTGAGAAGAAATATGGTGCCCCTCTCCTTTATTTTAATTGTTGAAGTCTTTGACGTATGGAGAATTGATTTTATGGGACCCTTTCCTTCCTCCTTTAGCAATGAATAAATTTGGTAGTGGTAGGCTGTGTCAAAATGGATAGAAGCCATGGCAACTAGGACTAATGATCATAAAGTGGTGATCAAGTTTATCCAACGAAATATTTTAAGTCACTTTAGTTGCCCTAATCCCATCATTCATGACGAGGGTGCATACTTCATGAATAGACATTTTGAGAGCTTAATGAGAAAATATAAAATCATACATAAATTTGATACTTCATATCACCCTCAAACCAATGGCTAAGTAGAAGTCTCCAATAGGGAGATAAAGTGCATTTTAGAAAAAATGGTGAGGCCTGATAGAAAGGATTGGTCTATACGATTCGATGATGCATTATAGGCCTACCACACTATATTTAAGACTCCTATAGGCATATCTCCTTATCAGCTCATTTTTGAAAAGCTTGTCACTTGTTGGCAGAACTAGAACATCGCGTATTTGGGTCATAAAATAATTCAACTTTGATATGAAAATATATGTTCTAATAGGAGACTCCAACTAAATGAGCTAGAAGAGTTATATAATGAAGCTTATGAAAATTCATAAATTTACAAGGCTCGAACAAAGGCTAATCATAATAAATATATTTCAAAAGAATCATTTGAGCCTAATTAGAAAGTGTGGCTATTCAATTCAAGGTTGCATTTCTTTCTTGAAAAACTTCACTCATGCTAGGATGGACTTTTGTTGTAACCCAGGTGTTCCTCCGTAGAGCAATAGAAATCCAGGATCCTAAGAAAGGTAACACCTTCAAAGTAAATGGCCAATGGTTGAAACCATATGTGGATGGAATTAGCGAAGAGAAATATATAGATTTTATTGATCTAGTGGATCCAATTTATGTAGTACCATAAGACTCAGCATATTCTGACTGAAGATTTTAAACTTAGTACTTTTGAGAGGCAACCCAGCTTATGCATTTAAATTAAATTTAGTTTGTTTAGGTTAATCAAGTTCTTCTTAAGTGTTGTCTTAGGAATCCAACTCCATTGAGAACTATCAGCCAAGTTGGAGGGAGAACCAAATTTTCAAGGACGTCTGTTGGAATCATGAAGGCTTATGCTAAACCAAGAGCATATTTAGTTCAGGTGAAATCTTTTCTCTTTTACATATTACACTCTATTTTTTCTACTCCATTGAGGACAATGTCCTTTAAGTTGGGGAGGGATGATAAACTAATAAGTTCTAGAATATGTTAGTGTTAGTATTTATGTACTTGATTTCACTTTTTATTGGAGATTAATCAGACATTTTAAGAAATAACTGATGCACAATCTAGAGGATTTTTATAATATCAAGGGATCACATATTAAAAAATCTAATAAATGGTTAAGTTCAGAATAAAATCAATTTCTTAGCTTTTCTAGTCCTCTTTATTAGCATCAAAGAAGCATTTTCTTCTTATGGGCATGAGTGAAAAATATGGATATATGCAAAAGTTTCTTCATAAAAATAAAAAAAATAAATCTTGTTCAATAAAAAGCAAGCTTTTAGCATTTTCATCAAGTAATCAGACCTCTTCGTCTAAGCGAGTGTTGAGTGATCGCATCAAAAAATGAAAAATATGAAGAAATTCTATAGTACAGTCAGTCCAAATCTAAAGCCTATTTAATTCGAGTTAGTAAGCCTGAGGGATATTCTACACCTAATGTTCTAAAGCAAATTAATTTGAAAGTCATTAGCCTAAAAATCGTTTCAAGGATCAGATAAAAAGCTTAAGGGTTAAGACATTGCATTGATTGTACATTCCAAAAAAATGATGGTGAAGGAATGAAAGTGCATGAAGACAATACACCAACCCATCTTGGAGTAGATAATTTAAAGTTTAAAGTGGAGAGTTAGTTAAAAAAAGGCTCTAAAAAATTTTATGTTCTCAACTTAACCATCTTATTTGGATAGTATTAATACTTGATGATATATTTTGCTAATTTTTTGATGGGACATCATTTGCCTTTAAAATTATCTAACATGCATGTTTGGACAAGTCAGCACATAATACTAATTCCTCCTTTACTCAAGGATGAGTAAAACTCAAGTTGGAGGGTGAGATAAGTACAATAATTTAACATATAGAGCATTAAAATATGTGCTGATTGATATTTATTATTACAAATTTGATATTTTTTATCCTCTTTTGTAGAAAATTGAGAGATTGAGCTAATCAAGACTCAAATTTATCCAAATTCTAAGTAAAATTCAAGATCCAAGGGATTAAAAGCAACCAATTAAAGGACTAAATAAATAAAAAATAATTAAAGAGCTAAGAAGCAATGCTCTACTCAATGGTTGAGATTTATCATGCTAACTCATGAAAATGCTAGAGATTCAAAGATCCAAGGGACAGGAAGTAGCATACTAAGATCCAAAGGCTAAGAATAGAGGCACCACATCATGAAGCCCTATGCCCTTCTTCCTATTCACATGACAAACCCTCATGCCCGCTCTCATCTTCTTAACATCCTTCTAACTTCAGGCTAATCCCACGCGCATCAACTCCTTTCACGTCCTAAACTTTTGCCTCTTCCTGTCTTTCATGTTGAAATCCAAAGCCCCAAAACTCTTTCGCCCTTTCTTATTCACACACCTTTCCTTCATGCCACAACGCTAAAGCACACCCCTCTTCTTTCTCACCTTTCCACTATACCTTGATCTCTAGATTAAATTTCAACCATTCATTATTTAAGAGCCATCACATATTCACTTACAAAATCTTAGCCACTCATCCTTGCTTCCATTAATTCCATGTTGCTTAACCAATTAAATTTTATGCCTCTTAGCATCTATAAATAAGTCCCAATATCTCAAATCTAATCAATCATCCAATCCCTCTCCACATCCTAAAAGCTACAATCATTACCTTTGATCCCTCTCTTTCTCCAATTTCCAACCCTTCTTCCATCTGTTCGTAACTTCTACTTTAGCATTTCCATAAGAAGAAGGATCACTTACAAAATCTTAGCCACTCATCCTTGCATCCAAGGTATGAACCATGAGTGGCTAGATCTATCGTCCTCAGAAAAGTAGAGGAAGTCCTCTATATCAGATTTGTACTTATTGCTTACATTTTTTTATACTTTTGATTAATGCAATGAAAGAATTTTCTCTTCTATTTTCTATCTTATGAGTTCTGTGTTTTAATTATTCTACGATCAAGTCTTCAATAACTTATATCCTCATAGAATAGATTCTAATCTTAGAAGGATACGATTCGTGCTCAAGCAAGATAAGTTGTGTGAAAAAATTGATCATAGATATATCTTTTAATTTGAGATATTCTATTCTTTGATGCATATATAAGTCTCGAATAGCGTATGACTAGTAGAGATGGGCTGTGATTAAAGGATACGGTTCGTACTCAGTAAGATAGGTTATATCGAGAATATGATCAAAGATTTAATCATTAGATATCCCTAAGGTTTGCAGGCTATTAGTGGTCCGATTACATTTATCAAAATACTAATATGATGATTAGAGGGTGCATTCAAAAATTTGAGATAGTCTCTCTCCTTGATTATCCTAAAATTTATTTTAGTTATATTTGTTGGATGTATGCCCTAGAAGTCAATCTTGGCTGATACATTTCATATTTTTAAGATATAATTTATATTTATTGGACAGTTATATTACTATTCATGTCTATGTATCCATGAATCATCCAAAGGATTAACAAGATGATGACACATATTCTCAAAGAGTTAAAATTTAAGGCATATGACATTAATGGTTGATTCCTAAATTGCTCCTGATCATAGGATCATCATAGGGATGGTGATTGATCCGGATATATCAGTGCATGACTTCCTTCGGACAGATGGATCTCGAGTCTGCAGTATAGAGACACTGGAGTGAGAGTGCAGGTGGTTGTTAGAGAATAACTAGCACTGAGCGTGACCAACACGAGAAGTCACATGGATGTCTGTTCACTCGTTAGTGACTTTCTCGATGCTGTAGTTATATGATTGGTCCTTTGACCTGAGATGACACTACTGCTCGCAGTGAGGCTGCTAGAGTTTGACTGACACATCAATATGGGTCTCAAGGAGCCCTTGTAGTGGATGTTGGTAACAGTTGGTCCACTGTAGGAGTGGGATGTGCATCAAGATGGGATCTATCGATCCTAGCAGAAGGGAGTAGTCCTATAGGATTTAAGAGGTTGAGTCCTTAAGTCTATGGCTATAGCAGTGTGATTGATGGAAAAGAGTTTTCATAGAATCATATATGGACTTATACTG
>KE505024.1:97380-108603 GCA_000441515.1 Elaeis oleifera | reverse complement strand
AAACCAGCATAAATCACTTATATATAACAAATATAAACAAAAAGAATTTCAAAAATTCTTGTATCGTATAATAAAAGTCACAAAATAATATTTGTATTGTATATCAATTAACAACTTTTTACATTGTAAAATATGATTGAAGAAGAGTCTTATTAGATTGACCTCTTGCTGAAGTACTTCCGATTGGACGAATTACCATCTGACAGTCGAGAAGCTCAAAAAATCTGCAAGCAGACTGCCCGCTATGTACTTCATGGCAACAAGTTGTATAAGCGATCCTTCTCTCTCTCTCTCACTTTTGAGGTGTCTGATCATCCGAAGTAGACTATGTACTGAGAGAGGTTCAGATTTATGGAAATCATTTACTCTACAAAATCCTCCGACAAGGTTATTATTGATCTTCGATGCAAAAGATGCCTCTGATTTTATTAGATCGCTGTCAGAGGATTTTCCATGCTCAGCATCAACCAGCAGTGCCCCTTGCTCCTATCGCCACTCCATGGTCTTTCGCTTAATGGGAAATGGACATTTTGGGTCCCTTTCCTCGGGCCTCAGGTTCGTAAAATTCCTCCGATGGCCATTGATTACTTTACAAAATGGGTGGAGGCCGAGCCCCTAGCTCGTATAACAGAGGCTAAGGTTAGAGACTTCATCTGGAGATCCATTATTTGCTTCTATGATCTTTCGAGAGTGTTGGTAACTGACAATGGCAGGCAGTTCAGCAGCTCCCGACTTTGAGAATTCTGTGAAGATCTTAGAATTGAGCAATACTTTAATTGGACACCCACAAGCAAATAGGAAAGCTGAAGTAACGAACAGGACTCTTTGCAAGGCTTGAAGGCTAGACTTAATCGGACTAGGGGATCCTGGACGGATGAGCTGCATCATGTGTTGTAGACATAAAGAACAACTCAGAGAATTTCGATCAGAGAAACTCCATTCAATCTTGTATTCAGAACCGAAGTAGTTATATCGATTGAGATTAGGGTTACTTCTCTTAGGATCGAGGAGTACAATGAGGACATCAACTCTGAATGATTGCAAACCAACTTTGATCTAGTTGAGAAGAGCAGGGAATGAGCTACCATGCGAATGGTCTTCTACTGACAAAGGGTGCCCAAATACTATAATTTCAAGTCAAGTCTAAGAAATTCCAAGTTGATGATCTGGTGCTGCGACGTACCAAAGTCTCATAGCTTATGAAGCAGAAAAGCTATTACCTAATTGGAAAGGTCCTTATCAGGTGGATGAGATGGTATGCCCTGAAACTTATAAATTGAGGTAGCTTGATAGAACTCCACTTCAAAGATCATGGAACTCAGCTAACCTCCGCTTATATTACCAATGATATTGTAATTTTACTGAAATATATGCATGAATGAATACTCCAATTTATCAACATCGGTCCTTCCACAAATAAGTGAGAGTAATACCAATGAGGGCCTTACATTTAAACTCTGTCTTTGATCGACCTCGAGATGTTAAAACTTTTGATTAGCTTGTATGTAAACTCGGCCTTTGATCAGCCTTGAGATATTAAAAGCTTTTGATCGACTTATATTTAAACTCGATCTTTGATCGATCTTGAGATATTAAAAGCCCTTGATTGGCTTATATTTAAACTCAATCTTTGATCGATCTTGAGATGTTAAAAGCTTTTGATTGACTTATATTTAAACTCGATCTTGATCGGTTTGGAGATATTAAAAGTCTTTGATCGATTTATATTTAAATTCGACCTTTGATCAATCTTTGATCGGCTTATATTTAAACTCGACCTTTGATTGGCCTTGAGATATTAAAAGCCTAGTGTTCCTACACCGCAGACTTAAGATATCTACCCGAAAGAATTGATCCATACATCGGTCTGTTGAGATCAATCACAATCCTCGTCATGATCCTATGATTAGGAGCAATTTAGAAATTAACCATCAATGACACATACCTCAAATTCTCAACTCTTTGAGAATATATATCATCATCTTGTTAATTCTTTGGATGATTCATGGACACATTGTTAGAAAATGGATAGAGTTGCATGCATAGATTTCAAAATAATTTTGAATGACAGCGAAAATAGATCTAGATTAAACCTTTTAACCCACATGTATTAGGTTAAATCTAATACTACCCATACCTAGATCTAAAATACACATAAAATCTAAAATTAAAATTAAAACATTGATATCGAATCTCCATATCTTATGCGAGATGAACTATACCATAGTCGATGATCGTAGATCTAAACGATTCTTCTAGCCACACATGTGCCTGACCTCTACAGGTATCTACATGAGGACTCATTCCAATCAGAGGTGAGATGATCTTCTCGAGGTCCTAGCTCTCTTACAAATATCTCCTCTTTGATGGCTGATCTGGCTCTATCTCAGATCCCACAGACTCTCTTGAGAACTAAGAAGAACGAGAGGAAGAGAAGGAGGAAGGAGGCTCAGATTTTGAGCAGAACTTTTTTCTCAAATTTTTTTCTATTTTTTATACTTCAGGCATCCAATTATTGGATTCTTTTTATAGAGAATAAGGGATATAAGGGCTAGAAGGAGGCGCCACCTTTTTCACATGCCAAGAAAAGTAGGGCGTTTACTTTTTTGTGTGCCGAAGACATTACAAGAAATTTGATTTTTGGCGACAAAATTTTTTTGTCGCTAAAGATAAAATTTTCGTCACTAAAAGTATTAGCGATGAAAATTTTAGTTGCTAAAAATTTGTAGAGATAGCCTCGTAGCAAAAGATCTTAGCGATGAAAAATTTTATTCGTTACCAAAAATAGTCAACCAGATGACGGAAGTGTTCGCAGTATTAGCGACGAAAAATTTTATTACAAGAGCTTAAAATTTTATTGCTAAAATTATGATAAAAATATTTTCATCATCAAAAATTAGTTATTACTTATTTGAATTTTTTTATTATTTTTTTTAAATTTAACGATAAAAATAGAATTTTGTCACAAATATTAGCGATGAAACAAATTTCATCGCTAACTATCTCGACTAAATAAAAATTTCTCTCAATTTTGCAATGAAAGAAAATTTCGTCACAATTTTTGCGATAAAAAATTTTCATCCCAATTTTTGCGACGAAAAATAATTTATTACAATTTTTGCAATGAAAATAATTTCATCATATTTTGTAATGAAAAAATTCATCATAATTTTGTGATGAAAAAAATTTCATCATAATTTTACGATAAAAAAATTTCATCACTTTTGCGATGAAAAAAGAATTTTGTCATAAATTTTTCCATAAAAAAAATTTAGTCACAATTTTTTGCGATAAAAAAAAGTTTGTCATAATTTTTGTGACAAAAAAAAAATTTGTCACTATTTTTGCAATGAAATAGAAATTTCATTGCTATTTTTATGATGAAAAAAATTTATCGTTAAAAGAAAAATAAAGAAAAAAATAAATTATGATGAAAAAAATATTTTTAGCGATGAAATTATTTTATCATAATTTTAGAAATGAAATAAAAATTTATCATAATATATAGTGAAAATTTGATTTTTTGCAATCATCAAAATTTTTTAATTATTTTTTGTGATGAAATTAATATTTCATCGCTAAATTAAATTATGGATAAATAAGTATTATTTATTTTTATCAAAATATATCTGTTTAAATATAAATTTTTAGATCAAACATATGATATATAAAAATATATTAACATAATAAAATATTCAAATTCGAAATAGCAATTCCAAATAGCTATAAGTTTCATGACCATCATTGTTATATACAAAATACAAGTTCATACACCATTAAATTTAAAAAACTATAAACTATGTATCATCAGAGTCATTGGCCTCGTTCCCTCCTCCAGACATCGATCTTTGGCCCGATATATATCGCGATGGTGGTGCAGAGGCGGCATCATGCGACTGTAGAGGTGTTAACTCGGAGGCATCAATGCCGAGCCATCCCGCTATCGCATCACTATCCTCTTGAGCATCTGACTATGATTCATCCAGTAAGTAATTTGATCCTGCATCATGCTCATCGATGTCCTAATTGTCTCTGGCATTGATGTATCATCAGACTGATTGGACGATGAACTGTGAGATTTTTTTGATCGCATGCCATGCTTAGATCTTAGCTGCAGCCTGAGGACGGCATCTAGGATCACATCATCTGTCATCAAATAATCTGCTGTGATCCAGTATTACTGTCAGATCCAACCTTCCTCGTCATCTTCTCTCTCAATTGTAATATTTTTCCTTCACAATAAACCAATAAGACTATAAATTTATTCAAAGTCTTTAAAAATATTCAAAATGAAGAGTAATGATACTTACATGACACTGCCTCACCTCCTCAGTCACAAACTCACCACTCTTGTTTTGATAGAATTTAGCATAGACGCCGGATAGTCCCTATTCAAACAAAAGAAAAGAAGAAAAAGAACATCAAAGTAATATAAATATTTAATAAGAGCTTATAAAGTATAATTGCAAATGTAGTTACGTACCATCCTCTTCATTCTCTGTGCAAAAGAGGTACTTTCTTGTATGTGAATAGAATCAATCCTATTCCTATTCACCTTATTCGTCTCCGATCGTCGCTACAAAATACATACAATTATAACCAATACAAGACATAACAATATCAAAATAACTTGAAATACTAGATATACCTGAAATATCTCACTCCCAAAATGCTCGTACAACCACCGCCAATCGTCACTAGATCCAGTCTAATTTCTATAAGGTTGGGTCACAGGATCAATCTCCTTTGCCTGTAGCTCATTGCAGTATTTATGAAGCCTACATCATCGATCTCGATATCTATTTGTAGCCATTTTGAGAATATATGCCATCACTTGTTCGTCGATGCAATCCTCAAAGTCAATATTAGCCTACATATTCATCATAACAAAAACAAATATATAGAATTATTCATATAATAAAAATTATCCATATAATAAAAATAATATGGATCATATAATGATGTGCAAGATATTCGAAGTTAATTCTTATCTTGATGTGAGATACTAGAGCATCATGGTATCGAGGAGCTATATGCTTGAAACTTTCAGCGACCCATGGAAAATGATTTCAGATATACAAACTGATCTCATTTACGACTATACTAGCCTCTGTGCCAATCGGATGATCCTAAAATATCTGTATTTTTGGCTTTTCATTGTGCGTATGCACATATTTCTCCAAAACAAGACCCCTACTAAGACCATGCATTGCGCGTCGCTACTGTGTTCTTGCATATAAAAATTCATGAAATGAACATATATCATCTATCAATGGATGTATATAACAAAAAATATATATAGTTTATAAATTGATAGAGATGTACTTGTAGGGGATGATGCTACGGTGCCATGACCTCCGGCTGGGCAGGCTTTGACTGAGCACTAGTTTGCTTTGTGGACTCGGGCAGTTGAGTCTCATCTAAATCTTCTGACTCATCATGCAAAATGCTAAAGTAAGGATGTGTATCATCAAGTGGGCCTGCTGTCTATCCTGCGAACATCCACGTCCAGGACCAGCTATGATGCTGCAATGATTAAAATAATTTAAATCAGCACGTAATCAAAAAAACTCAAGTATTACATGATGTAATAAAAAATAATTAAATTACTTATTCATATTAATTATTGTTCTCAGAATCTGAACTCGTGTCCATATAGTCGTCCTCAGCAGGACTCATAGAAGGCTTCGACCCTGAAGTGCTATCATCATCGTCATTGATTAAGTCATCATCCACATGTGATTGTAATCTCAAATTATTGTTGGATCGTGCTCGTGCCCGTGCCCTTACTGACGATCCAACAATAGGAACATCCTTAGGTTTGCAGTCGTCTCTTTGTAATTATCCTATGTCGACCGTGTCATCTGGCACTAATATGTTATCTGGTGCTTGCATTTAATATGCTTTATTTCAATAGTTGTACAGACTTCATTCTCTAGATCTTCATCATTCGAGCATGTGAAAAGTGCAGGATTGAACAAATATCTATGTTGAGCTCTTATTGCAACTCGTCAAGGCTCTTTCATTTTATTATCGTCAATGTACCACACTAGTCTCGCTTGTTTTGCAAAAATATAAGGATCACTTTTATCTCACACATGATCAATATGGACACTGACGAGTTAAGGATCTATAACAATTGGCCTATGTCATCCTAAATCATACCATCGATACTTGAATAATACAACTCGCCGAAGACTACTATATCTCAACTCTATAACCTCATGCAAAATATCAAAAAATCTATTATTTCACCTTTGTGCTCATCCTCCATGTTTATTCCACAGTTTTGTGTGGTTCGATCGTGATCATAATTTTTTGTTAAGAACCGCACACCATTGACTATGCATGCTGAATATACCAATACACATCTGTCAGATTTTCGTATAAGTGTGGCTAAGTCTTCACTGATACAGTTCGGATTGTCTATACGTAGCTGAGCTATCTATAATTAAAAATAATAAACAGATTAAGTTTGACAAATAAATATTATATAAACAAATCTTTAAATTATGGATGAATATTAATATAATTTATCCGTTCATCAAACCATGATGCAAATTGATTCCTATGTCGTGCCGCTGCTAATATAGGATTGATTCTTCTGAGCTCACTTTCATGCTCACTGAAGTGATACAGTAATAACATGTATATTTTAATTTAGAGTCTATGAGTACGTACATTCATCTATATATCAACAAACAAAATTAAATATATATACTCATATCATGTATGATTCCACCTCCTCGTAATTGTTTAGTACATACCAATGCATGTCATCAGTTTTCTGTAGTGTCAACATTCGAAAATCTTTCTTATCATATGGTCGGACAATATTGGAGAACACGGACACTCCATCGATCAGAATATCGTCAACATCGACATTATGTTGTGGCTTCATAAATTTGGTCTCCACTTTTTGAAGGTACATAGAGCAGAATTTCAGACATTCATTCATAATGTGTGCCTCCGCTATTGAACCTTTGGGCTGTGCTTTGTTAGCGATGGCACTCTTGTATTCTCGCATCTCCCTATCCAATAAATTATCAATTGATATATATATATAATAAGGAATACAATAATGAATAATAAATATTACAATATTATGTAATTACTTTTCAATTGGGTACATCCATCTTGTATGTACTGGCCCACCTAGTCTAGCCTCATGTGGAAGATAAACAGAAAGATGCACCATGATATCAAAGAAAGTGAGAGGTAATATCATCTCGAGCTTATAGAGAGTAATGATAATTTTTTTTTCTAATATGTCATTCTGGCTTCACCTCAACATCTTCATACATAAATTTTAAAATAAATTTCAGATCAAGTAATGCATCGCATACATCATCCGACAACAATCCATGTAAACCAACTGGGAGCACATGTTGTAGAAGCACATAGCAATCATGACTTTTTATCTCGATGATCTTTTCATCTTTCAATTTGATGTGTCGTTTCAAGTTTGAGGCGTATCCATCGAAAAATCTCATAAATCTCAAATATATGAGAAATTGATTTCTCTCTTTTCGGTTTAGTACATAACATACCAATAGCTTCACCAGCCTATCCCCCTGTCGAATCAAATGTAATTTTTTCTATTCCGCATGTCCTCCAAGTCAAGACAAGCCTTTACGGTATCCTTCGTTCTTCTTTCGATATTGAGGATGGTATAAAATACATTATCAAATATGTTCTTTTCAATATACATGACGTCAAGATTGTGTTGAAAAAAAAATATTTTCAATATGAAAGATTGAACTTGCTCCTTTTTCTCTAATTTTCGATACTTGTTCGTAAGCCTACTAGGCTGGCCGGACCTTTACCAAATATAACATCTTGTGGGTCAGGTAGCTGATTTAAAATATTATCCGTAGACCAGAACCTTGGCTGGGCACATCGTTCATGCTTGCCGTTGAACTTTAGACTTCTCCTCCATCTATGATCATCCGGCAAGAAACGTCGATGGCCAGTGAAGCAAATCTTTCACGAATACGGTCCGATGTAATATCATTATTACAAGTTAAAAATATCGTTCATGCTTTATACCTTTTGTACACCATTTAGAAATATCATCATATGCAGAAAAATCGTTAACTATCCAAAGCAGTGCTGTATGCATGCGAAAGATGCCTCTTGCAACATGATCATATGTTTCACACTCTTCTTCCCACAAGTATTGCAACTCTTCGATCAACGGCTCTAAAATATATCTATATCTCTTCCAGGGGCACGGGGACCCGAGATCAACAAAGCCAATAGATTAAAAGGTGATTTCATTCACTTTCAAGGTGGTAAATTATAAGAAATACCATAACTGCCCACATACTGTATGTAGTGCTAAGATTACCATATGGATTAAATCCGTCTGTTGCCAACCCTAGCCTGATATTTCGTGAATCAGCTACAAACCATGGATGTTCACGATCAAAATATTTTCACGCATCTCTATCTGATGGATGGCTCATGACATCATCATCGATATTATTTTTTCCTTATGCCATCACATGTCACAGGCAGTATGCCTTGACATGAACAATCGATGCAATCATGGTGTAATCGAAAAGTACCTCAAAATCTTGCACGAAATTTTTTTTTTCTTATCCTTATCACGACTTTCTTTCCATCTGCTTGAATGACAAATCGGACATGCTTATAGATCTTTTTTATCCTTCCGAAATAGAATACAATCATTTAGACATGCATGTATTTATTTCGCAGCGTAGGCCCAAGTCATCGACTCCCAAATCGAGTCCTTTCAATAATTTTTTGACTTCATAATGACTTAACGGAAGTAACTCTCCCTCTAGCAGTAGGTCTTTCAAAAATTTGAGCAACCAATTAAATGAGTTGTTTGACCACTTACCAAGTATCTTCGTATGTAATAACTTTATTACGACGGACAACAGAGAATACTTTTTACAACCAGAATAAACATCACTTTATACATCTCTTAATAGATGCTCGAATCTATCATTCACAAGTATGCTACTGTTCTTTTCAGCTTTTATCTCAAATGGGATGCTGATGTTCTGCTCTCGCTTTCACATTTGCTTCAAATAATTTCGGATGGAGATTCTCTAAAATTTCTCCATCTTCTGCACTTAGTGTTTGCCTTTCACGACTAGATGATCCACCTACTGACGATAGATTTATGGAACTCTTAAGCAACATGCTCAAGCTAGTCAGCAAATCTTTACCATGACAAGTCCATCTTTTGTAAGTCACATCTATACCATGTTTGTATAAATAATTTTGAATGTCTGATAAAGTACATCAAATAAATTCCTACATCGATGACATGAACAACGGACTTTTCTATTTTCTCTAGTATGATTGGATGCCACATTCATAAAAGACATCACACCCGTAATATACTCAGGACAGAACTTATCGCACAGTGACATCCAACCACGATCCATGCCTATATATTTATGATGTAAACTATATAATTAATTTATGTAATAATAGTTGACTAACGCCTTATATCTCCTACCTATAGGGTGATGATCTTATTTCATTCAGAAATACAAGAATTTAATATTACAATACATGTCTTCTACACCAAAAAATTTTGATAGTATTTCGATGCAATTCTGTAGATACACAAACATTAAAATTATGCTATGTATCCAGAGAATATGACCAAAAATATCGACAAAACTCTCTGATGTAGAAGCACATGATATGCAATATAAAATTCATTCATAAGCCCAAACTGTCCACGAGGACAATTCGAGGATAGTGTGTAGAGCACCAATATTTTTTTATTAAAAGATAAATATTGATTCATGCACGCTATCCTTGAATAAAATTTTAAAGTTTATAAATTTATTATGCTATAATTAATATATTATTATTATTATTTTAAATTATTTTCAAATCATGAACCATGCTTCCAAGTAGAACAATAAATAATCATACCTAACGACTAAAATTAATTAAAAAACAAAATTTAAAAATTATAAAATAATAAAAAAATTGTTTGGTCTCATCTTCAACTCTCCCATGAATCCCATAGAGAGAGAAAGAGAGAGATGGATACCAACGGTTGTGCAGCAATGGCGATGGCGATGGCAGTGGCGGTGGTGGTGCAGTGATGGTGAGGGCGGCGTGGCGATGGCAACGGCCCTAGGAGAAGGAAACACTGTAAGAGAGGGAGAGAGAGAGAAAGTCAGGGAGGGAAAGGGAGAAATCGGGAAGGGCGATGTCGGTGATGGTGGAGGGAGGGCGACGGCGGTGGCACACTCGATCGGGGAGGGAGGATGATGGCACTGATCTCGATCGGGAAGGTGGCGCACTCGATCGGCGGCGATGGCATGAGAGAGCGAGAGAGAGAGACGGGCAATGGTGATCGAGGAGGGAGGACGACGATCGAGGAGAGATCGGGGAGGAGGATGCCCGCTAATGCCGATCTCGATTGGGAAGGTGGCGCACTCGACCGACGGCGATGGCGTGAGAGAGCAAGAGAGAGATGGCTGACGGCGATCGGGGAGGGAGGACGGTGATCGAGGAGGGATTGGGGAGGGAGGATGCTCGCCGGTGTCGAGCGCGATCGGGGAGGGAGCAAGGTGTCGGCGGCGTGGGCAAGGAGATGGGTTCACGCATTTTGAATTGGGTAAAATTTTATCCTAAAATAATATTTTTTTTCAAACTAAACAATCTTTAACGAACAAAATTATTTCATCACAAATATAAAATTTTATTGTAAAAATAATACTTTTGCAAATAAATTTTTATCGTAATGATTAAATTTAGCAACAAAAATTTATTTCATCGTAAATAATTTTTTTGGAGACGACGATGGTGGCGAAGGGAGGACAATGGTAGTGGCCTCGATCGGGGAGGGCTTCAACCCGATCGATGGCGCATTCGATTGGAAAGGGAGGACAACAGCCGACATGGTGGCATGGAGGGAGGACAATGGCCGGCACAGTGGCGTGGAGGGAGGATGTCGATCGGAGAGGGCTTCAAACCGATCGGTGGCACTTTCGACTGGGGAGGGAGGATGACGGTCGGTGTTGAGCTCGATCGGGAGGGAGGAAGAGGACCAGCAGCGGCAATGTGAGAGTGCGAGAGAGACTGGCACGGTGGCATGAAGGGAGGATGCCGATCGGGAGGGTTTTAACTCGATCGATGACGCACTCAATTGAGAAGGGAGGACGACCGACGGCCGATGCCGAGCTCGATTGGAGAGGAGGAGGAAGAGGACCGATGGCGGTG
>KE505024.1:49668-67090 GCA_000441515.1 Elaeis oleifera | reverse complement strand
TGCCCCCCACTTTCCCATCCGATCCCGCCCCTTCCCCCAACCCTCTTCCCATCCAACCCCCATCCCCATGGCCCTCTTCCCATCCGACACCCCCCCTTCCTGCCTGCACCCCCTCCCTCCAGCTTCTTCTCCTTCCCTCGCTCCCCTCCAGCCCTTTCTCTCATCTCTTTTTTCTTCTCCTTCTAGCTAACATCGTACACTTTATCTTTTAATGTAGCTGCCCAACGCCACAACGGCAAGTCCAACACCGACGATGCAATCAGACATCACGCTACGGTAATCTTACATTAATGTTGTTTGCTATATTCTTGAAAATGGATCCGAGCTTGATTTTCCTAAAATCATCGGGCCTAAGCCCGACTCAAAGCCCGAAAAGAATTTTCGGACCGAGCTCGGGTAGGAGTAGTGCCCGGCCCAGCCTGACCCAACCCAGTCCGTTTGCAATGCTAACGATATTTGGTAAATGACTAATTTAAAATTTAATATATTGCATTGCATAGAACCATAAATCCGTCTTTTGATTAATGTACATATTCTACGACATCCGTATATTTATATATTTTGTACGGATGAAAGAATTATATACATTGATCAATTGACTGTCCAATTTGGATATTTAAAATTATAATTAATTCTATAGGTAATTACAGTAATCAAATAGTATGTAGAGTATTTGAGAGAAATTTCGGATAATATTTCTTTTAGTTCTCCTCACACATCTTTAGTCGTACAGGGAGAACTAAGAAAAATACTACCGAAATTTTTTCGGCCCTATTACATATCGTTTGATTACGTAATTGACCTATAGAATTGATGCAATTTCTGAATGGGATAGGACCTTCTATACCTATTAGTTGATGATAGGATACATTTATCATACAAGTTATTTAAATATTAAGTACTTCCTCATAAGAAACAAAAAATTGCCCATTAAATGCTGATGATTTTCTCAATATTAATCTGTGGCAACTTAGATTTTTTTATTAAAATAATTATTAATACTAAATATTTTGATTTTGATATTGTCATAGAATTTTTTGAGAAAATGGTCAGTGCTCGGGTTCGTCTATTATTGTATCATGATGACATAATAGAATATGGCGAAGATGGCATACAGTATAGTCAGTCTGTGAGCCGGATGGTTAGGCTTTTTTCATCATTATCATGTCAAGACTAATTGGACCATTTATACAGTAATAGTCCTATAGACAGAGTAAAATATGAAATTAAATTGAGATAGAAATCTCCTAATATATCAGGATAGTTAATGCAGAGCAAGTATATCTTGGTTCTAATTGAAAATGATTAAGATATCCTAGAAATATTGATATTTTTTAAAATTTTAGAATATCGATATATTGAATTATACATTGAAAAAAAAATATACCCACTAATGAAAATACTACTCAAATGTGTACACCGACATTTGGGTACTTTAGTGGGCTTTTAATCTAAGAAGACAATACTCCTGGACCTTCCTCTCATTTTTCAAGTCCTATGTTGCGAACCGTTGGTGTTGAGGCCATATTTGCAGAACAGCATTCTAATACTGTTGGTCCTAGTTATTCAATTATTCAAAGTCCTATGGTGATTTTTTTATGGTCACTTCTCTTATGGTGAAGTAGTAATAAGTATAGGATATAACACTCAAATGGAGGATGATGACTGGGTCAGCACTGGAATAAATTCTAATAGCCAAGATTTTGAGTCAAATGAGAATGAGGCTGAAGAAGAATGGCTTGATGAGGACAATAATAATGATGAAAATGAAAATGAAGATGAATATGGTGATGAAGATGATCAACCTATAAGAGAACCTAAACCTCATTTGGATGAATCTCCATAATTTTTTGTAACTTAAATTTAGATCTTGGTGATGGTGTTAGTTCTAATCGAAGATTAAACTCTGATTATCAATTTTGGGACTCCTCGATGATTGAATTTTTTATAGATCTGATATTTGAGAGTAAAGATGAGTTAAAGAGAGTTGTTGATCTTTATTACAGTCAGAAGCATCGGACATACAATATTATTCAGTCACATTCGAAGTTGTGATCTATGCGATGTGCATCATCAGATAATAAATAAGAATATAAATGGAAGCTTCATGTTTCATTGTTGAAAAAGTATGGATACTTTTATATTACAAAATATGAGGGTTCTTACACTTGTTTGTTTAAGGAATTGAGTTAAGATTACAAATATATCAGTGGGAAGATGATTGGTGCACTAGTCTGATCCAGGTGTTAATGTTGAAGCTATTGTGGTAACTGTTAATGATCAATTTCAATACACAGTGTCATACAGAAAAGCATAGTGTGAAAAATAAAAGATATTGGTTGATATTTATAGAGAATAGGAACCGTCTTATATAAAATTATCCTATTATATGGCTGCACTCCAAAATGCAAACCCCAGTACTGTTGTTTCATGAAATTTCTTTCCAACTAAGAATTTTTGATGTGCGGATTTTAAATTATATTTTCTGAACTTTTCAACCATCCATCCAGGATTTTAGGCACTGTCGTTCTATGATCAGCATCAATGGCACGTACTTGTATGGGAAGTTTAAAGATAAGATGCTAATTGTAATAGAACTTGATGCAAAGAATAAATTTTTTTCTTAGCATATGTAATTGTGGATGAGAAGATGACTGCTAGTTGGAGTTGATTTCTTTAAAGCTTAGAACACATGTTGCACAAGATAGAAATAGAATATATCTAATTTCAGATAGACATCTAGGTATATTAAATGCCATTACAGATGAGTCTATTGGACGGAGTCCACCACTTGTCTATCACCGATATTGCTTAAGACATGTCTGCAATAATTTCAATACTCATTTTAAAAATGCACAGCTCAAAAGAGTAGTATGACAAACAAGGAGCACTTATCAAGTTCACAAGCTCAAATTTATCATGGATAAGATCAGGACAGTAAATATAGAGGCTTGGAATTGATTATCTGAGTTGGAAAAGAGAAGTGGACATTGGCATATGATACCGAGATGTGCTATGGGATTTAACTACAAACTTGTCAGAAGTTTTAACAGTATTTACGAGGAGCTAGAAATATACTAATTACAACTTGTGTTCAAATAATATTTTACCGTCTTATGAAATATTTTAATAAGAGATATGCTCAAGCCTTAAGATATGTGCAGGAGAATTCAAATAATTTTTTACTCCTCATATTGCAATTAAGATTGCTGAATATCAAGTTAAAGCTAACCAACATAGAGTAACAGCATTCAACATCCAAAGAGGCATATATGAAGTGCTTACAAAGAGAGTAAGTACAAGTTTAAGAGATGGAGGTAATTCACATATTGTAACTTTAAGTGAAAGAAAATATTCTTGTAGAAAATGTTCTATAGATATCCTTGTTCACACATCTTAGCTGTGTGCCAAAAATTACTGTACATTTTAGTGGATTTGTGGATGAAGTATACATAGTTGTGGCATACATGAATGCTTGGAGTGGCGAGTTTTATTCATTACCATATGAGGACTATGGGGGTGCACATATATGTTCACATATATTCCTGATCATCATCGTTTGAGACCTAAATAGAAAGGCAGATCAAAGTCAACAAGGCTCCGAAATGAGATAGATGATAGGCAAATAAGAACCAAGAATCATTGTAGCATTTGTAAGGAATAGGGTCATGATCGTCATTGTTGTTCTAGGTTGCTTCAACACATATCAACTTCAAGCAGTGGAAGAAATTAAAGACAGCAGAGCGTATTGCTCTATGTATTTTCAGAGTTGTGTATTGTTTTATGTATTTTCGAGAGTTGAACTATTATATAGTTTATGGCCAGAGTTGTGTATTGTTCTATATACTTTCGATGTTGAACTATTGTGTGGTTATGTCCAGAGATGAATACTTGTTCTATGTATATTCAGAGTTGTGTATTGTTCTATACTTTCTATGCCATTGATTATGGAACTGATATTTTTTTTTTGCCTTGTTCTTTAAGGGGAGTAGACTTAGGCCTTGTTGTTTGAGAATTTTCTAACATTTTGTATGCCATATTCTTTTGAATAGGTTTTGCGGGTTGTTTTGGCCATCATGTCTCATTGCATTTGCATCCAAGGCCTTGGGATCCTAGCATTTTGACTTTACGGGTGCAGCATAGATCAGAGCGCACATATGAGGGGAGGTGATTAACTTCCATTAAAGCAGCTCCGGTTAATTTGATATTAATGATGTTACTTTTTTTATATTATTTTGTTTGGTGTTGTTTCAGGGATGCAATAGATCAGATATCGACAGTCAGATCGATCTTTTTGGACACGCACCCCATCTTTTTCGGATAGAATCTTACAGCTTTTCCAGCAGTTGGGTTTACGGTGTTTATCATATTAGATGGATACAGATGGATGTAGGTTGGATTACTGTGTTGATTGAGAGATGGCACATAGAGACTCATACATTTCATTTATCTTTTGGGGAGACTACCATCACATTACAGGATGTCAGCATCCTGATTGGTTTATGCGTTGACGGTTTGCTAGTTACTGGTTATGATCCTGCATTTACGATACCATAGTGGCATTCACTTTGCGAGCGATTATTAGGGGTTGCACCTCCAATTGAGACTTTTGAGGAGAGTAGACTTAGGCAGAGGTAGCTGTCGGATTATTATGCAGACTTTCAGTTGTCGGATGATGCTCTCGATGAGATGGTTTAGCAGTACACTCAGGGCCAGATTTGGTATATGCTTGGAGGATCCCTATTACCTGATACATCATTGGCTCTAGTGAAGCTGATGTATTTATCTCTGCTGGAAGATCTTTATCAGTTGGCCTGCATGAGTTGGGGAGTGCGGTCCTAGCATTTTATATCAGACTTTGTGTAAAGCTATCAGGCCTACACAATCAGACATCGATTCTTATTTAGTTTACTATAGGTACACATGTTCTTCAAGTATATATATATTTATTTATATAATTTAGTTACATAATTTATCTATGGATATTTTAGATATGGGCATGGGAGAGGTTTTTATTTTTCGTCCAAAGAGATGGCAGTTTTTAGAGATGAGACCAACAAGGATGGACCTAGATATGCCATTCATCTTAGATGCATCATGGGGATTTAGGTAAAAGAAATTCATATTATAAGTATTATATTTTACTTTTACAATTGGTTACAGTCAAATTATAATAATAACATCTATAGGTAGAATGTTCATGTGTCCGTCCATGTCGTACGTGCTTACAGAGATCAGTTAAACAGCTTAGATGATACTAAGAGATGGATAACTTATTTCACATTTATGACTATTATTTCAAAAATTCTTGAAGTAATATTCAACTTATATTTATTAATGGAGATATATTTATTTTTTTATCAATTCATCTGGGAGCCCTACACCCCGAATGTTATGGCATGTTTGCCAGACATGTGCACTAATGAGCAGGATATTTGGATGGCACATGTGCCTCTTATTTACTTTGATGTCGTCGAGTGATATTTTTCGAACCATGTACTTAGGTAGTTTGGCCTACATCAGTCGATACCATAGATGTACGATACAGGAGTTGCTCTTCATGATATAGACCAACGAGGCAGATCCAATACTATTTGGGATACTACACATGCCACGTATATCGAGAGATGATATGATTGTCGATATTATATTATTTTTAGTGAGCCTGCTCTTGGGGGCATCTCATATGATCGAGAGTATATGGAGTGGTATCGATCCATTACCCGTTTAGTGGTGGGGAAGTCAAATTATTTAAAGCTTGGATACTAGGGACACGGAGAGACGATGCAGATGGTGGTAAGTCCATCTCTAATGTAAAATATTTTATGTAGTTCTGTTAC
Source organism: Elaeis oleifera (assembly GCA_000441515.1). Taxonomy (NCBI): domain Eukaryota; kingdom Viridiplantae; phylum Streptophyta; class Magnoliopsida; order Arecales; family Arecaceae; genus Elaeis; species Elaeis oleifera. The sequence goes on along the minus strand of KE505024.1, from coordinate 61,250 downwards.
ATCTTTATTTATGTTCTATAATATATTGCTAATTTATTTTATTATATAGATTGATTATTTATTGGATCTTATGTTGGATACTCATCGTGCTCTGTCTACGACTGATGAAGACAAGCGGAACCACATACTACGGGAGATAGAGAGATCATGTTCAGAGACATTGATGGTGATTGGCTATAAGCATATTATCATACCTTGGCATGGAGCATCTGATACATCAGATATGAGATATCCACCATCACCATATGTTTCACATATGCCATCACCATATATTCCGTAGATGTCAATGCCGCATGCTGCACATATGCCATCACCTTTTGATCCATAGATGTCAGGGCCTTCATCTTCCTACGTACCCTAGATGATAGCACCGAATCTCAGTTGGCATCATGAGTCTTCATCTGAGTGGTTTGAGCAGTTGGAGACCATTCCAATCCCTTGTCAGTATGACCCTTTCGTTACAGGCTCATCCTTGGATTCAGATGAAAGGTTAAGGGGTCACTCAACTCACAGATGCTCTGACGTACCTATTATTCCTCATATGCATGACCACAAGATGACTACTGATATAGAGGAGGGACCATCACAGGTGACACAGTAGCAGGAGTGACTGTTGAGGACTTGCCTGAGAAGGTCCAAGAGCGACCACGAGCACCATGACACCCTTGTGGGACTTAGTATTTTTGGACTTATAGAACGGTGGGATTCTTTTTGTAGACTTGACATTTTGATTGTATCTTATATTATTAATTATTATTTTATTAGAGATTAGTTTAGATATTTTGCTTGTTTAATTTCAAGTGTTAGGATGCTATAGTTTGTGAACATGGATACAGGTCTTCAGATGGATCTCAGAAGGTTGGGAGAAGAAATGTCACGCTAAAAGAGGCATATAAATTAAAATATAAATAATAATAATATATCGAGTAATTTAATTACATCTCTTGAAATAGTAAGAAACAAACTTAGACAAATTAGCTCCACTCCTCTAATGTATGAAAAAAATATATCACGTTAAAGTGCTAGTTGAGGAGATATGTTCCAACAAAAAAAATATATTGCCCAACTAGACAACTTAAGAGGAAGGGAGTGAATTGGGTTAAAATTTTAAACAGATATGTGCACTAGCTGTGAGTTAATTTAAGTGTTGTATTATGAATTTAAGCTAAAGTAGGCTGTTAGGACTTCAGGAGTCGACTCGGACTGACTTCGGGTCGACTCGACTGGTCTTTCAAGATTATCATTCACTCTTCCAAGACTATCTATCCATAAAAATAGTCCAAGTTCAGGTTCAGAGTTCCAGCCGATACAATGATCATCTAAGATGCCACCACCACCACAGCCATCCAAGGTGCCACAGACATCACTACCATTATTACCATCATCGCCACGACCGGAGTAAGTCAATTGAAATAGTATTTATAAGCTGGGTACTAGTCTCATAAGTAAACTAAAGTATCAGTACTACTCTAACAACCTTAGATATAGCCCTAACGAATAGCAATTCAGTCGGTACTGTTCTGACACCACCAATAGCACAACCACCACCTAAGTATTAAGATGCAGAAGTTCAAACCAGCCATGGGAACAACCCTAAAAATGCCATTTAGAATGATGTTTATTGAAGCGCCATTCTCAATGGCACTTTTGCTTCTAAACTAATTTTTTTTCAGATTCCACGTAGGCTACGGAGGGATGGTTGACTGGACCAAAAAATATCATTTGAAATGGTGATTTCTCAGACAGAAAATGCCATTCAAAATGGCACTTTTATCTTTTGCATTAGTTTGATAAATAAGTTTGGACATGCATCAATTGGATAAAAAATTTAAATTTACATTAATACGGTAAAGTACTCGACATAGTTCAGATCGGATTGATTCAGTGTTATTTTTAAAGCTTAATTTTTTTTTCTAAAGTAAATCAAAGTCAGATCGATCATATATGAAAATCCATCCAAAGCAATCCAAAAAAATTGTTATCGATTTGGTTCAATTCCACAGGTTTGAAGGGCATTTATGAAAATAAGGAGGGCCATAAGTCGATTGAGCAAAATGAGGTTGCTCAAAGAAAATCTAACAACATGGTTGCCCAAAGAAATTGAGCTTCTGCATCAGAAGGAAAATCTATAAATCCAAATCCAAATCTTTGATCAAAGGAACGAATCTAGTAACAAAATCCTAATGATGATCAAATGAATGCATGATCCAAAACAATTCCTTCCACCAAAGATAGCAAAACTGGAAATTATAAAGTTGAATGAAGAAACCAACAATGGCGATAGTCAAATCGAAACTATTATGGGTAGAAATTTTGGTATTTGAGTCTACCTCAATTGTGATTGGCCCAAGGCTAGTCATCGATCCATCCATCAGCAAGCAAACCTCAGTTACGGTTGGCCTCCTTGCATCAGCTACTGACCCATGCTTCGGTCAACCTCCACTTTTTAACCATCATACTTAGAGGGTTGACTGGAAGCATCAATACACTCCTTTCAAATCATGCAACTGCTAGGAGCAGCTGACCATAGGCTGGATAAAGCAACCACAACTGTCAAATTTCAAAAAATCAGATCGAAAATCTCAGAATGATACATTCAAAGGAGTCGGGATGGCTTCCAATAAGTCTTTCCTCTTACAGCTCTCACCTCGATCTATAAATAGAGATAACCAGAGGACCCCCAAGATATGCAATTATATTCTCTCTCACGCACCTTTCCATCTATTTTATAAATTTCTAACTTGAGTATCGGAGGATCTCTACCAGAGCCAACCCTAGCTAGGGACCTATTTCGTAGGTTTGATCACCGTCGACTTATCGTCCGTTGCCCAACTCCAGCCAATTTGATCCAAGTCGGCAATCTACAGTAACAGATTGGTGCTAGAGGAAGAGCACAGGCCCACTTTCAAAAAGAAGTATGAGATCTATAGCAATGCTGCCACGAAGAACAGCCTCATGATATTCCAATGCCATGGCAGACCGATCGGTCGAGAACCCAATCAAAAATTATACCCTGGCTCAACAACTAGAGATACCTCCACAGCCCTCCCAATTGGCTACGGGGGTAAACCAAGACCAATTCAACATACTAATCATCCAAGTACAGATATTGACTGTAGTGGTCAATGCCATGCAACAACCAAACTTGATGCAGGAGGTGCCCCAGCAGCAACCACCCCAGCCTTCCATGTGAAGTCTAAAGCAGAGAAGATAGATGCAGTTCAGTTGACCTCGAAGCCTCGAGCGGAGGAGATGCTCTCCCACCCCTTACTCTGGCAAGAATCGACTTCGGACTGATCTTATCGCACCACATAGAAGTCTATATGGCCTATGATGCTGACATGAACCAATGAATTGAGGTACTGCAGCATCTGGCCGCATACTGAAATGATCAAATCGATTTCCACATCGATTCATCATTTAGCAATAGGATCATGCAGGAACCACTGCCCACCAACTTCAAGATACCATAATCGGAGAACTATGATGTGTCCACCAACTTAGTGGATCACATAGAGAGCTTCAAAGCTCTTATACTTCTTCATAGAGCAAGCAATGAAATCTTGTGCCGAGCCTTCCCCTTGACTATTAAAAAGGCAACTCGGGATTGGTATTTGGGTCTGAAGTCGGGCTCCATTTACTCATTTGACTAGTTGAGTCGGTTGTTCGTGACTTACTTTATCAACAGTAAGAGACAACGTTGAAAATCCAGCTCCTTAATAAACATTAAGCAGAGGAAAAGAGAATCCCTCCAAGCCTATATGAGCCACTTTAATACGGCCACCCTAAAGTAAGTGACCTGGATTAGTCGGTCGCGATGATCATCCTAAAGGATGAACTTCAGAAGAAAACTCTCCTCTTCCTAGAAAAGAAGTACTCGAAGGATTTTGTAAAATACTGGACTAGGTTGAGAAATATGTCCGAGCTGAAGAAGCCTTCGAGAAGTATAGAACCTCAGCCGATGTTACAATCGAAAAAAGAAGAAAGACCCAAAGCTCTTTCCAATTTGAGAGGATCCCCCAATGAGTCGGCTATGGTCTAGAACTCCACCCAACACCAACAAATCCATAACCTCTCCTCGGGGTCGATGACGTAGAAGCCCCCAGAGATAGCATCGCCCTCACCGAGGTGTATGTCACTATCGAGGAGGTTCATGAACTATATTCCTCTAAATATACCTAGGACTCAAGTGCTTATGGAAATCAGGGAGCATCTTCCTAAGGCAAAGAGAATGCAGTCTCAATTGAAAAAGCCCTCAACTGGCATAAGTACTATCTCTACCACTGCGATCACGACCACAACACCGAAGACTGCATCCAACTTCAAGATGAAATCAAGGAGTTTATCCAGTGAGGTAGACTAGATTGTTTCATCTAGCACATAGGGGGGAGCATGAGGATCCATCGAGGGCACCACACCAATCGAAACAATCTCGATAGGAAGAGCTTGTAGAAAACTGACCTATGGCAAGCATAATCAATGCCATCATTGGGGGGTGCTATGGATTAGAGCTCGGAGAGTCCACCAAAAGGCAAAAATCTGAGGAAGCTATCACCTTCTCCGAGGAAGATACAAAGAGAATTTAGTTCCTGTATACTGATGCGATGGTTGTATCTTTAAATGTTGCAAACTATGATGTACCCCACATCTTGGTGTATAATGAAAGCTTGACTAACATTTTATTTACGATGCAATCTCCAAAATGGATATTCTATAGATCGATTGGATGGACTAGATTCTCTTCTTGTAGGCTTCACTGAAAATGCTATACTAGTAGAAAGGGTCATTATCCTACCAGTCACAACTGATCGGGAGCTCCGACAGTCCACTATCCAAATTGATTTCTTGATCATCAGGGCACCCCTAGCATACAATGCTATCTTTAGACGATCGGGACTGAACCCCCTTGGAGCCATGGTATCAACCTACCTCTGCTGATGAAGTTTCTGACAAGGCATGGGGTTAGAGAGGTCCAAAAAGATTAGGCACTAACTCGGTATTGCTATACAATCGCCCTCTAAGGAGCAAGGCTACCTAACACTCTTCCTATTGAAGGGTTAAACACCCATAACGAACTAACCAAGGAATGGGGAGAGCCAGTCAATGACCTCATCACAATTCTCTTAAATTATGGAGGTAATAAGCACATAGTTCGAAGCTAGTCGAACCTAAATGAGGTAATCAGAAAGTAGCTCACTTCTTTTTTGCAGAAAAATGTGAACATCTTCACCTGATCACCAACGGACATGCTGGGAATCAAACCTGAAATTATGATGCATCATTTGAATGTGGAACCCCTATACCAATCCATCAAGCTGAAGAAACAAAGTTTCACTCCGAAGTGGCAGAAAGCTATCTCCAAGGTAGATATACAAGTTAATCAATGCTAACATCATTAGGGAGGTGACCTATCCGAATTGGCTTACAAACATGATCCTTGTTAAGAAGGCAAATAAAAATGATGGATCTGCATAGACTTCATCAACTTAAACAAAGCTTGTCTAAAGGACAACTATCTCCTACATCGGATTGACTAACTGGTGGGTGCTACATCAGGTCATGAGCTCTTCACCTTTATGGATGTCTTCTGTAGCTACAATCAAATCTGAATAGCACCTGAAGATGAGGAGAAAATTATTTTGTAATTGATTAGATTCTCTTCTATTATAGGATTATACCCTTTGATTTGAAAAATATAGGTGCCACCTACCAGCGGTAAACAAGATCTTCAAAGAATAGATTGACTAGAATATAGAGGCGTTTGTGGATGATATGCTAGTTAGGAGTCGAGTCTCGGAGGATTACATCATCGACCTTAGGAAAACCTTCGCCACTCTCTACAAATATCATATGAAACTAAATCCCATAAAGTGTGTTTTCGGGGTCACCTCAAAAAAATTCATCAACTTTATGGTTTCATAGCGAGACATCAAAGCTAATCTAAAAAAAATCAACGCCGTATGAGAGATGAGTCCATCGAGGTCAATAAAAAAAGTCCTACACCGCACAGATAGGGTAGCCACCCTCAACTGATTCGTCTCTCGATCTGCTAAACATTGCCTCTTCTTCAAGATTCTAAAGCAACCAAAGGACTTCAAATGGATCGAAAAAAGCGAATAGCATTTGAGGAGCTGAAAGCCTATCTCAGTTATGCACCACTCCTTAGTAAGCCAGAGCTAGATGAAGAGCTATACCTTTATTTAGCTATCTCACCAATTGCAGTAAGCTTGGTGCACATTCATGAAGAAACAAGATCCAAAGGCCAATCTATTATATTAGCAAAATCCCTCACGATGTGGAGACCAGATATTCAAGGCTCAAAAATTAATGTATGCCCTCATCATCTTGGCTCAAAAGCTCTAACCATATTTTCAGACCCACACCATAGTGCTCCTAATTGATCAATCCTTTATACCCATCCTGCATCAGTCGGATGCATCAGGTCGGCTAGCGAAGTGGGTGATTGAGCTTATAGAGTTCGATATAAATTTCAATCCCATCCTTCTATCAAGGCACAGATACTAGCCGACTTCATTTTAGAATATACCATCTCCGAAGAGAGTCCCAAGAAAGTTGAACCTTTAAAAGGAGATCCGCACAGGGAAGAGATTGAGAAACTATGGGTTATGCATATGGACAGATCATCAAGCTCAGTAGGGTCAGGAGTAGGTCTAATCCTCGCCAGACCAGAAGGAACCATTGTAGAGTATGCCTTACACTTCGAATTTTTCACCACCAATAATAAGGTCGAATATAAGGCCTTCATTATCAGACTTAAAATAGCAAAAGAACTAGGTATATAAAATCTGAAGATCTATCGTGACTCCCAGCTGGTAGTTCGCTAAGTCCGAGGAGACTATGAGGTTCAGGAGAAAATATAAAGAGATACATGCACAAATAAAAGGTCTAATCTCCATATGCACCTTCTTTGATATTTAGCAGGTGCCGAGGTCAGAAATTTCGAGCTGACCTGCAATCCAAACTGGCAACTTCAGTGCCAAGGGACCTACCTTGGGAGTTTTCTTGAGATAGTAAAAGAATCCAGCACCGAAAAGCCAGTGTTGTAGGTGACTAGCGAACTGAGTTGGATAGACCCACTAGTCTGCTTCATTAGAGATGGGACGCAATTGTCGAATCGAAAGGAAGCTTGAAACTTAAAATTAGGCATCCGCTTGTTCTTATGAAGGTAAGTTGTACAGGGGGTCCTTTCTTTACTGCTTGTCAAGTACTTACACCTCTCCGAGATTGATTATGTCCTATGAGAGGTGTATAAGGGATATGTGAAAATCATCTGATGGGTAGATCGTTATCCTACAAAGTATTTTGACAAAGATATTGCGGGCATGCTGTGTAGTAGGATGCATCAATCTAGCCAAATGTTGTGATCGATGCCAACTGAATGCTAACATCCAGCATCGACATATCGTATCACTGACTCCTATTAGTGCATCCTGACCCTTCACATGATGGAAAAGAGACATCCATAGGCTGTTTCTCAAGCAATTGGCCAACATAAGTTCTTGCTCATTACCATTGATTATTTTACTAAGTGGATAGAAGTCGAATCTTTGGCCTACATCACCGAAGCTAAGATAAAAGACTTCATTTGAAAGTTCATCATATGTCGATTCGATCTTTTGTAAGTGCTGATCATAGATAATAGCTGACAATTCAACAGTGCCTGATTTGTTGAATTCTATCGGGACCTAAACATCTCATACTACCTCCTGTTGGTAGGGTATCCCCAAGCCAAAAGAAAGGTCAAAGTAACTAATCGGGCTCTTTTGCGGGATTTGAAATTAAGTTAGATCATGCCAAAGGATCGTGGGCTGATGAGCTTCACAATGTACTTTGGGCCTACTGAACTACATAGAGAATACCCACCATGAAGACCCCTTTCAGCCTCTCCTTCAGAACAAAGGCAATCATCCTAGTGGAGATCGGACTTCCCTCATTATGAGTCAAAAATTATGACGACCAAAGTAATCCAAAATGGTTTCGAGCAAATCTGGACCTACTTGAAGAAATCTGAGAAAAAGCTCAAGTGAAGATGACAGTCTATCAATACAGGATTGCATGATACTATAACTCCCATGTCCATGGCAAAGTGTTTAGAGTCGGTGATTTGATGCTATGATGGACTAAAGTATCTCCACCAAATGAATGAGAAAAGCTATCTCCCAACTAGAATGGACTTTATCGAGTGGATAAGGTCATCAAATCTGAAACCTATCATTTGAAGCAACTAGATAGAACCCCGCTATAGCAACCCTGAAACTTAGACAATCTATAGATCCTATTAATGAATGTAAATACACACTTTCACTAAAGTTCTTTTCCTCTAATCTACTAGTCTTGCAGATAATTAGAGGCCTCATCCTTACGACACAATTCGAACCGAAGATCTTGAAGACCAAGAAGCGAGGGCTAACTAAGGAACTCTCGAAAGTGCCTTATTTCGAATGAGAATAGCCAATCCTCGAAGATGCCTCTTTTTCGAATGAGAATAGTCGATCCTCGAAGGTGCCTCATTTTCAAACGAGAATAGCCGATCTTTGAAGGTGCCTTATTTCCAAACAAGAATAGTCGATCCTCAAAGGCATCTCATTTCTGAACGAAAATAGCTAATAAAAAGATTTTGATAATCGAGAAGTAAGAGACCCTCAAGGGTGTCTCATTTTCCAATGAGAATAATCGATGAGAAAGTCTTGATCGTGTGGAAAAGTGAAGGCCCATGATCCTAGGTCTAATACATACTGATGTATGCGGACCTATGAATACAAGTACTAGAGGTAGATATTATTACTTCATTACATTCACAGACGACCTATCTAGATATGGGTACGTTTATCTTATGAGGCATAAATTTGAGTCACTTGAAATATTCAAATGATTTCGTAATAAGGTTGAAAATAAATTGATAAGAGTATTAAAACTCTTCGATCAGACTGAGGAGGAGAATATCTTACTGATGAGTTTTTGACATATCTCGAGGAGAATGAGATTCTCTCTCAATGGATTTCTCCTGGGATACCACAACATAATGAAATATCTGAAGAGAAGAAAATTGAATCTTGTTAGACATGGTTCGATCCATGATAAATTTGTAAGTCTGTCGATCTTCTTTTAGGGATATGCATTAGAATCGACTTGTTACTTACTTAATAAACTTTCTAGCAAGTCTGTAAGTAAAACTCCATATGAGATGTGGATAAGACGTAAGTCGGTACTCTCACACCTTAGGATCTGAGGATGTCCCGCTTATGTCAAGCATTTGAAAACAACAAGCTCAGATCTAAGTCAAAAAAATATTTATTATAAGGTATCCAAAAGAATAGAGTATTACTTCTATCAGACTGATGAACAAAAGGTGTTCGTCAGCAGTAAGATACATTTTCGAAAAAATATTCTTTAGTGAAGGAACCAGAGCCTCAAATGTCGAGCTTGATGAAATTCAATAGGTAGAAGAACTAGCATTTGTGACTGAAGCTGAACCGAATTTGATTAGATCAAACTCAGAGCTCAATGTAGAACCACCCTTAAGACGATCCAATGGAGTACCGCATCAGTCAGATAGATACTACGATTTTTAGTCCGAGATGGTGATCCTATTGAACTTAATAAGAATGTTGAGGATCCAATCACCTATATGGATGCGATGCAGAGGTCTGACTCTAAGAAATGATTTGAAACCATGAAGTTCGAAATGAAGTCCATGAAGGTCAACAGTGTGTGGATACTTGTTGATCCATCCAAAAGGATAAAATCCATAGGATGTAAGTGAGTCTTCAAAGAAAATGGGCACAGATGGAAAGGTGGAGATCTATAAAGTCCATCTGGTTGTCAAGAGGTATCATCAGTCTTTTGATATTGACTATGATGAGATATTTTCTCCTATGTCAATGCTCAAGTCTATTCAGATTATGCTTGCGATAGCAGCATACCTGGACTATAAAATCAAATAAATGAATATGAAAATAGCTTTTCTAAATGAAGAACTGGATGAAGAGGTGTGTATGATACAACTTGAAAGATTCATATCCACAGATGAGTCTAAGATATGCAAGCTTCAGTGATCCATTTATGGATTGAAGCAAGCATCATAAAGTTGGAACATGCATTTTGACAAAACAATCAAAATGTATGGCTTCGTTAAAAATGGAGAGGAACCCTGCATATACAAGTGGGTCAATAGTTTCATTGTTATATTTTTATTTATATGTGGATGACATTCTCTTAATTTGAAATGATGTCCTTACATTATAAGGAATAAAATTGTGGCTATTGTCACTGTTCTCTATGAAAAATCTGGGAGCAGCCTACATCTTAGGGAAGAAGATCTATAAAGATAGATCTAAGAGGCTGTTTGGGCTCTTGTAGTCTACGTACATAGATACTATGCTAAAATGGTTCAGCATGAAGAATTTTAAGAAAAGCTATCTTTCGATAGGCCATAAAATTTTTTCTCGAAGAAAGATTATCCGACAAAGCTTTAAGAGAGAGAGCATATGAGTAGAATTTCATATGCTTCGGTAGTGGATTCTATAATGTATGTAATGACATGTACGAGGCCGAATGTGGCATACTCACTAGAAGTAGTGAATAGATATCAATCTGATTTGGATGAGAACCATTGGAAGGTTGCAAAAATCATCCTTAAGTATTTGAGAAATACTAAGAACCAATGGTTCGTTTATGGAGAATCTGACTTGAAACTAGTAGGACACATTGATTCCAACTTTCAGTCAGATCGTGATGATAGTAAGAGTATGTCGAGATACATTTTATCCTAAATGATGTTGCTGTCTATTAGAAAGGTTTCAAGCAGCACACTGTGGCCGACTGAGTATGCGAGGTAGAGTATATCGCGACATTCGATGCTGCTAAGAAAGCTGTGTGGCTGAAAAAATTCATCAGCAAGCTCGGAGTGACATTCTTCATTGATGGTCCAATCCTGCTCTACTGCAACAGCACTAGAGTCATTGCTCAGGCGAAGAACTGAAGGTCCATCAGTATACGAAGCATATTCTGTACCGCTATCATCTTGTCCAAAAGATCGTGGATCGAGATGACGTCGAGTTTCAGAAGATTGAAAGAAAGGAGAACATGATCGATCCATTTACTAAAGCTCTCGGTGTCAAGGAGTTCGAAGATCATAAATCAAAGATGGATATACGATACTATATCGATTGGCTTTAGTTCAGATGAGAGTTGTTGAAAAATATATTTCAAAGCCAATCATCAGTCTGTTGACAGTTGAGTTTATATTTATAAATTATATATAAATTATTAATAAAATATTATTTAATTTTTTATCACTTTGTTTACATCTTCTATGAAATTCAGTGTTATGATGAACTCTTTAGGACTAATTGAATCAATATAGGAGGATATATCATTTTAGTCCTTAAAATTAGTTTATGATCAAATGACATGCTATTAAGATAATAGCTATATCAAGTGTAGGTCGTTGTATGCCATGTACGTTGGTTATCCTCTTAATCAAGGAGTGTAGAGATACTGGCATGACATGCAAGTGATGTTGAAAAATGTGTCCTAAAATTAATTATTTGATAATTATG
>KE505024.1:17920-38748 GCA_000441515.1 Elaeis oleifera | reverse complement strand
CCGGCTCCCGTAGAAGTCCGGGTGAATCTACTTGCTCCCGTAGGAGCTCGGCTGGGATGGACCGGCTCCCATAGGAGTCCGAGGGAAGTCTGGTGATAGTAGAGACCTGCTGTTGGCGAAGTTCGGCCGTCGACACAGCACAGAGTAGCTCGGATTGGAGTCGAACTTGACTGTAGAAAGTTCGAAAAAGGTTAGGAGAATAGCTGATTGCTGTAGCAAAAGTAAGGGGCAGAGGTCCGAAAATTTTGTAGGAGTCCAGAAGAGGCGGTCGACTGCCGCAGAAACTCGGGTGGAGTTCGGTAGTGATAGAAATCAGTCATTGAGGAAGTTCAGCCGTAGACTGAACTTGAAGGGAGTTCAGTCTGGCGTCGATCACTGTAGAAGATCGGCCGGCAACGGAGTCCAGAGGGTACTTGGAGCAATCTGATAGGCGACTGAAGAGCCCATCTTGGAGAAGCCCGGATAGGTGCCACCTGTCGAGAACTTCGGCTGGGGGTATTTTATACCCAACACTCAGATATGGAGTTATGAACTCTGTAGGATAGTAGATCTGATCTACTATCGAATAGATGTGATCTATTGCTTAGATACATGCATGTTATTTATTTTCAGATTTTATATGTCATATATCATATCATAGATCCTAGAGTATGTTGATTTGATGATTAGATTATATACGTATTTGATTAATATGATTAATCTAGTTGCTTTCCACCACAACTTGTTTTGAAAATTTTGAAATATATACATGAAATCACCGACAATATCTTTCAGTGGTATCAAAGACTAGGTTCATTATGACATGACATATATACATATTAGATCTAAAATTTAATTTATTTAGATCTGATATCTTAGATTTAAGTTTAATTATTAATTGATCACACAAACTAACATAAAATTATCCTACTGCAAAGTTTACCCTTTATAGTGAAAAGACTGTCCTAGTTTATACTGATCTCTAATAAAATCTGATTTTATTTGATGCATATGATATTTTTGATCTAATTTAGATATGATTTAATATTAAAATTAGATCTGATATGATTTAGATTGGATCTAAATTTTTTCATATGTGATATGATTAGATTAGATAACTAGTAGTCAAGTAATCAGATTGAACATTCTTGACCATTTGGTCATAGAAAAAAGTAGGATTTATGACCCTCTTCTCCCATTCCATAGAGATCTCTTATAGTGTGTAGAGGTGCTATTTGTTTATGAAGATGAACCACGAAAGAAAAAAAATTATTTTTTTGTAAAATTCTAGAATTGAAACCTTAGGATTGTTGTATGTGATACAAGTTGTATGAAAAGCAGTGACATCTAATCTTAGGGATTAAAATTATTTTAATCATAAAAAAATAAATAAAATCTAAAATTATAAATAAATTTAGATGAGATATAAAATTAATTTATGATTGATTTTATTTCTGTTTATGTAAAATTAGTTAGATCTAAAAATTATATAAAGTGTTGTTGTTTCTGCTTGCTGAGTCGACTCAATTTTGATTTGAGTCGACCCAGTATCCTGGATGGTTGGCTCAGTTTCCTGCTAAGCTAATTCAGTTTACATAGGTAGAAAGTAAATATTATTATTTATCTCTATGAGCAGACTAAGTTCAGAACTTAGTCGACCCCTTTGTTGTGAGCCAGCTCAGTCCAGAGTTGAGCCGACTCAATTTTCAGAACTAAATATTTATGCATAAAATCAATGTAAAAGAGTTTATAAATTGAAATAGTTTCAATTAAAAATCTTAATCCATATTAATGTTACACTTAATTAAGAATTAAGAGATAAATCCTTAGATCTAGAATTATGAATTTAAGATCTAATAATATTGCATAAAATATGGGAGCATGGGTTAGCTCAAATCAGGTTCTTTTAATTGGATTAGACCTAAGATTAGAATCAAAGATTTAATAGACTAAAAGAGTAGTTGATCAAATCTAATCAAAAATTGATTTAGATTAAGTCAAAGATACTCTACATCAAATACAATAGTTGTAGTTGGTCAAGTTTATGTCTTTGATTAGACTAAATAAACTTTGATTTTAGCTCAGCAGTCGAACCCAAGTCTATAAGCTAGAATTGAATTAATTAATCAATTAGTGTCTAAGATAAGTTTGGCGGTCTTGATTGATAGTTATTAATTGAGAGCTACTCGTATAGATTGAGTCTATAGTGAGTTAATGGCATATCCCTCCCATCGATCTCACTTATCTGGACAACATGATGAATTATATTTTAATAAGATCACTTAATGATTCGGATTGACCCATACTAACTAGAAAATCAGTTTAACTGATCAAGATGCCCCTAGTTCGACTTATTTTAGTCCTCTTTATGACTTGATGAAGTCAGTGGAAGGATTTACGACTCATCATGTGAACCAACATGTCTCTAATTCTCTTTTAATGACTTGGTGAAGTCATTGAGAGAATTATTGACTGCTGGTTAATCTATTCTCTTAAAATATTTAATCAAATCTTCTAAAATTATGAGATCTATAAAAATGAAACAGTTATGGTGATAACTAGATCATAGCCTCTCATTAAGTTGGATGATAATGGATCCAACGATTTAGATGATCATAGGAGATACCACATGTCTGGTGCTCATCTAGCTATCGAAATTATCATTCATAATATGTTGATTCAGATGTGTCTTTATAACGGTGTTCAGATTGTTCGAGCCACACTCAGACCTGATCGTTTATTTGTTAGATATACTAAATTTTGATATATTAATGGTTGGATCTAACCAAACTTTCAATAGAGGCGCCACACACCCGCTGAAGAGGAGCCTAGGGCAAAATTAATTACTAGAAGTTGTTTGGTAAAATAATTGGTTTAGAACCTACCTATAGGTGCACAGAGATTAGCCGAGCCACACTCGGGCCCATGTGCAGCCTGTGAGGATTCTAGTACCCGCTAAAAAATTAATATAATTTTTTGGATTAGAAGTAGAGGCTACCAATTCATATAAATAGTAGAAGAACCTTTAGACTAAAGTTCAAGTCTTTGGGCTTAATAATTCATGTACATTTAGTTTTTTTTTTTATTTATCTTTCAGTTATGGCTAGTAGTCTGTTGCTCTACTCACTTTTTGACAAGTGACAAGCTTATAGGATCCAACTTCGATAGTTGGTATCAAAAGTTGAAAATTATTCCAAAGTACGAAAGGATCCTGTATGTTCTTACAGATCTAGCACCTGAAGTTCTCGAGCCCAACGCATGTAATGCGGTCAGAGTCACTTATCAAAAGTAGCTTAATGATCGAACCATGGTGTGATGATAAGGGCTATGATGAATATGAATTTAATTGTAAATTCGTGGATGCTCAGGACAAAAAAAAATCTTTCAAATATTGAAGGAGTCATTTGGCACCTCTGAAGGTGCATCTTCAATGGGAGGTTAGTCCTTTGAGAAAGAAGAGAAAAAGAAGGTACAAGTGAGTCATACTTGGACTTTAGAGTCCGAACTGACTAAAAAATCTAAGGTTAACCCTAGTCTGGAAGAGTACTTTTTTTGGAAAAGCAGGGGCACTAGAAGAGAAATTATCCTCCGTATCTAGCATCTCTTAATCTGAACAGGCTAATGAAGAGAAATCAGCAAATAGTTATTGGATAAAGTACTTATATGATAACACCTTATAATTTTTTATCTGTGATATTACTATCTGGATATTAGATATCGAAAGTTCGATTCATGTACATCTGTAAATTGTTGCAAGGACTTCAGGTTAGTAAAAATTTTGAAAATGATAAGAGATTCCTGAATATTGGAGACGAAAGTTATATTCCAATCCTAGCTTTAGAATTATCAAGCAAGTTTTCAATTCTAATAATATCATTTTCAGTGATTATCACAATTATCCATTTTGATGAATGTAATTTTTGTAAGCCTTTTGGCTAAGGATGGATTTACATTATCAATATAGAATGATTTTGTGATATCATTATGAATGATGTAAAAATCATGTGTGCATAATTAAAAAATGATATAGTCACAGCCTGTTAGTGTACTGTACATAATAAACAAGCATCTTAGAGTAGATAATATCACAGATGCCTATTTTTGGTATTATAGGCTCGGTCATATAAACAAAAATAGGATCAACAGGAGATAATTCTCGAAGTCAATAGTTGTGAATCATTATCAATCTGTCAATCCTATCTCCTTCGTAAGATGATCAAGTCATCTTTTGCTGAAAAGATGAACAAGCCAATGATGTTCTCAGTCAAGTATATATTGATGTATTGGATCTACGGACATAAGTGCCATTAATTTGAGTTGTTTGAAATGTTTAAGCAATTTCTAATGTGGTAGAGAAACAAATTAGAAAGAGTATTAAAACTCTTCAATTAAATCGAGAAGGAGAATCCTTTCCGATAAATTTTTTGACATATCTAGAAGAGAATGAAATTCTCTCTTAGCAGAATCGAATCTCGTTAGACATGGTTCGATCCTTGATGGAGTTTGTAAATCTACCAGTCTCTTTTTGGGATTAAGCTCTTAAGACTGCTTGTTATGTTCTGAACTGGGTTCCGAGTGAATTTGTTGCAAAGAGTCCATATGAGATATGGAGCAGCATAACCGATACTCTTTTACCTTAGAGATTGAAAATGTTTGGCTTATAACAAGCATTTTGCAAATCGATAAGCTTGGATCATAGTCCGATGAGTGTCATTTCATAGGATATCTCAAGAAAACTAGGAGATATTACTTCTATCTTGTTAAGAACAAGAGTTGTTAGGTATTCTTTTGAAAAAAAGTTTTTAGTGAAGATACTGATGCCTCTAAAGTTGAATTTGATAAAGTTCGACTAGTAGAAGAACTGACATAATCTAGTGAACCCATAGAATCGAATTTGACTAGATCAAACCAGGAGCCCATTGTAGAGGCACCGTTAAAGAGATCCGATAGAGTATCACGTCAGCTGGACAGATACTTCAGTTTCTAAATCTAGAACGTGATCTTTTGAAACTTGATAGGAACAACAAGGATCTGATCACCTACATGGATGCCATACAGGGGTCCGACTCTGATTAGTGGCTTTGAGCCATGATGTCTAAAATGGAGTATATGAAGATCAACGATATATAGACATTAGTTGATTCACCTGAAGGGGTAAACTCATAGGGTGTAAGTGGATCTTCAATAAGAAAAAGGTACAAATAGAAAGGTAGAGACCTATAAATCCGTCTGATTGTCAAAAGATATCATCAATATTATAGTATTGACTATGATGAGATATTTTCTCCTATGGTAAAGCTCTCGAAGTTGAAATATATATTTTAATGAGATCAGAACGTATGGCTTCATTGGAAACGAAGAAGAAACCTGCATATATAATGGGCTGATGTTCTATAGTTGTATTTCTTATACTGTATGTGGATAAAATTCTCTTAATCGAGAATGATATCCTATATTATAGAAATAAAGGTTAGGCTATCATCTAAGTTCTCCATGATGGATTTGGAAGAAGCATCTTACATCTTGAGGATGAAGATCTATAGGGATAGATCTTAGTGAATGCTTGGATTATTCCAGTCGATGTACATTGATATTATACTAAAGTAGTTCAGCATAGATAAGACATATACAAGACTGAATGTGGCATACTCACTAGGGATAGTGAGTTGATACCAGTCTGATCTGAAAAAAGATCATTGAAAGATTATAAAATCATCCTTAAGTGTTTGAGAAATACTGAAGAACAATGGGTTGATCTGACAATTAGAATTTACCGACTCCAATTTTTAGTCAGATCAGAGATGACAATATGAACATGTTGGGTTATAAATTTATCCTAAATAATGAAGCTGTCTGTTGAAAAAGTTTCGAGTAGAACACTGTAGAAAATTCTTTTTGCGAAGTAAAATATATTACAGCATCCGATGCTGGCAAGGAAGCTGTGTGATTATAGAAGTTCATTGGTAAGTTAAGAGTGGCACCCTCCAATGATGGTCCTGCTATATTATACAGTACTGGAGCCATAGCTCAAGCCAAAGAGCCGAAGTCCCATTAGCTTACCAAGCAGATTCTGTGCCACTACCATCTTGCCTGGGAGTTCATGAATCGAGGTATCATCAAGCTTTAGAAGATTGATGGAAAGAAGAACTTGGCCAACCCATTTACTGAAGTCTCGATATCTAAGAGTTAAATGATTAGAAATTGAAGATGAGTATAAGATACTATACTGATAGGCTTTAGTCCAAATAAAAGTTGTTGGAAAATATATTCTAAAGCCAATCGTTTGACAATTATGCTAATTATAAATGTATATGATTGATCATTAATAAAAATTATTTGACTTTTTTTATCACAACGTTATATCTTCTTAATGAACTCTTATATTGTGATGAAGTCCTTAGGACTAATTTGATTGATAAATGAGGATTTATCGTTTAGTCCTTAAACTTGTTCACGATCAAATGATATGCTATTACTAAGACGATAGCGATTATCAAGTGTAGGTCATTGTATATCATATATGTTGGCTGTTCTCATAACCAAGTAATGTGGAGACACTGATATGGCATGCAAGTGAGATGTAGGAGTATTTCTCATTAAACGTGACCAAATATGGAGCACTCTGCTGTCAAGAGTAGCTCACAAAGGATATGAATATAAATATTCTTCCAACTTGAGATCACCACGGTGACTTATAAGCAACTCACTATGCTTTTATGTTGGACTATCTAAATTTTAATTCAGTAACTAAAGATTTTTGAGCATAGTTAAGTACTTGTTAAGTTGTATGAGTCAAGAAGGGATTGATTCCTCCAAATAAGTAGGAGTTAATACATCAGTGTATTTCAATTTAATAAAACTTGGACCTGAATAATTCATATAATGGATTTGAAAGATTGAAATATGATATAGATGACTTATCTAGGATTGACAGTAAAATCTTAGGTCATCTTGAGCATTCAGGATCAAAGAGATGAATTATACGGTAACCATACGTCAGTTGGTTCTTGAATGTTGCTTTGCAATCATTCAACCTATCCGGACATTGGATCCCATTGCTAGATGGTTACACAATTAGTTCAAAATTTATTTCTACACTACTGGCTTAGATTTGAATCTATGGGGTCACACTCAAAAAAATTTCTGACTGATCATGTGGCCGATCAACGATTAAAAATCGTTCAAAGATATAATCATCAATTCGATTGATGATTAACCTTAAGCAAAATTACGATGAATTAATTTGCTAAGCGTTAGTGAATTAATGGAGGATAAATTAGTAATTAAATTACTAATTAGCTCAATTTGATTGAGCAATGATGTATGGATCAAATCTAATTGAATTTGATTCAATTAAGTTTGACTCGATTAGGTTATGAGATGACCTAATCGCTAAGGGAGAATTATCCCTAATTTGATCAGAACTTTGGTTCAATCAATTCTTAATTAGATTAAAATTTGATTAAAATTTATGAGCCTAATGGGATTGGATTTCATCTATCATTTGGGTCTAACCAAATTTGATTTGGTTGAAGAT
The DNA here is from genome assembly GCA_000441515.1 of Elaeis oleifera. Lineage (NCBI taxonomy): Eukaryota > Viridiplantae > Streptophyta > Magnoliopsida > Arecales > Arecaceae > Elaeis > Elaeis oleifera. The sequence continues at coordinate 31,232 of KE505024.1, read as the reverse complement.
CAAGCTGAACCAAAAACTTAGAGTCCAAACTTTGTTGGACTCTTCCTTGCACCACCCATTTGGATGCCCGACTTTCCTTCACGGAAATTAGATTTGTGTGAGAGTTTTCTCCACACCCCAAGTGTTTCTCTCCCTCTTCTCAATGCCTAAATGAATGTAGATAAGATCTGGTTCGATTCAAATTAGATTTGAATTCAAACTTGATCTTGGTTAAAGTTCAAATTTGATTTGAGCTCATCCACTCTCCCTTGTGCCAATACTTTTTCCATGAGGACTCTTTACACAAAATTAGATTTCTGCATGAAGTTTCTCTATGCTCCATAGCCCATGTCACCCTCTCTTTGGATAGGATTAAGTTGGTTTAAGTTTGAATGAGATTTGAACTTAAACCAATCTTTATCTTGAATTGAAGTTCAAATTTGATTTGAACTCATTCCTATCCACTCTTTAAGGCCTACCATGAGATGGTGTTCTAATTTGTGCGACATGGGAAGAGGGTTTTACCATGAGAAAGATTTCTCTGAAGGGAATGGGGCATGGGCACTTGTGGGCGTAGGTGTTTAGCATGGAAATTCTAAGGTTTTGTCTAGGATATCGGGAAGAGAGAAAAGTGAGAAGGGAGAGAGTCTTTTCTTCCCATCTTCTCTTCCACCTCATCCTCCTCCTAAGTGTCCTTCTTTAACTTCTGAAAGTGTTCAAGAGTTTTGAAAGAAGAAATCAAATCAGCCCTTGACATGGACTTCGTGTGAGCTAGCACTTTCGAGGAGACCGATCTGATCGGAGCTTCGAGTGGATATTCCGTAAAGATCGGACATCCTATGTGGCTATAAATGATGAATATGAACCTTTTACTATATTTCTTAACAGCGACGATCGTCGATCCATGCTCAGGTATGGAGTTATGAACTCTGTAGGGTAATAGATCTGATCTACTATCGAATAGATGTGATCTATTACTTAGATACATGCATGTTATTTATTTTAAATTTATATGCCATATATCATGTCATAAATCTTAGAGTAGGTTGATTTAATGATTAGATCATATACTTATTTGATTAATATGATTAATCTAGTTGCTTTCTGCTGTAATTTGTTTCGAAAAATTTTGAAATATATGCATGAAATCACCTACAATCTCTTTCAAGTGAGACATAGGAGTACATCTCACTAAACGTGACTAACTCTGAAATACTCTACCGTCAAGAGCTACTCTAAAAAAATATGGGTATAAGTGTCCTTCCGATCTGAGATCACCATGATGACTTGCAAGCAACTCACTGTGCTTTGATGCCAGACTATCTGAATTTTTAATTTAGAATCAAAAGTTTCAGAGCATAGTCAAGTACTTGTGAAGTCAGTGTGTGAGTCAAGATGGGATTGACCACTCTAAGTTATTAGAGAGTATGCTTAAATATATTTTAATTAGTAAAATCTTGACCAAAGTAATCCTTATGAGAAGTTACAGGATTAATTGGATTGAGACACAATTAGGATGCACTGATCAAGAGTTGATAGTTAACTCTGAAGTCATCCTGAGCATCAAGAGTCAAAGGGATGAATTATACGGTAACTATAGTCCATTAAGTTCTTGGATATTGCTTCACATACATTCGACCTATCTAGACGTCAAATACTATTGCTAGATGGTCACTTCGATTTATAAAAAATTTATTTCTATACTATTAGCTTAGATTCAAACCTATGAAGTTACACATATAAGAAGTACCTCTCTAATCATATGACTGATCAACAATTAAGAATCATCCAAAGATAAACTCGTCAATGCGATTGATGATTAGCCCTGAGCAATAGTTGTAGTAAATTAATTCACTGAGAGTCAGTAATGTTTAAGAAGATTAGTCAGTAATTAAATCATTGATTAGTTAATTTGATTGAGCATTAAAGTCTAAATTAAGTCTAATTGAATTAGATTCAATTAGGTCAAATATATTAGGTTATAGGATGACCTAATCACTTAGAGAGATTAAACCTTGATTTGATCAGGACTTGAACCTAGTTAATTCTAATTGAGTTAGGATCAAATTAGATTAAGCTAAATCACTTTTAATCAAATAGAGTTTGATTAGATCAAATTTGATTTGAATTTGAAATCAACTTGAATTTTGAATTCAAGATTGAATTCAAAATTCGAATAATTGAAGTCTCTTGTGCCACCTACCTTCTCTACACCATAACTCATCGCACAAAATTTGTTTGTACATGAGATTTCTCTAGCAAATACTCTTCTTTGACACCCACTTGGATAAGAATGTGGTTGGTTTTGATTTGAATTTAAAAGGAGTTTTAAAACTGATTGAAAGCTCATCCTAATCCCTTCCACCCGTTGGCCACTTTGAGGAGTTCTTTTTGTGAGACAAAAAGGAGAAGCTCCCAGTATTTTTCCATGCCCATAAGTTCATGTTCAGCACTTCTTTGTTCAAAGGATTGATGGGGATAAAATCAGCTTGGTTTGAGTTCAAATGAGATTTGAATTCAAACTTGAATAGGAACTTATCCTATCCTAACACCTTTGATCGGCAACTATAAAAAGAGTCATTTTTGTGCGTTGCATCTTAGATTTTTTTATCAAGAAATAGAGCAAGAAGAGAGGGCCGAACCAGAGGTCTTGGGCATGAGGATCTAGGGTGGGCAATTTTTTTTTGGCATGTGATTAGAAGAGAACAATCTCTTCTTTAGTGAGAGTTCAGCCTTGGTGCTGAGTAGTTTTGGAAGGAAGTTCCAGATCAGATCTAGATGATTCTCTAGTATTCCTCTATCCTCCAGTGATCTCCGTGGATCTATCTTCAATCTTGAAAGGATCCGAGATGATTGAAGAAGAAGATCCAATCAGATCAGCCATCAGAAATAATTTTGCGAGCTAGCAGATCGGAACTAGGACTTCATATGGATGTTTTGTAGAGGCCGAACATGCTGTGCAGCTGCGAGCAATCAGTCAGAACCTCTAGATCTATATTTATGATTGCGGCGTTCGACTATCCACACTCAGATATTAGGTTTGGATCTCTGGTTATTGTAGATCAGATCTACTGCTTTACTTATTTTTATGCACATCATGTAGATTTTATTATTCAAAATTTTACATGCATATATATATGCCATAGATCCATCTGTAGGATACTTTATGCTCAAATTATGTACTTACATTGTAGATTAAAATATTTAATCTGAAGTTATTCTGCTGTAAAATTTTAAATACATGCATAAAACTACTGCGGTTTTTCTACAACACTGCCACCCTCGAAGAACATCTAGCATTAAATGCCCAAGGTATGCATCCCATCAGCATGAAGGCCCAGCTCCCAAGAAAAAGAGAAGAATAGAAAAAAAGTGTTCCATGCAACTCTGGACAAGATAGATGGTGAATGGATACACACAGACGCCAACGACTAAATCAACATACCATTCTCTCGAAGGCACCCGACCTAGGCATCATGGCTTCAATGCATAGGTTGGTGAAGCACTAAAGATGCAAGAGAATACCAACTCGAAATAAGTCTTCCCATAGATAAAGGCTTCGGAAGAGTGATGCAATGACAAATGATTGCGGTTAAGATAGCCGATGGAGAAAGCCCAGACCGAAAAGCTAGCTCGAAAACCACCTTAAAAACTTTTGCCCCCGAAGTCTCAAAACCATGATTTCGAGGAAACCTAACAACCTAAAAGGTTCGTTCGATGATGAAGATCAAATGCACACTGAAGTTCAAAACCATGATTTTGAGGGAACTTGACTACCTAAAAGGTTCATCCCGACGATGGAGATCAGATGCACACCAAAGTTCAAAATCATGATTTTGAGGGAAGCTAACAACCTAAAATGTTCGTCCAAAGATGGAGATCAGATGCCAAAGTTCAAAATCATGATTTTTGAGGGAACCTAACTATCTAAAAGGTTTGCCCAATGATGAAGATCAGATGTGCACCGAAGTTCAAAATCATGATTTCTGAGGGAATCTAACTATCTAAAAGATTCACCTGACGATGGAGATTAGATGCACATCGAAGTTCCAAAATCATGATTTTCAAGAGCAGCCTAGCCACCTAAAATGTCTGCCCAATGAAGGAAGTCAGGCATATACTGAAGCCTCTAACCCAGTGATTGCACGATCGAACGGCATCAGAGATTCCAACAGAAGAAGAAAGAAATGAAGTGCCATTATGGAAGAGGAACTCATAGCCAAAATTCATTTTCTCATTCAAAAGGAAATAATTACATGAAATCGATGCCAAGAGGGCATCAAACAAAAAAAGAAAGAGAAAGAAGAGAAGGAGAAAGAGTGGAGGAGAAAGATGAAGACCTAGTCCTTGTCCAAGAAGAAGGCTCCCACCTCTTCATCACTGTTCTCAGGATGGAGGCGGTGCAGATCCAACTATGGCATCATGTGCTTCAGGCAAGCTTTACAATTCTCACAATCCTAGATGAATCCGATGGTAGAATCATTAAGGAGCTCTCCATTGAAGGTCTCAGAGGCCTTGTATTCAGCGACGCAGTGGAGTCACACTTCAGCAAAGGCCTTGGAGGCAGTGCCCTAGCAGGCCACCACCTTGGAAGTGGAGGAGCCCTCATTCGGGGCTCTCGGAGGAAATGGTGCCTAACTTGCACTCTGAGGCTCCGATGTGGCAGCCTTCGCCCTTTGGGCAAAGGCCTCCCCTCAAGTATTCAGCCTTCTTCCTGGCAGCCTCCTCCACTAATCGTGGTGACGGCTCCATCACAATAGGATTCAAGAAGATAGGAAAAAGGCTCTCTGATGAACGCATCTACCACCAGGAGGTGACCTATTTATATAAGTCCCAAGCGACGTGCACTTGGCCAATTGGCAATCGGGCGACACTATGCATCTAAACCCGAAGCGCCAAATGTCGTAGCCACTAACTGTGCTTCTAATATTCCAAATTCTGAGAGACAACTCCCGAAATGCATCGTCTCACCCCAATGCAGGCTAGGATAGGCTTGAGGTGATCCTTTAGTCAATTTTCTTAAGAGATCCCTCAATCTCAATGGCAGATGGAGTTATGAGGTATCCTACTAATAAATGCCTGGAGGACCGATAAATAATAAAAGCCCAAGCCCTCGAATTAGTAGTCAAAGTGGACATTGGCCATTGAAGTCCTCGAAATGCATCCTTGCATGGTCATCAGTCCGATCGCCCTCCCAGGCTACCAATGGTTCAAGACCCAAAGAACATCATTGACCCTGAAGTTATTTAAATATCCTCGACAGGATTTGAGGTCGCCTCGACAAGATCTGAGGCAGAAGAAGCCAACTTACCAGTCACCAACTCGGCATGGAAGAATAAGACCAAGTCACGATGAGCTTCATGACCACCATTAAGACTGTAGCTAAAGGCCACTGGAGAGGTTACCCAACAACCACCTATTACAAGTTATTTTGAGCAGTGGTTTCATACGTGTAGTTTAAAAATTTTTCATAAATCATATTTACAAGAGTAGTAGAAATAAATTAATTAAAATATTTAATTTAAACATACCAGATCACATCTAAAACCATGTTGAGGATCTTCATATGAACACAATGCCAAAGCTTGAAATCTAAAACAAGAAACAAAATGAGAAGGAGATCTGATCTCCATACCTGATTTCTTTCTTGGATCCTGCGGATATCCAGAGTTTCTATCGGAGCCACGTAAGCATCCAGCCTCTGTTGGTATCCACACAGAGATGATTTCAATCAAAACTCTGAAGCCACCGGTGTGCTAGCATCCTTGCAGACTTCGTTCCTTGGCTTGGATCAGGGCCTTTTACTTTATATCACTTGAAGTAGCCCTGTAGTTTGATCTTAGGGATTGATCCTAATCATCAAGAAAATCAAGAACCCTTCTTGATTTTCTTTCTCTCTCTAAAATCTCTCTCAGATCCCTATCTAGAGAAGGAACAGGGGTGTAGAGAATAAGAAGGAGGAAGAGGGCGTGGGAGATAGGAGAGGCGGTAAGGAAAAGTCACGCACACACTTATGCACGCCAATATTTTTCCCCCAATATTTTGTCACACAAAACACTTGCCACCACCCAAACTAGATAGGATTTGATCTAATTTAATTCAAATCAAATTTGAATTTGATCGATCCTTATCTGAAAAGAGGGATGGCGTTGGGAAATAAGAAAGCTTGCAGTATGATGGAAAAACATGAAAGAATCACCTCACATGCGCCCTCTTTCTCCTCTAATTTTGTCACACAAAATTCTCTTTCCATGCCATAACTAACTCCTAAACCAATAAGGAATAGCATAAATCAGTTAGGCTTATTCCTAATCTAAATAGGACTCCTAACTAACCAAGAAACAAGGAGAACGCCACCTTATTCTCATGCGTGCACGCAATGAAAAGATGTGCATGAGATTTCAGCACCCCCACCCTCTTAGTCAGCTAGATAGGATAGAGAAGCCCAGCAAAATTGGGCTCAGGTGGTCAGGATGAATTGAGTTCAATCTGGATTCAAATCGAGTCTAATTTGAGTCCAATTCGAAACAATTCGAAAGGCTGTCAAAATTAATCCAATCAGAATTGAAATCCAAGTCTAACTTGGATAATTAGATCCAACTAGTCTTAAATTAAATCAAGCCTAATTAAATTAAATCTAATAAAATTTAATTAAAATTTGATCCATAATTTAATCAGACCCTATCAAATTGTAATATTTACAATTAAGTCCCTCTGCTAACAATTAGCAGTTACTACATCTGTAACACTTACAAATTAGTAATTTTCAAATTCAAACCATCAATCCAATTGATAATTCAAATATGATCTAAGCTGTTGATCGGATCAAGTTCTTTTGTATGTGACCCCTTAGGTTTTATTCTATCTGGTAGTGAGACATACCATAATCTCCATCATAATATCATCGAAACTCTTTTCGATGGGTTAGAATGGTTCCAACTCACCCCGACAAGGATCCTTGATCCAAAACGATCCTAGTAAGTTCTCACAATCCACCAGTGATGTCTAATAGTATGTAATGGCAATCCAGCAGAATAGAAGAATAAATCTCTAAATGCAGTTACCGTGTGATACAGTTCCTCTATCGTGAGTCTCGACTAGATGGAGGTCATAAGAATCGTCAAATCTCATCGTCAGTTATATGCCAGATTGACTCGACTCGAGTTCATTTGTGAATCCTGTGAAAACTCTTTTCAGTATTCATACTTACTTTGGCCAAAGACTTCTTAAACTCAGTCTCGCGAATTACATAGGACTACTTCTTTCTACTAGGATCAATAGATTTTATCTAGATGCATTCTACTCAAATAGTAAATCTGAACCTACTATAGCCAACATACACAGCAAAGACCCGCATGGCTAGAGACCTAGAGAACGTGTAGTCAAACTAAATAGCCTTGCTGTGAATAGCCAACACACTGCAGGTCAAAGGATCACTCACACCACTGCAGGATTGAAAAATCACTGATGAGTGAGTAAATATTCAAGTGATTTCTCGTGTTGGTCACACTCAGTGCAAGTTGTTCTCTAACAACTACCTACATTCTTATCCCAGTGTCTCTACACCGCAGACTCAAGACTCATCTGTCTGAAAGAAAAGTGATCCATGTACCGATCTTAAGTAGATTGATCATTGTCATCTGTAACGATCTTACAATCGGAAGCATTTAAAAATTAATCACTAATGATGTATATTTCAAATTCTCAACACTTTAAGAATATACAAAATTATCTTTATTAATTTTAGGATAAATCATGGGTACATACAACATGATTTGTAATAAAATTATCCATCAAGTACAGAAACATATCCCAAAGAAAGGTATGCGTTCGTCAAAATTGACTTCTAAGATATACATTTAATAGTATAGACCTTCGATGTCTTTGAATTCATCGTATTTTCTTCGAGCCGGACAATACTCGAAGAAGCGCCCAACCATCCCAGTGGCACGGGTAGAGCTTTAGATGATGAAAGAGTTGATTCTGATATGTGACCTTATGGCTCAATCAAACAGTCTACTTCCCAGTCGAAACACTTCGAACTAAAAGTAGGGGACAAGTGTTGGACCATATTTCATCCATCTGATGATGTGTCCACTCTTGCAGCAACACTTGATGTGGTAGACACCCAGCATCGTGACATAAGCAACCAAGGCACGTGATCGAAGCAACATCACGCGATCCAGACGACACCACAGACATCCAGATGACACCACTTGTGACAGGTCGGCCACCTACCTAAGACCATTAGACGATGCCTTGTCGAATCCATTATTTCCTACTTCATCTCCTGTAAGTTGTTTGCAAGGTCGGATACTTTTCAAAACATTCGATGCATGAGTCTCGTGGGCAACAGGCACTGCAACAGTCTGTTGACACCCACTACTCATCGAACGTGGGTGATAAGCTGTGCGACCACATCTGACGCCCACTATCCTAGCTTTGACAGCCACTACCTCAACTTCGGCAGACACCAGCCATCTAGCAGACCTCCTGGAATAAGAAAGGGGGAAACCAGGAGGAGAAGGAGAGGACACTCTCTCTCTCCCTGGAGGGAGAGGGTGGATTATGGACCTACTCTCTCTAACTCCATCTTTATCTACTATTATTCCTTTCCGATAAGTACTGACTTAACCATCGGATAATCTCTCTCTGAAAAACTCCCACCATCTTCTTCGGTGTTCTTGGATTTTCTTACAGGCCCATAGTGCTCCGATCGTAGACCAGCTACTTTAACTCAATGGAAGTCAATACCATTCGATCCAATCACTCTCGTCATACCATCCGGTTGGAGAGGCGCAGCAACAATCTATATCTGATCCGAACTTACTTCGAATAGTTTTCTAAAATTCATATCCATCTCAAATTTCAATCAGATCGGATAAAATTCATCTGAATCGAATCATATTAGGTATCCGATGGATCAACTAAATTATCATCATTATCTTTTAATCTAAATTGTAAAATTTTAATGGCTCAAAAAATCAGAATGATCCATCGACCCAAACATCTCCGGTGGTTTCGATGAACCAGAATCATCCATCCACCCAATCCGTCTCGTCGACCCTAGGTTTCCATGTCTGGCTTGCGTCTGATGCCACGCGGAACAACTAGCCCGAGGAAAAAGAGCGACATCCGATTTGATTGCCCAGCCACTTCACATGCCGCATCGCAAGCACGTGCAACCTAATAATATTTATTAGGATCCTTTCTACTTTCAAGTTTCTCTTTCTCCATCCATCCCTCCTTTGCTGTTCTTCTCTCTTCCGTTTCCAAGCCATAACATCAAACAGGTATCGGCCAAAAAGTAGAACGCAAAACATGCTTTCCTTGCAGCTGCCCTTTTCATCATCCCCTCCTCTCCGGCACACCAAAACCCAATCCCCCATCAACGGATCCCACATCCCGAGTCCTCGTTCCACCCCTAGCACCACCCTCACCTGTCTCCGCGCTCCCACCCCTTTGTCCCCCTCTGTCCTTCTCCGACACCCGACCCTCAGATCCCGCATTCTAATCCCCAGGGCAGCAGCCGCCGCAGCAGCAGATGGAGACCCCGATGCTCCACCACCAAAGGAGAAGCAAGCAGAAGGCATCAGAGACATGAAAGATGGAGAGGATTCCATCCCAGATCGAAATGAGGGTGACTCCACCGGTAAATCCGTGGCGGAGAGCGAATCCAGATCCAAAACCACCACCCGAACAGTACCTTGTATCTGGCCGTGGTGTTTGGACTGTGGTACTTCCAGAACGTGGTCTTCAACATCTACAATAAGAAGGTCCTCAACATCTTCCCCTATCCCTGGCTTCTGGCTTCCTTCCAGCTATTCGTAGGCTCCCTCTGGATGGCCTTCCTCTGGGCCTCCCGCCTCCAGCCCTTCCCCCGAGTCTCCAAGAGATTCTTCGTCGCCCTCCTCGGCCCCGCCCTCTTCCACACCATCGGCCACATCTCCGCCTGCGTCTCCTTCTCCAAGGTCGCCGTCTCCTTCACCCACGTCATCAAGGCCTCCGAGCCCGTCTTCTCCGTCGTCTTCTCCGCCTTCCTCGGCCGCTTCTACCCCATCCACGTCTGGCTCTCCGTCCTCCCCATCGTCGCCGGCTGCTCCCTCGCCGCCGTCACCGAGGTCTCCTTCAACGCCCAGGGCCTCTGGACCGCCCTCATCTCCAACGTCGGCTTCGTCCTCCGCAACATCTACTCCAAGCAGAGCCTCCAAGATTTCTCCCACATCAATGGCCTCAATCTCTACGGCTGGATCAGCATCATCTCCCTTCTATACCTATTCCCCGTCGCCGTCTTCGTCGAGGGGTCTCAGTGGCTGGGCGGCTTCCAGCGGGCTCTCTTGGCCCTGCCGTCGCCGTGGACGTTCTACTGGTGGGTGCTCCTCTCGGGAATTTTCTACCACCTCTACAACCAGTCGTCTTACCAGGCGCTCGACAAGATCAGTCCGTTGACGTTCTCGGTTGGGAATACCATGAAGCGGGTGGTGGTCATCATCGCCTCGGTGCTGGTCTTCAGGAATCCAATTCGGCCGCTGAATGCTCTGGGGTCGGCCATCGCTATCTTGGGGACTTTCTTGTATTCACAGACCACGACGATAGGGAAGAAGGAGAACAAAGCGGTCGCTGAGAAGAAGACTAGCTGAGCAAACGCTGTCGATTGAGGAGTCTGGCTCTACTGTCGTGACAACAGCATCTCTTTTACCTCCTTTTCTTATTGGTATTTTTTTTTTTTAAATTTGTTGCTCATGCATTTTTTTCTTCAATGTATCCTTTTCTTATTGTGATTATTTATTGTTTCTCATGCGTTTTTCTTCAACGTGGCAATGACAGTAAGATGGTTTTTGATCGAATGTGAAGAGAGAGGGATACCCGAGGAGATTGTGGGGTTTGGCAAGCAGATATTTCCTGATGGTCTCATCTCTCTTTTCCTGTTTCCTTAGTTTTATTCATGTATTCGATGGCATGCTCTATAACTATTGGCTTTTTGAATATTTGGATATTAAAGAAAAAAGAAGCTTGTCATGCTTTGACAGTGAAGTTTTTCTGTCCAGGTATTCTATTATGTTGTTCGAACGGGTATAAATGATTTAATTCATGATATAATCAATATTTCCTTATCCATCTTTAATAACACCAGTGCTTATCCAATGCAACCTGGAGCACAATTTGATGATACTTCATGCCAAGATCTTGCTACAGCCACTAAACATATATGTGATACATAAAGAACAAACCTGTGCTGTGCATTTGACCCTGCTTGGTTGCTTCGGTTGAAATATGGCCCTGGAGCACAACTTGGAATTATCCTGGTTGTAAAATTTCATTTTCAGGGAGATATATTTGGTGCCTGTTGGGAGATATATATACGTGCGCGCGCGCGTGCGTGAGAGAGAGAGAGAGAGAGCTCTGACTATTGAGGAAGCTGGCTGGGAATGGAGAAGTAGGCAATGATTTAAACCATTTGTTCGGATGTTTTGGAGGTTAAACTCCTCTCTTTTCCTCCTTTAATGGAAGTGTCAATTGTATCCCATAGGCATGCGATTGGATTGATACTTAAGCCTAATATAATGAAGGCTGGTAGCATGTTTTTTGCTTTTTTCCTTTTTACATGTAGATGGTCACACCACTCTGACGTGACGTGAGAGTAGCTTAGGAGTTCAGAATATAAAATTTTCCACAAAATCGGTGAAATACTGTCATCCTGTTGGGAAGTTTAGTCTTTAGAATGCTCTGTAACAAACTTAGGTATGTTTTTGTTTTCAGATCTAGTGTGATGTGTGCATATGTGTAATGCATGCATACGTTTTGGGAAAAGGAGATATAAAGGGTGCTTGGTCTCAAGAATGTGTTGTTAAGAGAACTGCGTCTGACTAAAGATCAGGTAGGGCATTTTCCAGCAGCAAGCATCTTGTCACGCAATTTTTTAGGCATCAGCAGCTTTGCCCACTCGGCACAATTCGGCTAACGTTACTTTCTCATCAACATAAATCTGATAAATCGAGAAAGCATTTTTTTAATCACAGAAAGATGGCCAATCATTAAAGGGTTGCAGTCTCGGAGACAATGGATGCAGGGGAGGAAAGCTTGTTGCAACAAATTGCGACAGTTTCTTTCTCACTAACAAGCCCATGCAATTTTGACATTTCTAACAAGCCCATGTCATAGTTGAGAGCACCATAAGCACCACAGGCTGCAGAGCTTTTGTGAAATTCCTTCTTTGCCAAATCAAGGCAGAGGAAGCCAAAACTAATTGAGGATGAAGTATTCCAAGTGACGTGCAAATAGCTTTCCAGATGGGTGAGAAGGAACAGCAACTGGAACAAAGGTGATCTACTCTCTTCGGGGCTTGTTGACAAAGGATGCAACCGCCAATTTTTTTCCAAGTCTTCTTTGCGGCATGTCTCTTGTATAAAGTCTTTTCTTCCAGCATAGCCGTATGAAGCACTTGATTTCTGGTGGCACACAAAGTTTTCGTAAAGAACTCTCTTCTAATTCCTCAAAGAATTGATATGGTGAGGCAATAGAGATGGATTTGTAGCTGTTTAATTTCCATGCCACTTGGTCCTCTTCTCGGGATAAAGAAACTAGAGCTAATGGGGATGAAAGATGGTTGAATTGTGTCTGAACCTCTCTAGAGTGATGAACCGGCAATCTAATTGTCCATGAACTTGTTCTTGCATTGAAGTAGTGGGCAACCGATCCATTTTTCCAGTGACTAATCTTATATTGCAGAAAGAAAATAACCTTAACAAGAGCATCACAAATCCTTTTCGCTTCTATTCAATTAAGAAGCCTTTCCTTTTCACTTCTTGCTGCCCTTCCAAATTTGTATATAAAAAACCGTCACAACCAGGATTACATTATAATTATATCTACCTGCTATTTCTTTTTTTTTTTTTGTTTTAAAGATATACCTGCTATTCTTTGAATACCTATCCCACAAACTATATCAGGATGAGATGATAATCATGCGACGCAACAGCGTCCCTAACTTAGCCTACTCACTTCACATCTTGATTTGGCAAAGAAGAGAAGTCTCAAAACTCATGTGTAAGGTTGTTATACATTACAAATCAGACTAAATGCTGAATTTGACACTTCTTTGCAAATTAAACCTGAGTGCATAACCACATCATTGAGAAATTTTTGGAAAGTAAAGAAATAATCATCTAATGCTTGGTTCGATGGTATCAGTCCTTGGTGTAGGATAAAAGCTGAGGATTAGCCCTCTTGATCTCCAAAAAAAAAAAAGGAAAGAAAAGAAAAGGTATAAAAATTGACAACATTAAAATTTACATAGAAAGAAGTATATATGTATATATATATATATATATAT
>KE505023.1:555825-569630 GCA_000441515.1 Elaeis oleifera | reverse complement strand
TTTTTTCTTTCTTTTCCTTTTCCTTTTTTTTCTTTTCTTCCTTCTTCTACTTCTTCCCGTGGCTCCCCCTGGGTGAAAAAAAATGAAACAGGGGACCGAAGGTCCCCTTATACAGTTGGCCGACTGGCGATCGACCGGCATGGGAATGGCCGGCAGCCGGAGGAGAGCGCATCGCCATCCCAAGGAACCCAAACCGGTGGCCGGCGACAACCACTGACGTTCGAAAATCAAAAAAAATCGAAACCTCTCCCACGATAAAATCAGGCGATTTCGATCATCGGTGAGCTTGCACACCGGCATGGGAAGGAAGGGAGAGAAGAGAGGAAGAGAACCACATGCTTTTCTCGAGCTCCGATGACTTTTTCGATGAGGAATTGCGGCGAGCACGGTAATGGTTTCCACGAGCGATTTCCGACGATCTTCGCCGTTTCGCTCCAAATTTTCACGATGGGAGGAAGGAAGAAGGTCTCCCCCTTAAATAGAGTCGAAGGAGAGGAGTTTGACTCCTCTCCGATGAGGTTTCCGACTCCGATTAGGAGTCGGTCAGGAGAAGAAGACTCCCTGCGGGAGTCTTCTTCTAATTTTTTTTTTTTTTGTGGGCTGGGTTTAAGGCCCAATGGGCCGGATGTTACAGGTCTCTTCCTCCCTTAGCTTGCCAAGGCAACCATCCAGACTTCTTCCATCCGCACATACTTTCGAGCTTGCATGAGGAGGTTGGCGTAGTCCTAGGGAAAGTTTTGTTGAGGGAGAATATAAGGTGTTTGTTCCGAAGTCTTTGCTTAAGAGCCAACATGGCAATCGACTCGTCAAAGTTGCACACTTCAAGTTTGGCCATATTGAAACATACCACATAGTCATGCAGCAACTCTCCCTCTCCCTGCTTGATCAAGAAAAGGCTGTTGGAGTTCTTTGGCTATGCTCGATTGTTGCCAAAGTGCGTGATGAGCTGCTTCCCAAGTTACTTAAATAAATAAATTGACTCTAGTTGTAGACCAAAGTACCATAACCACATCGGCTTCTAGAGTGTGGTCGAGAAAGCAAGATCGAGAGGAGGGCATCCGAAGCATCCAGAGCATCATCAGGGCCTTGTAGCCCTCTAAATTGTCCAGTGGATTTGAGGAGCCTCCATATAGCTCCACCTGTGGTATCTTAAAATGACTCGGGATTAGTGCCTCCAGTATCTTCTAGGAGGAGGGACATGAGTTGAAACTAAGGTCATCGTTCTACCTCTAATTCCCATTCTGGACTTCTCCAAGCTGGTGCTCTATTGTCCAAACCTTTTATTGGAGATCATCCTTTCAGCAAGATCTTTCAAGATGCGATGAGTAGCCTAAAGTCGAGTCTCTCCCAAAAGATTCTGGGTTACGTCGATGTCGATCCTCTCCTCTAGGGCTTTGACATCGGGAGGGAGATCGCTAGGCGGCGGTAATGGAGTGGTGTGAGCACAAGGGGCCAGTTCCAGGCTTCTAGGGAGAGATCGGTGGTTGTGCCGAGACAGAGCCGCCTGATGAATGCTCCGATCGCTATTGGCACCCGTCACTTATTGGAGTTGCTATACTGTAGTGGTCAATGCTTGGACTTGTTGGACTAGGACATTTAATTTTGTGGATCAACCATCACGATGGACTATGGGCCCCACCACTACTGAAGGATGGGCATCTCCTTGGCTTCATCGAGATGACTTGCAACGTGAAGCGGTGAAGTTATTCTACACCCTCATTCTCACCATGTTCTCTTTCTCCTCGAAATGAGGCAAGCAACCCTTCCTCTAGCGCCTTGTTGCTGCAAGTCTCCAAGCTAATGTGGAAGGGTCGGTCTCCTATTGACCTAGAGTTTGGTAGCATTTTGAGGATTAGCACTTCTTGGAAAACTTGAAAAGAAAGCCCATACTCACTGAAGATTCTTTGATGGAGGATCATCTAATGCTTAAGTCAATTGGAGCTGGAGAATAGTGGAGACAAGAGAATGTGATAGAGAGAGAGAGAGAGTGGGTGTGCATTACCTCCAAATTTAATAACAGAAGCAGAGAATCAATGCCCATGAGCCCAAATATCGTGGGTTATTAGTTACAAGCGCTAACTGCATGATTGTAGCTTACGTGTCCAAGATTGAAGGGAACCGTCCGAGAATCTGAGAGATTCCATCAGGTCAATCTTTCTTTCTTTAATAGCCTGATGACTCAGAGTTCGTCTTGTATCATCGGCATGTGTGTATGTGTTTGAGTTTAGGATCGAACTATAGCTGATGTCGAGGATCGAATTTTCTCAATGGGACAATTTGACCATCCAATCTTCCATTCTCAATGTCTGAGGAGGTCCTCTAGAGTTGATGTGGTTTTCCTTCAAGTCATCAATCCTGGATCCAAGGTGAGTGTTCGGCCTCAGCCCGAGGTAGGGGAGGTCGAGATCGGGTGCTTGATATTCTCCCCATAACAAATATATTCACTATTGCATTAAGAAGGGGAGCACATAGGGTGTTTGTTGTGTTTTAGAGCCCTTAAGTTAATGGAGATTTCTTGATTCTGTAGTACATGAGGCATTTGTAGAACAGGCGACTAGGACTGCAAATGCATTGAGGCAAGTGTTCTAGAAATGAATTCCGCACTTTAAGAGAATCCTAGGTATAGAAACCTGTCTAAGGGTAGCCTGGATGCCATTGATTGAATTAAAAGTGCTTGGGCTCTCATCAAATGAGTCCAATTTCTAGTGGGAAACAAATATACTCAACGATGCAGGGTTTTTGAAGTCAAAAATAGTTTGATGGTATGGGTATTACCACCATTTTATCAATTGATGATCTGATTCCTGCAGACGGTTTGTTGACTTATGTTGCACTGACATAGCTTCGGACTTTCAACAAATAACTTCCTTGTGTGATCTTCAATTGACGCGATCCAAGTTGGAAAGAAAAAAATCTTAATGGACAATGGAAATAATGGATGTGTTCATTCTGAAATATTCTCTATATACTATTTTGTTTGATGAACTTTCAAGGCTACTGTACTTATAATGCATCCTAATGCAACAAAATTATTCGTGCTCTTCAGGCACCTGTGAGTCTAGGACCACTATATTGTCAACTTGGACATCAATTGAGGCTCCTGATGAGAGTTGCCTATGATGTTTTGTCCTATATATGTCAAATGGTAAAATAGTAAATAGTAGCTTTTCACACGTCTTGTTTGGGCAATCTCAAAACTTTGTTTCATTTTAAGAGTAAAAGAAACAACCAAAGTCCAGAAACAACAGGCAAAAGAAAAGAACGGATACAATCCCAACGAAAGAACTCAACAAGAAGCAGGCATCAACCAAAGTAACTGCAACAATAGCCATTAAAGAATTAAGTCATCAACATATGCATTATGCTGAGGGTTGGCTAATGTAACTTCACAAAAAACAACACTAAAAAGTTTGTTCATCTTCCATTCATATATCAAGTTAATAAATGAGGCATGGTGTAGGGATAAAACTTCTATGGTCAGACCGACAATGGAAGGAATTATGGTCGGACCGTCATCGCCTGTCACGTCTTTGAAGCATGATGCGCGTGCTTATGCATGCACGTTAAAATACTAAGAAATACGAATGGATAAATCATAGGGGTATTTGAACAGTTTTGATAAACATCACATAACCCCTTAGGGTTTATCCATTCCTATTTTCTTAGTATTTATGCATGCGCGGTGTGCTTCGGAGACATGGCAGGCGATGACGACCCGACTATAATTCCTTCCATGGTCAATCCGACAATAGAAGTTTTATCCATGGTATAGGATTGTATAGGTGTCAAAGTGTAGAGAGATAAAGTGAGAGAGAGAAACTCCAGTGATTGGTTTGCCCCCTTTTGCTTTTTCTTCATCATTTTAGGGTTTGGGTTTGGCCAACCTTCTTTGATCGGTGGGCTTAGCACATCCATGACTGCAATCCATCCGGATCGATCCTATCTACACCTTTGACTGGAAGGGGAGTCTCCCCAACCGGCAAGGGAGAGCTGTTGAGCACTCAACGGAGCCCAGACAACCAAAGGAAAGATGGAGGTGGCGATTTCGCCTTAGTGAAGGCAAAGTATGCTCAGAAGGGGAAGAAAAGTTCGACACTGATTCTCACATGACTACATATGTTCGAAGAGAGGATCAACAAGCAAGGGTGGTGCCTCTTCAGGCAACTTCTTCTACTCTATCCGATGAAGGTGCTCTTATTCTGGAAGCATCTTCTTCGCCCTCAAGGACTACTCCTATGCTGACAAGCAAGAAGCCCGAGAATGCATTGCCACTGAGGAATCCTTTGGTAGACCCAAATCAAAAATGGTCTCAGGTGTTCAGGGATAGAGGAAATTTCGATGGGAGATGACAAGGACCACAGAGGCTCAGATCGAACAATGGGAGCAAAGGTTCTCTAAGGTCATCATGTTCTTAGAAGATGAAATCAAACCGGCTTCACAACAGCTTAATACTGCCTTGATAGGTAAGTTTTTGATAGGGATTTAATTTCTATTGAATATATGGAAAATAAATACAGACATGATGGAATCTATAAGGAGAATTTCATGTGTCTACGATGTTCAAGGGGCTGTTGTTGTTCCAATGCCCTTTGGATGAGGCAAAAAGTCAGATCCTGGCTAAAGGCCTTTGGTCCCTGGTGGGCAATTGCTAGCCATAGAGCCATAAAGACCAAAATTCAAACCAGAGAGGGATGCAGTAAATCAACTCCAAGTGTGGCTCCATCTCCCGGACCTACCTCTAGAGCTGTGGGAAGAAAGCAAAATTCTAAAAATTGCTTCCCAAGCTGGTGTTCCTCTGTTTCTAGACAAATGGACATTAAATTCCTCTAGACTAGGATATGCAAGGGTGTGTGTCCTATTAGATGTCTCTCGGCCTATTTGCCCAAGAGCCAGAATCAAGATACATGATGAGGTGATTTGGCAGCAATTCTCTTGTGAAGAGCTGCTTGACATATGTTATAATTGTGAGCATATTGGGGTAACTTTGGATGTTTGCAACTGTTTATCCATGGCTAAAAATGAGGATGGCATTTTTGGACCTTGGATCAGAATAGCGCATGTGCTAGTTACTCCAATGCCTCGACTCAACTCCAAAAAAGATACTCCAAATTCTGCTCCTGCTGGTGAAAGACCCGCCTACAAATGGTTTCAACCTAAGAAGCTTGTGAGACATGGCCATATGCCGGAGGAAGTTACTGTACCAATGGAAGTTCAAACCTTGTCTAAGTTCTCCCCCTTGTTGATGGAAATTAATGGAGAAGAGCAAGCAACAGCGGATATTGAAAGTATGGACATGATGGTTTTAGTGCTTCTCCAAACAAGGTGGAAAGCGTAAGGGGGAACGTAAATGATCGCCAAAAAAGTAGCACACTCGGTCATCATCTTCATCTCCGCCACAAGCAAATATCTTAATGAATAACTCAAATGAAGGTGATGAGATAGCTGAGGGGACCTCTAGTTCTATGGTGCTTAAAAACAATCAACCATTGTCAAGGTATGGAAACCAATCTCTATTGGTTCTTCTAAACCATCTAAGGACCAGAAGATGGTGGAGGAAGGTCAAGGGGAATTGCATCAAATGGAGAATAGGCTGACACAACCTTGTGAGCAGTAGACTTTGTTCTCCCATGAGGGAGTATGTCGTGATCTTCAATCAGCCCTCCATGGTAATATAGTCTCTAGTTCTCTCATTAATGTTCCTATGGTTCTAGGGGAACTAGCAAACCTTGAGGCTAAGTGCGAGGCTGACTCTTGTGCGGGGGATCAGCAACGCAAACCTTCGGAATGAAGATGGTAGTTTGGAATTATAGGGGTGCGGCTAAGCCCCCTTTTGCTAATTATGTAAAAACTCTATTAAGACAACATAATATGGATATGATGTGTTTTTTAGAAACTTGCTTAGATGAGTCTGTAGTTAACCGGATTCATAGGTTTTTTGGTCCGACTTAGAACATTTTCATGATTCCTGTAGTTGGGTTATCAGGAGATATTGTCATTGTCTGGAAGAAGATTTTAGGATCTATAGACTTTTACCATGTTGACAGGCAAGTTGCTTTTGGGGTTATCTCCTTAGATCAAGATCCTTCATGGATTTTAGGAGTGGTTTATGCTAGTACTAATGTCTTTCAAAGATGGATCATATGGTCTCAAGACCAAGATGTGTTAATGCTTCAACTCCCTTTGCTTTTAGTGGGAGATTTTAACTGTATTATTAATGCTTCTGATAAAAAAGGAGAAGAGCTTTTATTGTTAATCAGGATGTTGGAGAGTTTTATACTTTTCTTCAGTCCACTGGCCTTATTGATCTTGGTTTTCTAGCCCATCCTATACCTAGTACAATAATCGTTTAGGTGCTACTAGGGTTTGGGAGCGGATCGATCGAGCCTTTACTTCTAATCCTTGGTTAAATTTATATCTGAAATCCTCTTTTACTCATCTGGCTCAATTTGTTTTAGACCATTGCCCCCTTCTTTATATTACTGATAAAATCAATAGGGGACCTCACATTTTTCATTTTGAAAAATTCTAGTTGACTTTCCCAAAAGTGGCAGAGGTTATCCACTAGGCATGGATCGGCTTTGATAATTATTCTCCTACTGAAAGAATTTTTTTGCTCCTAAAAAAGGTTTGTCGTGCTTTAAATTTTTGGAGATACTCTATCAGCAATCTAAATACCCGTGCTCGGTAGTTATATAATAGTATCTATGACTTGTGACTTAAGGAATCTCAAATTGGATGCCTACCTTCCAATCTTCATCATACATTATTATCCAACCTCCAGGACTATAATCAGATTTTGTATCGCATTGAGCTTATGTGGCATCAGAAATCTTAGATCACCTGGCTTAAGGAGGAGATTCTAATATGAAATTTTTCATTGTTCCACCATTCTTCGTAGAAGAAAAATCATGTACATGTTTTATATTCCCTTAAGGAGAAATTATTAGCAATCCCTCGGTCATTCAAGAGATGTTGCTTGATCATTTTCATGATCGTTGGAAGGTGGATGAATAGATTCCTGAGATGAAACTACCTATTGCTATACCGACCCTATCTCCTCTTCAAAGCTCCTCCTTAATCCAGCTGGTCACTGAAGTTGAAATTGAATCTGCCACAATGAATATTGATCCCGACAAGGCCCCTAGCCCTGATGGTTTTCTGCTTGCTTCTTTCAAAAATTTTGGACTACTATCAAAGCGGACATTGTGAATGCTGTTTATTTTTCTTTGCTTCTACTATTCTACCTGACTCTTAAACCAAACTTATATCACTCTAATTCCAAAAAAGATAATCTTTAGGTTCCTAATGATTATCACCATATCAGCCTTTGTAATACAGTGTACAAGATTATCACAAAAATTTTGGTTGAAAGGCTCAAAGTTGTTCCCTGACATCATTTCAAAGGAGCAGGGAGCCTTGTTTCTAATCAAAATATTACCAAAAATCTTCTGCTTGGATAGAAAATTATGCATTCTCTCACTTTGGCTTCTCGCTCCAAGAAGCTTATGATGATCAAATTAGATATAGAAAAAGCCTATGATAAGATTCACTAGCCATTTCTGTTTAAAGTCTTAAATCAGATGGTTTCCCACAGTTTGTTTCTTGGATTCAAAGTTGTATTTACAATCTCCAATTCATCTTACTTATCAATGGGTCCGAAACCACTCCCTTCAGGGCTACTAGAGGTCTTAGACAAGGATGTCCGCTATCACCATACCTTTTCATTATTTGTTCTCAAATTTTCTTCACACGGTGATTCAAATGCATCTCCTCTGTGGGTACTTTGGGGAGGTCCTGAAATATCCCATATTTTTTATGTGAATGATTGTTTATTGGTAGCCCGTGCTTCTTTACGTGATGCGATTTCACTGTTAGCTATATTAAATACTTATACTACTTATTTTGGTCAATCTATTAATAGTATTAAATCTCATATTATGTTTTCATCAGGTATGGATCATGCAGTCAGACATCAGATAAGGGAGCTACTCCATATTATGGAAACAAGAATGAATTGGCAATATTTAGGAGCTCCATTACTAGGTAAGACATCTACTGCTGATTATCATTTTTTTCTGACAAAACTCTCAAATAAGATGGCCGCATGAAAATGGCGTGTGCTATCTCTCGTGGAAAGGATCTATTTGATACAGTCAATTTGTATGCTATTCCTCTTTATGCTCTTAATTTTTTCGACGCATGTTCTTCGAAGAATTGAGAAAGAGATTAGAGCCTTTCTTGGGGACATTCCATAGACAGACAAGCTTTTCATCCTATTGCTTGGGAGAAAGTTTGAGTGCCTAAAGTAGAAGGAGGCCTTCAATTCCAACCATTAACTCACCATAAGTTACTGTGTTTATACAAACTTGCTGCTCAGGTGACCCTGCAACCTTCTTCCTTATGGGCTCAAATTGTTAGTGCAAAATATTATCTTCGTGGAACTTGGTATGATTACAAATGTTGTAGAGGTTCTTCCATTTTTTGGCAGAAAATCTTGGAGGCTGGGTCTCATATTAAATTTCAGTTCCAATGGTTGGTTGGATCAGGTGATTCAATTAATGTTTACAACGAGCCTTGGATTACAAATATTCCTATCATGTTTTGGCCAACTTACATAAATATAGACAATATAAATCTTAACTTACAGGTGTCTCAGTTTATTAAGGCTGATAGATGTTGGGATATGCAATATCCTTCTTTATTCTTCTCAACTGATCTAATCAACCTAATTAGTGCCATTCCTTTGGCCCAGGGTGCATGGCCAGATCAACTAGTCTGGTCTTCATGTAAATGCTTGCAGGTATCTTTACAAGATATAATAGGTCTGACTATTCCTAACTATTTGCATCCTATGCAGTTTGACTCCGGGTGGATTTGGCATTGAAGGTGCCTACAAAGTTAAAACATTTCTTTGGAAACTTGTGTGGGACAGACTTTAGTATAGAGCTTTGTTGGCCCACTACAATATTATTACTGCAAACACCCAGTTTTGCGATCTATGTTTGGATCAAATTGAAGATTGTGCACATGTGATCATACATTGTGATTTTGCATGAACTTTTGGGCAGTAGATAAGTTGCATATACTGGATAAATTTCTGCTTCAATTCCTTGCCAACATGGAGTGAACGGATTCTAATACCAGGGTAGGGAATGAATAGAAATCACTCATGGCGTATGTAGCTTGGTTGTTGTGGTGGGCCCGAAATGAACAGATCTTTAACAATTCTTATATGTCTACATCACAGCTTTTACATAAGCTCTGGACTTTTTCTAAAGCAAATATAAGTTTATTCACAAATAACTTGTAGGCCCCATGCCGGTACTAGTGTAGCCAATCGCAGAATGAGTCATCAATTCTTCTGTCATTCTCGACTGGTATCTTGGCTACTCCCTCTCGAAGGGGTCATAAAAATAAACTTTGATGCATCAGTTAATGCAGACAATACAGTGGCTAGATTTGTCATCCGAAATCATGAGACAGTCATACTATGCATTAGAGGTAAGCTTCTCTCTCCTTGCTTAGTTCCATGGCGGAGCTTCAGGCGGCATGGTATGGGGTTAAGATTGCTATATCGGAATTACATGCACCTAAAATTTGGTTGGAGGGGGATTCTGCTATAGTGGTTTCTTGGTTAAATAGTCACATATGTGGGAAGATTTATCATCTACCTCAGGTAAAGGATTTATATTAGTGGAAAAGCTCAGGGTTATTTCATAAAATCGCGCATACTTTTAAAGAAGCCAATCAAGTTGCGGATCATTTGGCTAATAGAGCTTTGCATGCGAATCCTTTGAGTCCGTTGAAGATTTTAGGTGCCAATATCTAACTCAAGCCGATGCATATGATATTCAGTATACAAGAGAAGTTTAGAAAATTGAAATAGCATATCTATTGCTATCCTTTTTGGAGATGGGTTCTTGGTCATAGTTCTTTTCATTGCACCCCACTGCGGATTATGCTGCTAGTTTCTTGAATCAGATTGGCAATTATTTCTCCTTTTCATGGGTACCTTAATTATAAATTTTGGTATTTATAAACTTGTTCTAATGCAGCATGCAATGATGCAGATGCAGGATCAAATGAGGTACAAAACGTGGTGGAAGAACAGCAAAATGACCTGGCACATCATCCTACAAGAAAGGCAAATTCATACAAGGCAAGGTTTCCACAGACATATTATTTTCAGTATTCAAATTCTAACTTTTCTATAACCTTGTATACCCAGGCTCAAAATGCTATTACGGGAGTTTATCCAACCCCAGATTTTGGCGAGAGAGACACGATTGGCTATATACTTCATCTTTGCTGTCATGGTGTGTCATTGGGATTGCTGTGCCATGTCACACGGCTGGTCCACCTTTCCTTGTTATCCCACTTATCACTATCAAAACAGACAAGATATGGATGATAGGTGCTTGCATAAGGAAAAGTAGGGTGGAGGCAAAGTAAATTAGAAGGGTAGTGTGAGGGAGGTTGCATATCAAGGTGTTGAAGGGAGAAAATAAAATCAAGAAAGAAGGAAGGAAAAACAATGAGAGTGAGATGATCATAAAAATAAAAGCAGATGGGGAGAGTGTTAAATTGAAGGTTGAGTGGGATGGTAGGCAGTCTCCATGCATAGAAAGAAAAGGAAGATATCTTTTGCCCAGCCACTGTATCCGCTGGGAGCTGCGGACTGTCACTTGGCTTATTTCATAGACACGGACTTTTGTGGGCGTCTGAGAAATCATGGTGACCTACTAACACTCCTTCCATGCATGTTTCCACCTTGGTTGTTGTTCCCTCCCTGAGAAGGATGTCTTCAGAATGATGGTCATGCAACAGCTCTATGCTGCTAAATTTCACGGCTTCCATATGATGATTGTGCCTCAACAAGGTCTTAATTCTTTCATGTGGGACATGCCGGTAGATGCTCTCTATTGCTTCTGTGATTCAGCTATTGTCTTGCAGCAAAGTCATAAGGCTATCTTCATATGATTGTTTGCGAATGATATTTTTACTGATGCACCCTGCTGTACAATATGAGGATAAGCAAGAATTTGTTGCATGTGGAGAAAAATAGAAGGAAAAAAAAAAAAGAAGCAAAAAAAAAGGAAAATGGAAAATCAAAAAAAAAACAAAAAACAAAAAAAAAAAGGAAGAAAGAAGGAAGTTTGTTACTGACCCTGTTTGTTCATGGTTGCAGGTTCCGCGGGCTCACCCTCTTCTTAATTTTCTTTAGTTAAAATATCATCTATCCTGGGACACCACCAAAATCTACTAGGTGCTCTCATCATTTTTGTGGTCTTCAATGTTCAGAAAATTTTCTGCACTTATCTCATTATATTCATTGCTGGCACTAGTCACTTCCTCAGCATGGTCATGAATAGATCTATATTTGGCCGAATTTTGTTCTCTCAGCAACCATATTGTGCTATTCATTTCTTCATCCACAGGCTGCTGGCTGGGTGTTTTGCATGGTTTATACTCTTTCTCCTTCTACTTCAGTTCCAATTAACAGTGGAGTTAGTCCCAGTAACTTCCTAATCTCAGCCTTCACCAACATCATTGGACACAGGTTTTCTATCCATCACATAATTGGTGGAGCATCAGGGGCATCATGTTTACATTCTGCTTCATGGAATTGGTATTTCTATTACTTCTTTGGCTTCTGATATGTTTCGAACAGGTTTTCCTTGGTTTCTTCAAGTGTGTCTCAAACACCCGGCAGATCATTAACTCTTCTCCTGCTGTTTAGCTTCAAGGTTTTCAAGTATTTTCTACCCTGTGCCCATTACCAGTGGGCAGGATTTTGTTTGAGGCGGCTGGACCCCTTTGCTTTATTGTAATTGTCAGGTGCGGGCCTTACACGAAACAGGATCTTAGCTTGATGTTTATCTTACTACTGTATCTGTGGCAGATCATTCTCTACGTCTGCAGGGCTTTGTTGGTGTTCTGTTTTGGTTTGTAAGTCTGGACCCTCTGTTATGTTCTATTCATGAATTAACAGGTACTCTGTTACTAACCAAAAAAAAAAGGGGGGGAGGGCATGGTATAAACTGATAATCCAAGAAGTGTCTACGATCTAGTGATTGGTTAGACAACTCCAGTAACAAAAAAAAAGGAAAAAAAGAAGAAAAGAAAAGAAGAAATACTCACGGGATTCAAAGAAAATCCTCTTTGAACATTGTACTAGAAATCTAAACAGACATACGCTGATAAAATAACTATATTTGGTACCGTAGCTAATGCAAACAGAGGTAATATTTGCTTCTTCAGATCAACCGTAAAATAATTCAGTCCAAATATCATATATCTAGAGGTCTGCATGCGGTTTCCTAGTTGTTGTCGTCCATCCAGAATTGGGCCAGGAACCAATTTCCTACAGTCTTCTTGTCCAGTTGAAAGGTCTTGGAACAAGACATGCAAAGACATTAAATATACTTTACAGGAATGACTTGAGTTTGAGGCAATTGTTTAATCTCCAGATATGTGATCATATGTTTAACTCCCTTTTTCATTTCTTTCAAATCAAAATGAACCATGACTTTGATTGAATCAATTGGAACTGTGCCCCTCAGACAATTGATACGGAACAAGAAATGCTCAAAATGTGAAATCAAAACTTGAAAACTATAGGTTCCAAGTTTTCATTGAAATCTCCCTTTACATCAATATGTAAACATCAAGGGTTCAAGACATTGTTGTTTCCATCAGCATCATTAATTAGTCTTGGATTATAGGATCTTCAAGAACCAAAGAAGAAGGTTCAAAAGAATATGGATGAGAATATGGAGGATGAGATATGACCACATTGGAAGACCTTTGAGGTGAATTCATAAGTTCAATCATCTCCTCAATTGATGTCATAGTCTTAAGTTGATCTTGATCTTGTGGTGGAGAAACAACTTCAAAGTATGGCGGCCTAGCATATCATGAATTGAGAAAAAATCACTTGAAGTTGCTCAAAACTTTTTTGTTCTTTAAATTGATTATACTGTGCTTTGAATCCTGTAGTCTTCTATTATATTCTAGCAATACATTCTTCATGCCAACAGAAAAAAAAAAACCTTATTATATGAAAGAAGGTTATCTTGCTTGTTGGTATGGAGCATGCTTTTAAGAAAGATGTCTTCTTAAAGAAGCAAAATGAAGTGCCAAAAAAGGACTATTCCATGCTACTTAAGTTCTTATGGCAGAACTAAGAGCATTTTGGAGGGTTTTATGGTTGCTATCTTCACTTTGAATTGTAGAAGGATTATACTTGACGGTGATTCTAGCACAGTTATAAGGTGGATCCGAGATAGTGCTCATCCTAATCTTAATCGATTGCTGCTAGACATTTGGCATCTTGCATCAACTGTGGACATTTTCAAGTTGAACATGCTTTCAGGGAAACCAATTGCCCCATTGATTGCCTAGCAGGTAGAAACATCAATTTGGATTTCATGGATGTTAATATTTTGCCTCTTGAGGTGGCACTGCTCCCAATGAAGGATTCCATGGGTTTCAACTATCTTCAGTCTCCCAAATTTGTTCTTCACCTTGCATTGTAGTTTTAATTTTATCTTGTTCGCCTTATGTTGATCCATCAAAAAAATAAGAAGCAAAAAGAAGAGAAACCAAAGATCAAACTAATACTTTAATACCACCATAAAAATGGAAGCGTCAAGCAAAGATGGAGATGGAGGAACAAGTAGGAGAAAAGAGATATTAAGTAGAATCCACCACTAAATCTAAATAGATGTAAGCAATCCAAGTATTAGGAGAAAGAGACTTTAAGAATCCCTCTATCTAGCTTAACTCAGGCTACCTTCTGTCAC
>KE505023.1:508134-522900 GCA_000441515.1 Elaeis oleifera | reverse complement strand
TAATAAATAATATTAATTAAGCACTGTAGCAAATTTTTTATCATTAATATTAAGAGGAAGGTTTTTGCTACAATGCTCCATTAATATTATTTAATTATAAAGGGCATTTAAGACATTACACTGCCACCATTTTTTATATTTTATCATTTTTTCTCAAAGCAATATTTTATTATTTTTAATTCTTCTTCTTCTTCTTTGTAGTTTCTTCTGGCCGCCACCCATCACCCGCTTTCCACTGCCGCACGATGCCCCCCATCCCCCTCCTCCGCCCGCCTCCCCACCGCCACCTGCCCCCTTCCCGACGATACCATCCACGGCTTCTCTATGCCCACCCACCCCTTGGTGCCACCCATAGCTCTTCCACCTCCCTCCATTTGTAGGTTCTCCATCTTTCTCCACCCGTGGTCCCCCCTGCACCCCCACCCACCCTCCATCGACACCTGCAACTCCTCTGCCCCTACCTCCCACCTCGCTTGCTCGTGGCTTCTCCACCCACTGCTCCTCCATCTTCGGTCCCCCTCTCCCCCACCCACGGCTCCTCTCCCCATGATATCATCGTCGCTGACTGCCTGATGTCATCTACCCTTCCTCCACCTTTTCCTCTTTCTTCTTTGCCCACCTCTCCGCCAATCAGGTCCACTGATCATCTTTCCACCGCTGCCGCTTGTTTCCTTGCTGCTCGCTTCCCCACTCTCTTTCTCCTTTCACCGCTTGACGGCCGGAGATCAAGAAGGAGGTGGCAGGAAAAAAGCGGCCGCAATGGTGGGAAGGAGTGGAGGTGAATGGGGCTTGATCAATCCGATCGAGATCAAAAAGGAGGTGGTTGAGGCGGTAGGAGAGGGGTGGGGCTTGATCGGTGGCGGTTAAGATGGTGAGGGGAGAGGATGCCATGATGGTCGAAAGCAAAGGAGAAAAAATAAGAAAGGAAGGATAAGAAGGAAGGAGACGGAACTTCCAAAATAACTAATTTCAAAAGTATCCCTAAACTTCTAATTAAAGATCAGTCAATTTTGATTTCAAATCACCTCCATAGTTTGAATTTTTACCATACTAGCCATATACATGGCTGGTTAAAATTGATTATGAATGGATAAATCAGTACCATTTATCTTGAATCGAATGGTTAGAAAAAGATTAAGAATGAAAAGATTAAAAAGAACTTTGGAACACCATAACAAAACCCATGATAAAAATGTAAGACCTCGATGCAACTACAGGTAAGAGATATGAATAGATAGAAAAAGTGCTAGGGTCAAAGAGCCACTGCAGATGCAACTCGAACCTTTTATCCATGGCATCCCTCCCTACATGTATTACACATTTTCTATCTACTTGCTATTGTCTGTTTATTTGTTTCTACTCTTCTTGCTCTCTATAAGCATTATATATTTATTTGCTATCCCTGTTCTATAAAGGGTGTCAAGTCGTTGGAAGGTGACTGCTCGAAATGTCGATGGCTGTTTGGATTGTAGGCAAGAATAGAGGGATTGTTGGCATCAAATGGAGGTTGGATTGTTGGTAGATGTTAGATAATAATCGAAGGAAGAGGATGAGAGCAAAAGGTTGGAAGAGAATAAACAAAATTTGGAGGATAGCTGAAAAGGCATTCTGAGAGCTTTGAATGAGAAGATGGTATTTTGATCATTTGCAATAGCATGCCAATAATTTTGGTGGATTGGAGAGGACAATCATTTTAAAATGATTTGGAATTTTGATTTTTAAAGGATTGTTTGGAAATTTTTAAAGAGAAGAGAGTGTCTCTGGAAATAGTTCAAATTTGTAATTTTTCAATACTAAATAAAAAATATCTCAACACCATCTAATTCAATACAATCGACTCACACCGTCCTGTAATTCTCGGGAAAACGACGATTGTAGTTTTCCCTCCCACCGTAACGTACCCATAACCCAAGCATCACAGGACGAAGCCGAAAAATGTACATAAATATTCTATACGGTAAAATCACTTTCCGTCCCATAGATGCGTCAAAATAGCGTAAATATTCCAAACATCTTGACACTATTGACGAAAGGACGGATGAATATCCTGCATAGAAATTATATACAACTGTTCAGAAATTTGATATCTTTCGAACAGGCGCTTTCCCTTCCCAGGCTGTAAAGGTCTTGCTTGCAGTCACCCTAAATTCAAAGAATGGCGGATAAAATGGAAATATCTGGCCGTTATCCACGCCAAATAAGTTGTGGTAAACGTACTGAGCGTCACCAGACTCGACACAGCCAGCTGTTAAAGTCTTCCGTTCTCCACGCCCCCATTAGCTCCTATCCACACTTTCTTCGTTGTTCCTGCTTTTTTGGTTCCGGTGATCGCCGAAACCCTAACCCTAACCGTAGAAAAGGGCAGATCCGGCGAAGATGAGGGAGATCCTCCACATCCAGGGCGGCCAATGCGGCAACCAGATCGGGGCCAAGTTCTGGGAGGTGATCTGCGACGAGCACGGGATCGACCACACCGGCAGGTACTCCGGCGACTCCGACCTCCAGCTCGAGCGAATCAACGTCTACTACAATGAGGCCAGCGGTGGCCGCTACGTCCCCCGGGCGGTGCTCATGGATCTGGAGCCTGGGACCATGGATTCCGTGAGATCCGGGCCCTTCGGCCAGATCTTCCGCCCGGATAACTTTGTCTTTGGGCAGTCCGGGGCCGGGAACAACTGGGCTAAAGGGCACTATACTGAGGGGGCGGAGCTAATTGACTCGGTTCTTGATGTCGTGCGGAAGGAGGCCGAGAATTGCGATTGCTTGCAAGGTATACTGAATTTTGGCTTGAGGCTGTTCTCATTCTTCTTGTGTAATTTGTGTTTAATAAAGAGGGTATTAGTTCATGTGTTGAAATTTCCCTTTTTTTTTTTTTTTTTTTTGTTGAAATTTAACCTTGCTTTCAGGAAATTCAAGGTTTCTAGGCTTTTCCCCCATTTCTCTCGATTGTTAGAAATCCTGGATCTATTGATTTTGGATGTTGTGTTTCTGGTGTTTCTGTTTCTTTTTTATCCTTTCATATGATGAAATTTGAACTATATGTTTAGATTTTTTTCCTCTGCAGGTGAGAATTCTTAGTTCTTATCTGTTGTCTACGTTTGCTGGTTTTCGAGAATCGGCTGTTTTTAGTTCTTTTTTAAATGTTGTCTCCTGTTTATAGACATTTATATATACAGATATTGGTGTATGAGCTTGCTTCTTTGATTTTATAATGTATTTATTGCTTATAGATGGTTATTTTTGGACCATGTTTAATGTTACGGTGCTCAGCCACAGGGTCCAAGGGAAAAAAGAACAAAATCTCTATGCCATGTGGCCAATTGTGAGAATTAGTGGGTTGGTGCAGTACACAGCGGGGTTTTGACATAAAATACCAATGCTTTCAAGACACATCCAGTTATTTTGATTTTGACAATATAGCATTTAAGTTGATGTATAATTTATCTACTTGATCTAATGATAGCCCTGTGCATTATTTGTTGTGTCTTTTGTATGTGCCAAAATTTTCTCAGTTGATAAAAGCAAGTTTTTATGTGGCTAAAAGAATGAATTTCTATTTTATAATAAATTTCTATTTTATACAAAAAATTATTAAGAAATGACTTACAGATATTTAAAAACTGGAATTTTTTATTATTAGTATGTCAAGGCCAAGAAAATGCTGTGCTAGTTTAGAATATTAGAATTTTCAATATCTTTGCATCGGATCCTTGCTCACCGAGAAGTTTATATTGCACATATATGCTAATCATATTTCTAATCACCTGATCATGGGATTTGTTCTCATTCACACTTTTGGTATTTATGCTATCTAACATAAGAACTTCATACAGTAAGCATTTCATATATGACTTGCTGTGTTGTAATGGATTTCCTTTTGTAGCTTGCATGCAAAAGATGTCAAAGTTGCCACATGACATCCTCATACATGGACTGGCTTTATATGATATGTTCATGAAAAGTGAGAATTTGAATTATGTTTCCTAGAACCAAATTATTTAGGTAGATTGTCTTTTCAGTCTAGTAGTCTAGCATTCTGTGTTGTTCAGTTCCTCACTCTTTGGCCTGTTAAGACCTGCTTCAGTGTACTAACTTGTTGTCTTATGAAATTTATATATTGCAGTGGCACTTGATAGAAGGTTACATATATCTGGAGTTAGTGTGGTAGCTTTACTGAGATAGACGGTTGCACATGTGTGGTTACAACTACTATGGGGTTTTATTGATCCAAGTCATAATGACATATAAATGTACTTACATCATTGAACCAGCAGCACATTTTTTTAATTTTGGAAAGTTCTGCAATCCTGTTTGGTTTTGAATATTGCAGATTTTTGCTTCCTTTTATCTGAGCAGTTTGTGAATGATATATTTGTGATGGTCAGATTTATTATTATTGCTCACCCTTTTGCTCAGTTGCACAGGTATAAGTTTCAATCTCTTATAACCTTTTGCACTAAGAAGCTGTGACATGTTAGTTGAGGTAAAGCTAAAAGTAAGTTTTAAATCAAAGGTCTGATTTGGGGCTTAAACAGCTTTGAAGCTTCTACCAGGAAAGCAGTGAATTTGTATGCTTTGACATTAGATAAAACGATGGAAATTGCCTTTTAAAACATCAATTGAACTAGCATGTATGCCCTTGTAATCATAGACAGATTGCAGGAACTAAATATCAGGTTAATTAGCTGGAATATATCATACATGAGTTTTTAGCTGTTGCTCTTTATTCTGTTCTTATTCTTTTTCTTTTTTTTTGGTCTGTACTGTTCTTATTCATAGGTAATTGGTTAGTTGTCTGCTAAATTGGCCTGTGGTATGATACCTTTCCAAGTATTAAATTAAATATACATATACGCACATATACATACATATACATATACGTACATATACATGCATATACATATACATACATATACATACGTATACGTACGTACGTATGTATATGTATGTATATGTATACATATATATATATATAGAGAGAGAGAGATAGACTAGGCTTCGCTTGATCGGATCCTAGCTCCCATCCGATCGGATCTCCTTCTGTTGGATCGGTGCTCATCTCAGAGCTTTTTTTATAAGCTAACGGAGGAGTTTGGAGGGCGTTAGCTAAGCTGGCGTGTTAAAAAAAAGCAGCAATCAATGGGACGCGACGTAAGTTCAGCGCATGCGACCGTCATCGTCTCTTCCGCTGTCTTCTTCGGTAACCAACCCCCTACCACCTCTCTTCTCTCTCTCCCCCACCCCGATCGTCGTCTTTCGGTAACCCCCACCCGCACCTCTCCTCTCTCCCTCCACCCATAGCCGCTGTCTTTCGGTACCCCCACCCGTGCCTCTCTTCTCTCTCCTGCGGTCGCCATCTTATTTCCTCCCAAGCCGAGTTTCCCACCCCGCGGCCACCATCTCCTCTCCTTCCAAACCCCACACCGATCATTAGTGAATATTTTTTATGAATTACGTTCAAAAATTTATATTCTCATTGTTTCTTATTATTTGTGTTTATATTGAGAGGAAAAACACAAACTGCAAATAACTTTGGATAGGATAAACACTCTATATACGATAAACAACAAGAGAGAAGGATAAACACTAAGTCCTGCGAAAATAAATACAAATTATCAGAAGAAAACACAAATTTCAAATAATAAATAGAAACTGTGAATAATAAATACAAATAGATTGCGAATAAATACAAACTCTGTGCAGATAAATAAAACTGTGAATAATAAACGCAAATTTCGTGTCGATAAATAAATTTTTTTAGGATAAATACAAATTCAAGATTTAAAAGTTAAGTGATTCTAGGGTCCACTCACGATAAATAACAACAAGAGAGGAAGAGAGGAGGATAAATACTAAGTTCTGTGGAAATAAACACAAACTATCAGAAAATAAATACAAACTCCAAATAATAAACTGAAACTACGAATAATAAATACAAACTCTGTGCAGATAAACAGAAATTGCGAATAATAAATGCAAATTCTGTACCGATAAACAGAAATTTTTCAAGATAAACACATACTCGGATTGGGCTCTGATTGGAGTTTGTATTTATTATTTGGAGTTTGTGTTTTTCTCTGATAGTTTGTGTTTGTTTTTGCAGGACTTAGGTTTATCCTCCTTTCTCTTATTGTTTATTGTGGTGCACCAGGATCGTTCGATGAGTTTGTGTTTATCCTGAGGAGTTTCTGTTTATCGACACAGAGTTTGTATTTATTATTCGTAGTTTCTATTTATTATTCGAAGTTTGTGTTTATTATTCGTAGTTTTTATTTATTATTTGGAGTTTTTGTTTATCTTCAGATAGTTTGTATTTATTTGGGTAGGACTTAGTGTTTATCATCCTTTCTGGGTGGACCATTGGATCACTCAACTTTTGAACTCTTGTTTATTCTGGAAAGTTTCTGTTTATCGGTATGAAGTTTGCATTTATTATTCGCAGTTTCGCAAAGATCCGAATTACGATCCAACCCGAAGAGCCTGCGTTACGATCTTAATAGATTTTTTTTGATTTATCGGCATTTTATTACGTAAATTGCTATTATCTATCATCATGACGGATTCTGGATAGCTTTCAGAGTCGTGTATGGGTGCCTTCAGCCTTTTTGAACATTTTTTGTCTCCACGGATCAGAGGATCCACGTTCTCTTCTTCCTCCATTACGTAACAGGATTAATAAATCAACAAAATTTAAGCTTAAAATCGGAGAGATTGACGAAGGAAGCTGGAAGGATTCATTAAGGCGCCTTCAGGCGTTTCCTCTCTTCATCGCATGTAGGCACTTATATGTGAATTGTATGTGCGGAGGATGTCGGCGGTAGGCCGGCGGAGGTCGACGGCGGTGCGGTCAGGCCTGACGGATGAGCGAGCACCTTGCCTAGGAGCATATAGTGCCTACAATTGAATTGTAGGCGCCTACAATTGAATAGGCGGCGCCTACATGCAGAGGAGGCTGTCGGTGGGGTGGCGGAGGCCGACGGCGAGTTGGCGGAGGCCGACGGACGTGCAAGCACCTCGCCTAGTAGCATGCAACGCCTACAATTCAATATAGGTGCCTACATGCAGAGGTCATCGATTGGGTGGCGGAGGATGGCGGCGAGCTGGCGGAGTCCGACGGTGGGCCGGCGGATGTTCACGTAGGAGCATGTAGCCTGTAATTCAGTGGTAGGTGCCCACATGTAGGCGTCTACAATTTACATGTAGGCGCCTACAATTGCCTACAATTCACATGTAGGCGTCTACATGCTTCATGTACGTGAGGCGCGTGCATCCGTTGGGCCTGGCTGTGCTGTCGTCGGCCTCCGTCGATCCATCGTGCCCCGTAGGTTGTGCCACCTGCTTTGGACTTTTCTCACACGTATCTTCGCCGTCTGGATTGTTTGGGATATTTTTGACTCGTTGGATTCTATTTGGGATGCTCTTGGCGCGTATCTTTCGTTGGATTATTATTCGTGATTTTGTTTATTATTTAGAGTTTGTATTTGTCCTCTTGGTTTCTATTTGTTTTCGCAGGATTTAATATTTATTCTTGTTGTTTATTGTGGGTGGATCTAGATCTAGGATTACTTAATTTTTAATCATGAGTTTGTGTTTATTTTCTGTTTATTGGTACAGAATTTGCATTTATTATTCGTAGTTTCTGTTTATCTGCACAGATTTTGTGTTTGTTATTCGCAGTTTTTATTTATCTGCACAGAGTTTATGTTTATTATTCGTAGTTTTGTTTATTATTTGGAGTTTGTGTTTATCTCTGATAGTCTGAGAAGTTTTCGATTCGTCTTTGGATGTGCGTGCATGGTTGAACTTTTTGTTCGTATTTTTGTCCGTATGCCTGCATGTCGTTCGTGACCTAACAGGAGCGATTAAGTTCTGATGAATCATTCGTGCCTTTATGGAGGCGTCTATGATTATAGGTGCCTACAACGAGAAAGAACAAGATGAATCAGAATCAGGATGGAAAGAAGATAAATAGGAGCTAGGATGTTGGTCGAGATTTCAAAAATTTGATGAACTTGAATCAAATCGGATGAAACAAATTGATTTAAAATTGCATGAACACGAAAAAGATGCTTACAAGTAGGATGTAGGCGTTACAACCAATCAGGATGTAGGTGCCTTTCTTTCATCGATTTCAGATCCATTCGTTACATTCGATCATACCCAAGTTCATAAAATTGTTTGGAATATCGACTTAAAATCAAGATTCTCGCTCCTCCTATTCATCTTCTTTTGTTTTGTTCATCTCTTTTTGTTCATTTTCTTTTCCTTCCGATCATTTCGTTCTTTCAAAATCTCTAGCTTTCATCTCCAAACTCATTATACCATGTCCACTCACATCTCAAATCTCAAACCAAAACTTCCTCCCACCTCTGGGAAAGAATGGCTCCGAATATGCATCTTCTCCAACGCCAAAGAGCAACGAGACGTAAAGAAAGCAGAATGGAAAGAGGAGCAATAGAAGCAACAACTTCAGCTTTATCACCTCCTTCAAGATCACCTCCTTCAAGAACACTAAGCGACAAATATTCTCTTTGGTCATATTGTAGATATGAATTTTCTAGATTCAGAGAGATTCGAGATTGCAAACTTGATTAGAGGTATAGGATGGAAATTTATTTGCACAGTTGAAGCTTCAATGTTTGTGAAGTTAAAGAATTTTATCAGAATATTTCATTTGGAGAAGATGATATCGTATCATCTTTAGTAAAAAAAATTATTTTGACGATGAAATATTAGGATAAATTTGAAACTTCCAATCGAAAGTGATCTGTAAGACAGTAAAGAGGATAGAAGCATAAGAATAATAACTGATCTTGGGGTAGAGGATTACGATCAATTCCATAAAATTTATGGGCGATACTTAAACATTGAGATGAGATTCTTCCACATCATTGTTTGCTGGATTATACAATCTAGAACAGGAGGATTTGATACTATAACAAAGAGAAATTTAACAATTATGTATCATGTAGTCCAGTGTATCCCACTCAATCTTTCAAGAATGATTCTCAGGGCTATGCAAGAAGCGGTGGGTTGAGCACAGACATTCCTATCTTATACCATGATTTTAATCCATATCTTTAAATATTATAGAGTAAGGATTCAGGGTGAACAATCAACGAAATTAGACAGAGATAGCAAAATCAACAAAAGAGCCCTTAACAGAATGCATTGATTCAAAACTGATGATAGTCAGTGGACTAGAAAGGATGAAAGCAAAGAACATGTTGAGGAGGATATTTCAGCTGAGGAAGAGAGACATCAGTTTAATAGGAGTGGAGTAAGACCTTCCAGATCTACGGAGCCTAAAGAGTCTAGAATGTTGATCAAGTTTGAATGACTCCAGATGTGGTCAATGCAATCGCTTGGGAGATCGTATCTAATTTTTAGTCCTTGTCTTCAGGAGAGTACTATACGTATGGATCCGACCGGCACATAATTCTTCGTTCAAGTAAAATTGGATAAATTTATTTCAGCAGTGCTGGACATAAGACAGGATATTCGTAATTTGATTTGTCGTATTGAAAAATTAGAGAGATGTTCACCTCACATACATATGCAACATCAGCTAGGTGAGATTATCTGCATCTTAGAGTGCTTCAGACTACGATATAGAGACAATCAGGGGGGATAGAAAGACAAAATATTCTCTTTACTGGGTTGGCTACAATATTGCAGAATATTGTCCGGATCCCATCTATCCGATCGGATCTCTCTTCGTTAGATTGGCACGCATCTCCAAGACAGATGTTTGGGCAAACAGAGGATTTCTGTCCTTCCATTAGTCGATCTGGCATTGCTTAAAAAAAGAGACGCGATGGGGTGAGAGCGCACACCTGATTCGGGCAATATTCTGCAATACTGTAGCCAACCCAGTAGAGAGAATATTTTATCTTTCTATCCCACCTGATTCTCTCTGTATCACAGTTTGGAGCACTCTAAGAGTGTAGATAACCTCGTCTAGCTGATGTTACATATCTGTGTGAGGTGAACATCTCTCTAATTTTTCAATATGACAGACCAAATTACGAATATCCTGTCTTATGTCCTGTACTGCTGAAATAAGATTGTCTAATTTTTGTTCGAACGAAGAACTATATGTGCCGATCGGATCCATACGTGCAGTACTCTTTCTTGAAGACGAGGACTGAAGAATAGATGCGACCTCTCGAGTGATTGCACTGACCATATCTGGAGTCTTCCTCACTTGATCAACATCTCTAGGCTCTATAGGCTCTGTAGATCTGAAAGATCCTGCTCCACTCCTATTAAATTGAGGTCTCTCTTTTTCAGTTGAAATATCTTCCTCAACATGTTCTCTGCTACCATCCTTTCTAATCTACTGACCATCATTAGTTTTGAATCAGTGCATTCTGTTGAGGGCTTCTTTATTGATTTTACTATCTCTGCTTAATTTCGTTGATTGTTCTCTCTGAATTCTTACTCCATAATATTTAAAGATATGGGTTAAAATCATGGCATATAAGGTAGAGATGTTTGTGCTCTATCCACCGTTTTTTGCATAGTCCTGATAATCATTCTTGGAAGGTTGAGTGAAATGTATTGGACGATATGATACATAATTGCTAAGTCCCTCTTTATTATAATAACAAATCCTCCTGTTTTAGGTTGTATAATCTAGCAAATAATGATGTGGAGGAATCTCATTTCAACGTTTAAGTGTCGCCCATAAAATTTATGAAACTGACCATGGTCCTTTATCCTAAGAACAATTTTTATTCTTGCGCTTCTATCCTCTTACTATCTCGCAGATCACCTTCGGTTGGAAGTTTCAAAATTTGTCCTAGTATTTCATCATCAAAATATTTTTTTTATTGAAGATGATATGGTATCAGTATCATCTTCTTCAAATGAAATATTTTGATAAAATTTTCTAATTAACTTCATAAACATTGGGGCTTCAACTGTGCAGATGAATTTTCATCCCATATCTCTAATTAAATTTGCAATCTCGAATGTCTCTGAATTTAGAAAATTCATATATACAATATGATCAGAGAGAATATTTTTGTCACTTACTGGAGTTCTTGGAGAAGGTGATCTTGAAGGAGGTGACGAAGCTGGAGTTGTTGCTTCTCTTGCTTTTCTTCTCCTGCTTTCTTCACTTCTGGTTGCTTTTTGGCATTGGAAAAGATGTATCTTCGGAGCCATCCTTTCTCGGAGGTGGGGAGGAGGTTTTTGGTTGAGATTTGAGATGTGAGTGGAGATGGTATGATGGGTTTGGAAATGGGAGCTAGGAATTTAGAGAGGAACGAAATGGTCGGAAGGAAAGTAGATGAATGGGAGGAGATGAACAAGAGGAAAGAAGATGAACAGGAGTGAGGATCTTGGTTTTAAGTCGATATTCCAAACTAGTTTGGTGAACTTGGGTCTGATCAAATGTAACGAATGGATCTAAAACCAATGGAAGGAAGGTGCCTACATCTTGGTTGGTTGTAGGCGCCTACATCCTGGATGTAGGTGAGGTGCCTACATCCTGTTTGGAGGTGCATACAATCAGTCGTCTCTTTTTCGCATTCATGCAATTTCAGATCGATTTGTTTCATTCGATTTGATTCAAGTTCATTAAATTTTGGAAATCTCGATCAATATCTTAGCTCTTATTTATCTTCTTTCCATCCTGGCTTCTGTTCCTCACCTACATCCTGTTTGGAGGTGCATACAATCAGTCGTCTCTTTTTCGCATTCATGCAATTTTAGATCGATTTGTTTCATTCGATTTGATTCAAGTTCATTAAATTTTGGAAATCTCGATCAATATCTTAGCTCTTATTTATCTTCTTTCCATCCTGGCTTCTGTTCATCTTCTTCTTTTCCATTGTAGGCACCTACAGTCATAGGTGCCTTTATGAAGGCACGAATGATTCATCGAAAACTTAATCGCCCCTGTTAGGTTATGGGCGACATGCAGGCATACGGACAAGAATACGGATAAGAAGTTCAGCCATGCACGCACATCCAAAGGCAAATTGGAAACTTCTCAGACTATCGGAGATAAATATAAATTTTAAATAATAAACAGAAATTGTGAATAATAAATAGAAACTGCGAATAATAAATACAAACTTTATATGGATAAACAGAAACTGCGAATAATAAACACAAATCGCGAATAATAAATATAAATTCTGTACAGATAAATAGAAATTATGAATAATAAATGCAAATTTTATGTCGATAAATAGAAAATAACACAAACTTATGGTTAAGAATTAAGTGATCCTAGATCCACCACGACAAACAAGGATAAACATTAAGTCCTGTGAAAATAAATAAAAATCAAGATGATAAACACAAACTTTGAATAATAAACAAAAATTGTGAATAATAATTCAATGGAAGATATGCGCTAAGAGCATCCCAAACATAGTCCAACGAGTCAAGAACATCTCAAGCAGAGTTTAGACGGTGAAGATACATGCAAGAGAAGTCCGATGCAGGTGGCACAGCCCACGGGATGCGGTAGGCCGGTGGAGGCCGACGGCGGTGCAGCCAGGCCCAGCAGACACATGCGCCTAACATGTGAATTGTAGGTGCCTACAATTTACATGTAGACGCCTACAGTGCTTACAATTGAATTGTAGGCTACATGCTCCTATGTGAGCATTCGTCGGCCCGCCATCGGTCTCCGCCAGCTTGCCGCCATCCTCCACCCCACCAGCGGCATCCTCTGCATGTAGGCGCCTACAATTGAATTGTAGGCACTACATGCTCCTAGGCGAGGTGCTCGCACATCTGTCGGGCCTGGCTGCACCGTCGTTGGCCTCCGTCAGCTTGCCATGCTGCCCCACCGACGGCCTCCTCTACATGTAGGCGCCTACATGAATTGTAGGCGCGTACAATTCAATTGTAGGTGCCTATAATTCACATGTAAGCGCTACATGCTCTTAGGCGAGGCACTCGCTCATTCGTCGGGCCTGGTCGCACCGTCGTCGGCCTCCGTCAGCCTGCTGTCGGCCTCCGCCGCCCCACCGCCGGCCTCCTCCGCATGTAGGCACCTACAATTCACATGTAGGTGCCTACATGCAATGAAGAGAGGAGATGCCAGAAGGTGCCTCCATGAATCCTTCCAGCTTCCTTCTTCAATCTCTCCGATTTTAGGCTTAAATTTTATTGATTTATTAATCCTGTTCCGTAATGAAGGAGGAAGAAGAGGACATGGGTCCTTTGTTCCGTAGAGAAAGATATTCTGGAAGGCATCCATGCACAGATTTGAAAGCTATCCAGAATTCGTCATGGTGATAGATGATAGCAGTTTGCATAATAAAGTGCCAATAAATTAGAAAAAATCTATTAGGATCGCAACGCGGGCTCTTCGGGTCGGGTCATAATTCGGGCCTTTGCGAAACTGCGAATAATAAATTCAAACTTCATGTCGATAAATAGAATTTTTCAGGATAAACAGGAGTTCAAAAGTTGAGTGATCCAATGGTCCATCCAGAAAGGATAATAAACACTAAGTCCTATCCAAATAAACACAAACTATCTGAAGATAAACACAAACTCTAAATAATAAATAGAAACTACGAATAATAAACACGGGCTCTTCGGGTCGGGTCATAATTCGGGCCTTTGCGAAACTGCGAATAATAAATTCAAACTTCATGTCGATAAATAGAATTTTTTCAGGATAAACAGGAGTTCAAAAGTTGAGTGATCCAATGGTCCATCCAGAAAGGATAATAAACACTAAGTCCTATCCAAATAAACACAAACTATCTGAAGATAAACACAAACTCTAAATAATAAATAGAAACTACGAATAATAAACATAAATTTTGAATAATAAATAAAAATTACGAATAATAAATACAAACTCTATCGATAAACAGAAACTCCTCAGGATAAACACAAACTTATCGAGCGGTCCTGGTCCACCATCATAAACAATAAGAGGAAGAAGGATAACCTAAGTCCTGTGGAAACAAACACAAATTATCAGAAGATAAACACAAACTATCGGAGGATAAAACAAACTCCAAATAATAAACACAAATTTCAAATAATAAATACAAACTCCAATCGGAGCCCAATCCGAGTTTGTGTTTATCTTGAAAAATTTCTGTTTATCGGTATAGAGTTTGCATTTATTATTCACAGTTTTTGTTTATTTGCACAGAGTTTGTATTTATCATTCGTAGTTTCTATTTATTATTTGGAGTTTGTGTTTATTTCTGATAGTTTGTGGTTATTTCCACAG
Organism: Elaeis oleifera; assembly: GCA_000441515.1. Classification (NCBI taxonomy): domain Eukaryota; kingdom Viridiplantae; phylum Streptophyta; class Magnoliopsida; order Arecales; family Arecaceae; genus Elaeis; species Elaeis oleifera. The sequence continues at coordinate 508,679 of KE505023.1, read as the reverse complement.
GACTTAGTATTTATCCTCCTCTCTTCCTCTCTTGTTATTGTTTATTGTGGTGGATCCTAGGATCACTTAACTTTTGAATCTCGAATTTGTATTTATCCTAAAAATTCTGTTTATCGGCACGAAGTTTGCGTTTATTATTCACAGTTTCTGTTTATCTGCAAAGAGCTTGTGTTTATTTGCAGTCTGTATTTATTATTCACAGTTTCTGTTTATTATTTGGAGTTTGTGTTTATTTTCGATAATTCATGTTTATTTTCGCAGGACTTAGTGTTTATCCTTTTCTCTTGTTGTTTATCATGGATAGAGTATTTATCCTACATAGGGTTATTGCAGATTGTGTTTATTCTCTCAATATAAACACAAACAATGAGAAATAATAAGAATATAAATTTGAATGTAATTCATAAAAATATTCACTGATGACCGGTGTAGGGTTTGGGAGGAGAGGAGATGGCGGTTGCGGGTGGGAAACTCGACTTGGAATAAAATGAGACGGCGACCGCGGGAGAAAGAGAAGAGAGGAGGCGTGGGTGGGGGGGGGTGGT
>KE505023.1:481936-492998 GCA_000441515.1 Elaeis oleifera | reverse complement strand
TTAGATGATTTAAATTAATCTATATGTAGGAATAAAAAATAAATATTAAAAATTAAATAGGAAGATTTGTCAAGAAAATATTTGGCCTAACGATAGATTCCTTACTGCACCCAAAATCCAGCAGCAAACAATTGCAATATTAGGCATCTTTAAATACGTCTAAAATACTTTTAAGAAAAAACATCAGACAACAATAAATGAAAACCACATCATGAGAAAATCTAAGAGAAGCACTACAGCCTACAGGCTACAGGACCCTATAATTTAAGAAACTAGCTTAAGATTTTCCAGCGGATAAAGGAGTAAATAGGGCTAGAATCAAAAAATCCACAAATAGAAGAATTGTAAAATGAGGACATACAGCTAGAACTTGTCAGTTGTCACCCAGAGAAGCTAGAGGATAAGGAGCGATGGTGGCCGAGAAAACCCAACGAGCGGTGGCAATGTGGTGTTGGGATCAAAAGAGAAATCAAGTAAGAGTCCAATCGAAAGAAACTGAATCGACTAAAGGAGAAATATAAATGAGTAAATGACGCATTTCATCAGTTTTGATTTGGTTTTCGGATTTTTTGATTTTTAATCAAATCGAATCGAAAACCAAAATTTTTAAAATAAAAATCAAAACCTAATCAAACTATATTCAACTCAATTTTGGTTCGATTTTTCAGTTCGGTTTGGATCGATTTTTGATTTGAAATCGAATTATGAACAGCCCTAACTAGATCGAGGTGATTTTTATGATGATACTTTAATGATAATTATATAGATAATAAATAATGAAGATAGACTTTAGATTCAAATTATACCACATTCAGAGAAAATAAAAAAAAAATTAATATTCTACCTCTATAGCAGTCGTTGCATAATAACCGCTACTATAGATCTATCATAGTGGTTGCACAACCACTGCCATATATTGTATAGTAGTGATTTATGTATTACTATGATTAAATAGATTTAAAATTTTTAAAACTATTAGTGATGGCATTGGAGATAGAAACGCCGTCGCTGATAGTATTAGCGACGGCATTAGTAACAAAAATATCATCATTAATAGTCTATCCAAAAAATAAAAAAATTTACCTCCCCTCATGTGCCCTCATTGTCCCCTGCGCACCCTCCCACCCTCCTCGTTTTCCCCAACCCCTCTTTCCCCCACCTCCACCTCCCTGAGCCCCCGATCGTGAGCACCTGACCGCGAGCACCCAGCTGCCTCTTCGAGCCCCAGGCTACCTTCCGACTCCTCGAGCCCCCAGCCATGAGCCTTCGGCTGTCTCCCACCTCCTCGAAACCCCAGCCACCTCCTCGAGCCCCTGGCCACCTCCCACCTCTCCGAGCTCCCGACCGCGAGCTCCCACCTCCCCGACCCTCGCCTCCCCAAGCCCCCGATCGCCTCCCGCCTCCTCGAGCCCCAGTCACAAGCACCCGATCGCCTCCCGCCTCCTCGACTCCCATGACCGCGAGCCCCCAGCCGCCTCCCACCTCTCCAAGCCCTCGACCGCCTCCCACCTCTCCAAGCCTCCAACCGCGAGCCCAACCGCCTCCCACCTTTTCGTGCCCCTAGCTACCTCCTCGAGGCCCGGCCACCTCCCACCTCCCTGAGCATCTGATCGTGAGCTCTTGCCTCCCGACCCCTGCCTGCCTCTCTGAGCCCCCAATCGCCTCCTGCCTTTTTGAGACCCCGACCGCGAGCATCCGATTGCCTCCCGTCTCCTCGACCCCCTAGCCACGAGTCCTCGACCACCTCCCACCTCTTTGAGCCCCGACCGCCTCCTGTATCCACGAGACCCCGGCCGCCCTCGCCTCCCCGAGACTCCGACTGCCCTCACCTCCCTGAGCTCCCGATCGCGAGCCTCTGGCTGCCTCCCGCCTCCCCGAGCCCTCGATTGTGAGCCCCTGTCCGCCTCCCACCTCCCCGAGCCCCCAACCGCCTCCCTAATGCCCCGATCGCCTCCTGCCTCCCTGAGCCCCCAGCCGCGAGCACCCGACCGCCTCCCACCTCCCCGAGCCCCTGATCGCCTCCTACCTCCTCGAGTCTGCCGGCCCGACCTTGCAGCCCCTGCCCCACTACCCCCAGCCCCTCCGCCCTGCCACCCCCAGCCTCGACCCTGCTAGCCCGTCGATCCAACCCCACGGCCCCTGCCCCGCCAGCCCAACCCTACGGCCCTGACCTTGCAGCCCCTGCCTCGCCAGCCAACCCTCGGCACTGATCCACACCACCTTCTAGCAGCCCCATCCTTGCGCTCTCATCTCTGCAGCTGCATCCCTGAGCCAGCATCCCGTCCCGAGTTGGTGTTCCATTTGTGCAGCTGCTGTGCACCTTGAAGAACCTGACAAATCCATAGTTATCAGCTACGGTGTATATCGACCTGTGCTCAGGTATAGAGATCTGATCTCAACTTCATAATAGATATGATCTACATTATAGATACGATCTATATTTTTATTTAGATTTCAAATTATGCATGTTATGTAAAGTCATAAGATTCTTGCTTGGGTAGTTTTAAGATTAGATCTAATGATGCTAGATTGAAGTATTTAATCTAGATTCATTTTGCTGCATTAAAATTCAAAAAAAATTGAATTATATGTATAAAACTACTTGCAAACTTTCTATGGTATCAGAGTCAAGTTGTTGACATAAACATAAATGCATGAATCTGACATCTAATAAATCAAAATAAATTGATTTGATTTATTGATATTTCATGCAATACTATCAAGATTTGATTTTATTTACATGCATATATGATATGTATAGTGTAGTTTATTTTTGAGTAGCCAAGTACTCTTGAAAATCTATGGTAAAGGTCGTCCTACTATAGAGAACTATAGTGGAAGAGGTGCCTACATAAATTGAGAGGAAGAACCACGAAAAGAAGACTCATATAATCTGAACTTTAAAATTTCTATGGCTGGCATGCCTTCCAAGTCGACTTGATTTTTATTTGAGATGGGCTACATAGCCTTAGGCAGTCCGCTATCGAGCATTTCAATTTTTAGTCACCATCCGACTGGAGGTCTTATAGGGATCATTAGATGCAGACAGATGTATGGGAGGCCCTTTGTGACCAATGGAGCAGTGAGGAGTACTCCAGTAGGTGGCAAGGGGCCCGACAGAATCAGATCGCCCAACAAAATCCGATCAAACACATGGGCAGCTCCGTCGACACACATGTTGTGGTCGACAAATTGGTAAGAAATATATATCAAAACTCTTCACTAAAATTATAAAACACTTATATGTATGTTTAATTAATTAATTTATTATTTATTTATTGTAGACACGGCAGTTGGGTCATCCATCAGGCCAGCTGCGGTTGTAGGAGGCCACACACCAATCTAAGAGGACTAGTGATTACTTAGATTCTAGATCATGACAGATCGCAGTAAGAATTTTAAACTGTATTTATTAAATTATTATAAGATCTGATACGTATATTAAACTAATGTATTTCTGAACTGTGTAGGTGGATTATACGGAGTACATCGTTGCACGGCACGGCGTTGATTCATTGATCCACTCAGCCTTCCTTGACCTTAAGGGATGGCTCAAGGTTACTAGAGGGGTGAGTAGGAGTCGGGTCATAGGAGTTGGCCATAGCTTCGACCCTTCAGTAGCTCGACACTCTTCGACGTCATCACAGGCCTTGACGCCCAGACTTAGAGCGATGTGCATGTGGAGGAGGTTGTGCAGAGATTTTTGAGCCAGTGACCTTAGAGCTTCTAAGATACCGTCAAGCACAGATCATGGAGATTCTCCAAGATCCGCAACTGCACGATCAATTGGATTCGTTGTCCCAACCACCACATCAGATAATTCTATTAGTAAACTCTTTTACTTATTTAAATTTTCATATTTAGAAGCTTCACAGATTTAATCTTGAGTCAGGAAAGGAGATCTAGGGGCTAAAAATTTAATCTAAACATTCAATTAATGGACCAGGGATATCTATAGCTCTGTATCATCGAATGAAATATATAAAATAATTATTCAAAAATCAAAAGAATGTATCGAAAGATATATCTCCGTATCGAAAGATACGCCTCCGTATCTAAACTTAAGTTTGGAAAGAAGATTTAGGGGATAAAAATTTAATCTAACAATTCAAATGATGGGTTAGAGGTGCTTATAACTCCATATTATGGAATAAATATGTAAAATAATCTGTTCGAGAATTAGAGTAGTATATCGAAATATATGCCTCCGTATCGGTATATACGCTTTCGTATCGAAACTTATTAATAATTTAAGAATGGGATCTAAGATGTAAAAATTCAATCTAACCATCCAAATAATAGGTTGGAGGTGTCTATAACTCTGTATCATCGAATAAAACGTATAGAAACAATCTGTTCGAGAATTGGAGTAGTATATCGAAATATATACCTCCATAATCGATATGTATGCTTTCGTATTAAAATTTATTAATAATTCAAAATAAAATCTAGAGGGTAAAAATTCTATGTAACCATCCAAATGATGGGTCGAGGGTGTCTATAGCTCCGTATCATTATTGAATGGAATGTGTAGAAATAATCTATTCGATAATCGAAGTAGTATATCGAAATATATATCTTCATATCGACACATCCACTTTCGTATCAATATTTATTAATAATATTTATTTTTTTCGTTACAAGATGCTGGAACATCTAGCTCTCATCTATTAGCTGCTGGAGAGGATGTACAGGAGTTGAAGAAGGATGAGAAGGATAATGAGTAGGATCTTACATGACTTTTATTTTTGATATGTATGCAATTTTAATACTTGTAAAGCAGTATCTGCATGTAAATTATATAATTTATATTTTAATATAATATAATTAATTTTATATTTATGATTGTGTTAAATAATTATTATCTTATTTATAACAAATTTTAAAAATATTATTGTTTGTTACTGTGATTAAAGCAGGTTTTAAAAATTTAATTATAAACTTTTAAAAAATAAAACTATTAGTGACGGCATTATGCCATCGTTAATAATTTTTTAATTTAATTAAAAATAAAAACTATTCGAGACGGCAGTAGCGACAGTAAAGTCATCGCTAATATTTTTTTAAAAAATTTAATATAAAAATAAAAACTATTAGCGATGGCATTAGCGATAATAAAGCCGTCGCTAATAGTTTTTAAAAATTTTAATTAAAAAATTAAAAAACTATTAGCATCGATCGCTAATGCCATCGCTAATTAGTATTATTAGCCATGATAATTTTGCTGTCACTAATAATGGTAATTAGCAACGGAGATATTTTCATTGATTTTTTAGTGACGGCTAGCATTAGCGATGGCAAACTGATCATTAGCGACGGCAAACATCCATCGCTAATAGTCAGTTTTTTGTAGTGCTTCCTCATGGGTCTCAAGTCATGATTAAAATTAAAGCATCTTGCCTCATTTTTAGCCTAAGCGTAGACCTCTAACCAACAAGCTCTCTTCTAAAATACCTTTGTACATGATTGTGTTCAACATTTTGCATGCCGACTGAATTACTCAGTATGTTTTTTTCTTGGAAGAATGGAGGGACTTAACTTAGATATGAAAAGATCCAAATGGAGGAGAGTAGATGTGGGAAGTACACGACAACATGGCTGGAATAAATTCTGCTACTGCTAATTGGTGAGGAAAGGCTCATATTTCACACGGTTATGGCTTGCAAAAATGACTAATTTCAATAATTTGCATGAGGTTTCTCCCAAAAAATAATTCATAAGAGATGATAACACTAGACTAACATGAATTAAAATTTTGCTAAGTGGGCATGGAAATTCATTTCAAGTAGCAGTGCATTCTGTAAGAGAAATCAAAATTGCTAATTATGTGAGGACTAAATTTGAGATGAGATCAAAGAAAGAGACCTCCAGAATATTGCCGTTTTGGAAGGGCATCACTGGACAGTCGATAGTCTTTTTTTCTTTTTTTGATGAAATGGGAGATTAGATGCCACGTAGAATTTTATTAGTATGATTAATATACAAAGGGACTTCGGACCCCATGCAACCAATGGACACCGTAGAGGTAAAGCTTGGATTCACTCGTTTGATGTGACAAGCTAGGGAGCATTTTGTAGCATGTAATTCTATAAAATTACATGTAATTTTGCAATAGGTAATCAGATTATACTATTTGTTTCGTTACTTTCACAGATAATTCTGCATTACATGTAATGCAGCATTACCTCAGAAAGAGATAATCTGATTGCTTAGGGGGAGGTGGCTATATGATTATATATAATCTTACAATCCTGCAATCTTGCAACAAAATAATTTCAGGATCAAAATACCCCCATCAAAATAAATCAAAATAATTATGGATAGTCCCAGTTAGTGAAAATAGAAAAGAAAACATGATGGGTGATGTCACGGAAAATGATTGTTTCAAAATTAAGTTGTCCCTGTAGAAATAGATAATAATCAATAAGCAAAGATGGGAGTACTTTGAAAAATTAGCTTATATTTATTTTATGTAATCTAAATTATATATCAAACACTGTAGGATTCCCTGTAATTTTACAATAACATTACTGTACATACCAAACACTGTAATATAAGATTTTCTGTAATTTTATCAAGTAATCATATGCCTTGTGCAATCACGTTACCGTAGCAATGTGACCTATGTAATGCATCAAATGCCACCTTATGGTTTACGATTAGTATATGGGATGCATTGGGAAGGAGACTCACTTCAGGGTGCAAAAGCCATGCAATATGAAGTCACGAAGATTATAAGCAGAAACGCTCTCTAATAGAAACGGGCTATTAAGCGGCCACATCTTGAATCAGATTAAAGCTCGCTAATGGCATAATTAAAGCCCGGCTTGTCTCCGCTGTGCCGCTCGACGGTCCATGCATGCTGTTTAACGCTGAATCGCAATGAAACCAGCATGAGCTTCTTGAGTAGTGGCATTGCTAAGAGGTCTGAGAACCTTCATGACCCGCCCATCACAATGGGACATCCAGTCTTGCATGAGGAACCAAGAACGCTAAAGAACCATGGTGGATGAAGTGGCCTCAAATCTAAAACACCAACTAACTATTGCAAACAAGCAATCTAAGGCCATTCGTCGATTGCCATCATGCATGCCACTTCTCCACACTGTCCACAGTTCATCTAAGGATAGATGACACTGAAGGCATAGGAATTCTATCAATTACTAGTTGCCAAACTAAACCAGAAAACTCACATAGAAGGATGATGTGGTCCACTGTTTCTTCTTCGGCTCCACAAAGAGGACAAGCTTGAGGTGCTGGCCAATTTCTTTTCTTCAGATTGTCGGCAGTCAGTAGCTTCTTGTGGTATGCTAACCAATTAAAGATCTTCATCTTTTCGGAAATAGGCAATCTCTAATTAATTTACCGAAGGCCGATGTCACTCCATGGCTAAAGAATACGTAGCACTGTTTCACTGGGAAAACTCTAGATGCACTCTACTTCCATTCAATAGAATCGTTATCCGGGTAGTTGAAACCGTGTGAAGAATATTTTGTAGTCGGGTACGCTCATCCCTGCATCTCTCAATGAGCATCAGGTTTCCCACTCTTACCATATGTCTGTTACGAAGGTAATCAACCACTGAAACATCCTGGTTTGCCAACAAGCAGAATACAATGGGAAAGCTTTCTTTAAGCGGCCCATTGTTAATCCAATGATCATGCCAAAATGATATTTGATCATCCTTCCCCAGAGAGAATCGGCAGCTTGCAAAGAATAATGATTGAACCCTCGAGATGCTCCTCCAATAAGGTGATGCATGATTGGCTCTGTTCTTCCCAACTGGCTTGGTGGTTTGCTATCAAAATAATATTTTTAGTATTCTCCATGGTCTCTTCTGTGCTCTCGGAAGTATCTCCACCACCATTTCACAAGAAGGCATTTATTCAAAAGTTGAATAGACTTTTGATCGTATGTGGCCACAGCTTTGATTTGATTCTGTGCTCTATCCTAAAATGGTTAGAATTGTTCCTTGAAATTGTTCTCCGCTGAATCTGTCTCCTAAACTACTGCAACCTGTAGTGAGCTGAGCTGTAACCCTTCTTCTCTTCTTTATGACTGTATTTTATAATTGTACATTACTGTCTAATAAAGCTGGGTGGCTATAATGCTTCCCTTTACCACAAAAAAAAAAAAAAAAAGAAAAAGAAAAAAAGAAAAAGAAAAAAATTAAAATATTTCACTAGTTATCAGTAGGTTGCTCAATATTTGATAGAATATATTGGCAATAAATGAAAATTTGAAAAATACCGAGCATATTCTTTTATAGGAAGCAGATTAATTAGGATCAAAGTCTATTCACAACTAAGTGGAGGAACATCAGCAACCATGGAAGTGATGACTTTGATTAAAGCATGTACTGATCTATGAAATTCATAACATGTTACTTTCATAGTAAATAACTTGTATCCAGAATGATATTCTCTTGATTACAAATAAACTCATCGTTGCACTTAAAATTTCTTACTTGGTAAATTCTATATAAGCTATGATGGATTTCAGGAAGCCGTATGGACTCCAGAAAATTGATAACGCAATCAATTTTCGAAGGAGCTAGTCTCTTGGTTTACATCAAAAAGAGTCCTCTTGTGTTACCCAAAAAAAAAAAGAGTCCTCTTGGTAGCAAATGCAAATAACTACTAGTTATCCTTAGATATTTTAGGTTATTTAGTTTTCTACTTGTAGTTTTGAAAATTTAGTTCAGCTTTCCCCCATCCAGGATTAGTTTAATATCTTTTGTAGAATAGTTTATCTTTCATTGTATCCCTCTTTTAAGCTCAACCGACCTTCTAGCTTGCATCAACTGACTGACTTCATTTTGATGACTTATGGTCTGATCACTTGTCTCGAGATCCAAATTTCTAGAATAAATTGACAGTTGGCATCATGCGGAGAAGGACACCTGCAAACAATTTCTTTTGGTGACAAATTTTACCATTGATGGGAATAACTAGCAACAAAGGTAGTTTTGTTGAAATTAAATAACTACTCAGTGGCAGTTCTTTGTTCTAAGAGTACAAACTTCTCTCCACAAATACTGGAGAAGTCTATCAGATGGGATATCATCTCTTGAAGCTATTAGATGAGATATCTCTTGGCATAGAATATCTAATTCCAAATATGGTTTGGATTTCTTGCATGAGACTAGGCTTCAACACCTTTTTTTTAATCATATATCTTCCAGACTTTTTCATAACTTGTAGGTTTAGTCCTTTTTTTCTCCTCCTTTAATCATATATTATCAATTTTTAATTGAATTTTTTAACGTATACATGATTATAAATATCTGAAATTACATGTATAATCTTGTAAATTTTTGATTTACATATGTATCATTATAAGTTATTTTTTTACAAGTATACTATTATAAATATCTAAATTTGCATATATACTCTCACAAATTTACTATATATGAGTATATTTTTATAATTTTTTCTTTTTGCATGTCAACCTTTATTAAGTAAATAGCATACATCCAAAAAGAAGTAATTTATAATGGTGCACATGACAAAACACAAATATTTTACAGGAGCATATATACAAGTAGTAAATTTTGAGGATATTCATATAATTTTAGATATTTATAAGGATGTACATGCAAAATGAATATTTAATGAAAGTATATACATAAATAGTAAATTTGTGAGAGTGTTCATGCAATTTAGATATTTATAAGAGTTTACACGCATAAATTTTTCAATAATTTGGAATATGTGAAAAGACAACAATGGATGCAGATCATATCTCAAAAAACACCTTAGGAATCAAGTTAAGGCTAGCATTATTGCTATAATTGTGGATCAGAATGAATTTTAAGTTCCTGAAACAAAGCAAATCAAAGAACCTGTCAGATTTCTGATTGTTGATCACTCAACTAGTGATAATTACTCCCAAATAATAGAAAGACAATCTGGTGAAAAAAAAAAAGGCGAATCACTAGTAATGGACAGTCATTGGTGACAAAATGCCAATAACCAGTGACAAAGTCCGTTATTGGGGACAAATTGCTAATCGTTGTAGCTAGATAATAAACCATCGATCAAAAAAGAATTAACTGTCTCGGCAGCTACTAGATATTAAGCAAATTAAAGGTGGGCAAATTTAAGCTTTTGGATTAACTGATTAGCAAATATGGTATCAAAGCCGAGGTTATTGGAGGTCATGAGTTCAAATCCCAAATGAGAGGTATGAAGCTGGCCTGAATCAACTCAAGCTCTTGATGCACCATTTTTTGGATCAATTGGTTAATAAATTCAAGAATACCTGGGTTGTTGATAATGCTAAAACAAAGCAGCCGTCTAGTAGGAAAATTCTTGGTCAAGAATGCATGCCTGCAAGGAATTAGACTAGTCTTCAAAATCCATCAAAAAGTCATCAGAACAAGTCGTTCGTATCCAACAAACAAAATGACAAGCACAGGGGTCATAAGAACCATCAAACAAGGACCACAAGAAGTAGTGTTGGTAAGCATCCAAAGGGTTATCCAAAGGCTTCAAATCTTGTCTCCAGCGAAGAGTGTCTAAAGGTCAGGGGTCCCAAAAGACCAAGAAATTATTAGAATCCGGAAGCAATAAGATCATTTGTGATATGACATCCAATCTTTTAAGGTGTGATCAAATATAAGGCATAATCCATTATGACTTAACAACTCACAAGCTTCCAAAATTAGCTTCGTGCGGTCATTTGGAATCATGCTTGTGGGCTTTATAGACCATGTGGTTTGAGACATGAAGCATGTCTTATGATTGTCCAAGGGACAGTATCTTCTTAACAGTCTAGCTAGCTACGTACTAATTGCCCCCTGCCTCACTAAATTTAACTCATCTAGGACTAGGACTTGTGCCTCATCAAAAGAAATTAAAGAAGGGAAGGAACACAGAGGACCATTTATCTAGCCTGCAACAAATGCACTGCTCTGAAATCTGAAAAATTATAAAAGCCTGTTCATGCTTCAAGCTTGCTGCAGTAGAACTAACACTCACAGGCATCACTTTTTTGAGCATCATCCTTCCTTTTCTGCAGGTCCGACAGCTCTGATCATTAAAAAAAAAAAAAAAAAAAA
>KE505023.1:438101-460763 GCA_000441515.1 Elaeis oleifera | reverse complement strand
TATATATATGTATGTATATATATATGTATATGTATGTATATATATGTGTGTGTGTGTGTGTGTGTATATATATATATATGGTTACATATAACCACAATATTTGTTGATTGATTCAAAATATCTGACACTTTGCCACTTCCTACCCTTTTACTATTTAATGATATCAATTAATGGGAAACATTTGATGCTGCATCATCTAAGTACAGCAACTCAAAATGTCAGCATCCAGAAGCTTGCTGGACCATGAAATCTTACTTGAAAACAAGAGGCTTGTTCAAGTCCACGGTGAACCTTTCTGCAACCATCTTAGTACTCTTATGAACTGCAGTTATGTAAAGCAAAATGTGAATAACATGAACATATATAGCAAGATGACAAAAAGTAATATGAAGAAACCAACTTATGAACCAAATAACTAATTACAATTATTAGTATAAAGGTTCTTATATATCGTTCTTTAGCAATTAGCTTTTCTTCAATAAATCTCAAAAATAGAATGAACAAGCAAATAGTGATGGTCTCTGATTCTGATACACAAAACACATACTCCAAATTCTTGGCACCATTTAAACATGCTAACTTTCCTTCTGTATGGTCCAACCACCCATTTTCCATCAATGGTCTTAAAATGTTTGTCAACCAGATCAACCACAAAGCGAAAATCAATTGACAGGGTGACAGGACTTGAATAGCAAATACTGTTGGCTCCTAATTTCATGAGTCTCGGCCCCACCACCCCCGCCTTCACCACACCCCCCCCCAAAAAACGGAAAAATCCCAAAAGCCACCTATGTCATTTGCAAACAGAAGCTTGGATAAAAGGTAGCTCTATGAACGTGGGCCTTTCTATCAGGACCATTCAAAATATACAGCAAAGACACCACAAGAAAGAGAGACCATAAAACATTTCCATTCTGCACTCTAAATTCATAAGAAAAGGGAAATCATTAATCATAAAGTAACACTTGTGAACCACCACCCTCCAAGCTACTTCTCACCATGCATGAGCATCGTAAGCACATATAGCATTAAATTAACAACCATCCTCACTTATATAAATTCAGATCAGAACCTTAATTATTTCTGGCACTAGTTCTCCAGATATAAATCAGCACAAACATCCCCCAGATCTCATACCATTTGACATTTCAGATAATAAATTCTTGAACTTGGAATGTTGTAGAAATCCCAGAGACAAGGGCAGTAGCACAAGGACTTGCAAGTCACCCAACCTGATATATGCAGAAAGTAATGCTGTTGAGCTGTGAATACATTGGGTGGGGCCAGAAACCCCTCCATGGTTTAAGGAAAAGAATATCTGTGAAAGAGCTTAATTTCACAGCTAACTATTCTGCATCATAGATGTCACAGATCTGTTTCTCTATTCTTAATTAAAAAGAAGAAATTTCAACAGAAAAAAGGTATGAGGAAAAAGGAATTATGCGGATGAACTGATTCGAAGATAGATGAAGGTATAAAGCACATGTAAACAAAATTATTATGCGACCGAATGCCCCATAACTATGGCTCAAGTTTTTCTTAAGTAATAGTTCTAATGATACAATACAACATTCTAATTTTGGGGCAGCTTGATGAATGCACAATGAATCTTCAAAATCATTTCATTTCGCATATACGTCTGTGTTGTATATCATGGGCAATGGTTAAGATCTTCATTTTTGCAATCCTCATTAACTGAACATGGTACAGCATATTTCTTTTCCACCTTGTGTGTATTGATTTCAATGCACCAAATTTATACAGGAAGTGTTCCTTTCATTTGCTTATGAAAAGTTTGGTGGCCTGTCCAGCAATTGCTCAAAATTTACACAGAAAGTTGGAGAAACCATCCATATTTCATTGTAAATTCACAACAAAACACCTTAGAAAGATAATTTTGATCCGGCATGCAAAGAAACTAAATATCCGCCATGAAATCCAAAGTCTTGCTTTGAGATCCAACCTAGAGCGACAAGAAAGAGCCAGTACTAATCTAAGAACTTAACAATGCCAATAAGAAACGTCTACCAACATATAAAAATGCCCAAAAATCCAATAAATAGTTCTCCAGACATCCATCTACATTTCATATAAAAGAAATTAAAGAACAATCCAAATGTATAATAAATAATCCCATTGGTCTAATAAAGAAAGGATTCAATAATATTAATAATATAAAAAACAAACTCCCCAAAATCCAATCAAGAACCATCATAAATCAACAAGAAATGAGCCATTTTGGCGTAATTCCGGCCTAATCACATAAAAAACCAAAGAAATTTAACAATGCCGCATCAAAAACCAAATAGTCCCATGAAGCTAAACAAGAATGAGAGGTCTCCACCCTTTAAACCCAAAAAACCGCTCCAAGCCCACATCTATTGATCAAGACCTCGGAATCATGCCCCCCCCACAAAAAAAGGCAGAGGGAAAATGCCCAAAATTCAGAAACCAGGGCCAAAAGCTCGCTCACCTGATGAGCTCCCCTGCAATTGGTATGCCCCCTCGAAGTCCGGTGATCGAACTCGGAAGGGTTTCTTCTCCTCTCCAGGGGCGGAGCGCGCGCGGAGAAGAGAGAAAGAGACAGGGGAGGGTTTTTGTTTTGTTTTTTTTTCCTCTTTTCTTTTAACTATTACACTTTCTATTTTTTCCCCCAGTATCCGTGGGATTTAAATACGGGTAGGGAACGGAATCGTTGTCGTCAACGGGTGCCAGCTGGGCCACTCGTGGGGACAAACTGCTGCCACGTCAAAGAGAATTTGAGGTCAGATTTAGCATGCGCAAACGCAAAATAAGGACGGTTATAACGTTTTCAACGGCTCCCAGTGAATAATAAATTACTGGTTTTGAGGAGGTCTGATTTGGGATCCGTGTGAGAAACATCAGCGTCCAATCACCAATTTCGACGTAAATTGGTAAATATTACCATTTTTATGTGATTACTTCAGTACTCCTCTTTGTGCAGAAAATGTACATGAAAGAGGCTGAAAGATAGATATGATTTATGAAAAACGTAGGGATGCGGAACTCAAAATCTGTAGCAAGGATGACCGATTTGGATGAGATTGAGTTGGAGCAAATTTTGTAATTTGATGAAAATTTTTTAAGCTGTAAAATCAGTCAAAAAATTGGATGGAGATTCTTCGATTTTTGATTCTCTGATGCTTAAGTCAGTTCAAGCCTTGAGAACAAAGATAAAAAGAATGGAAGAGCAAAAAAAATTGAATGGAACTGGAGGAGAACTGAGTAGGAGCTAAAGGTTTGGCTTGATTTTTTATTAGCAGAGTTTTTCCTAGTTTCAGAAAATTGAACTTACCGATGAAGGATCTCTCATCCTCTATTTATAGAGATGTTGAGAAGGCCGTTCCAGAGTTTGTTAAACCATTAGAGGAGTTTGTTAGATGGTTAGAGAGCTACCTATAAGTGAGCTGGCAAACAGCTGTGCGTATGAGCTGGACATGAGATTGTGGTCAGCTGTGGTCTGGTTGAGGAAATCATCATGGGCGTTCGCAGAATGGTTAAATCTGTCACAATAATAGTTCACCTCAGTAGAAGATGAGGTGAAATAGAGATGCCGCAATAATCATCAGGATAGAAAGATATCAGGGTTCAGGTCAGTGTATACCTGACCTGAATGTTTTGTTAGTAGAGACGTCGTCCAGAGTATAAAGATGTCTTGTATTCAGCTTGATAAAATACCGAGTTGAATCTGCTTATAGATAAATTGATAAGTTGGAATCTGATGTTTTAAGATTGATATCTTTTTGATCTCGTATGATGATACCACGTGTCTCAAATCCGATTTAATGCATCAATATTTTGTCCCCACTTTCAGTGTCTGAGGTAATAATTTCTGATCGGATTAGAAAGTAAGAGTATCTTCATCAAGTAGGATTTTCATCAATTTGGGAAGCATTCGCCATAAAGATGGAATTTACTGGTCGGGATGTCTCATTTCCGAATTAGCTTTTTTTGGCCCGATTATCTACTGTCCAGGAGGTCTCATCTCTATGTTTGCCTCTTAACTTGATCATTTACCGACTAGAAAATCTTATCTCCGCTCTTGAATTTTCGGTCCGATTTTCACCGATCAGGAGATCTTATCTCTACACTTGACTTTTAGCTCGATTTTTTACCAATCAAGAGATTTTATCTCCGTACTTAAATTTTCGATTTGATTTTCATCGACTAAGAGATCTTTCCTACAAGACTTTTAGCTCGTTTGTTTTACTAACCAGGAGTTCTTATCTTCGTGCTTGAATTTTTAGTCCGATTTTCATCGGTCAGAAGATCTTATCCCCGCATAACTTTTAGCTCGATTTTTTTATTGATCAGGAGATCTTATCTCCGTACTTGAATTTTTGGTCTGATTTTAATCGGCTAGAAGATCTTATTTTCATATTTATCTTTTAGCTCGGTATTCAACTAACCAGAAGATCTTATCTTCGTACTTGAATTTTGATCCGATTTTCATCGGTCAGAAGATCTTATCTCTATATTTGCCCTTTAGCTCGATATTCAACTGACCAAGAGATCTTATCTTCATATTTGAATTTTCAATCTGATTTTCATCGATCAGGAGATCTTATCTCTGTATTTGACTTTTAGGTCAGTTTTTGCTGACTAAGAGATCTTATCTCCATACTTAAATTTTGATCCAATTTTCATTGGTCAGAAGATCTTATCTCTGCATTTAAGTCAGTTTTTCACTGACCAAAAATCCTATCTCTGTGTTTTACCTCAAGATTTTTGGGTTAATGTCGCCGTCGCCTGGGATAATTGTGCTACACCTCGAGAGCATAAAATTAATTATTTGGTTGAAAATGAAGGGACTTGACTTTTCAGGAAATGATCTGCTAGATCTTTCCTCATCATTGCTTGGACAAGCGATTTGAAAATATCAAATAAGAGCACGATAACTGTCAACGCCTGGTTGGCTTATCAGCTTGGGCACGGATCGGTTTGATGTGGTAGGATCTGAAGGGAGGTGCACCTAACCGCCATCTGATCGAGCATCGGATTGGTGCTAGGTGTCACAAATCGGCAAGGAGACCAGTTAATCCTGGCAATCAGCTCATCTATAAATGGTTTTGCCCTCGGTCACTTTCATTTTTCTATTACCATGTAAAGGTGCTGTCGAAATATTTCAGAAGCTTCTCAACGTCGGACGGTCGTCGAAGACAGTAAGGAGCTTTGCTGGAGCGAGAGAGGAGGAGTCCATTTCATCTCTTGGAGGGGTTTCATCTATCTTTTTTAGGTACCAATCCTCTCTCATTCGCTCCTTTTCAGCTTTATTCTCCTTCGACCGTAGGGTAGTCCCTCTTCTTTCGAGTCTTTTCTTCTTCATACTTTTCCTCCAAGAAACATGTCCAATAGAAGTAGAAAGGGGAAGGAGACCACAGATGAACTACAGATTAGGTCGATCTAGCCCCTACTGTCCATAGAGGTAGAAAATCCACCTCGAGAGAATCCTAAAATCGGCCTATTAGGTGAGAGAAGTTCAGATCACAGTGCAGAATCTCCTGTGTGTAGTCTTATGGACTATCTTGATCCAGAACAGAGGAATTTATTTGACCAAGGAGAATCTCACGGCCCTTAGAGATAAGTACGACATATCCGACGAATATGAAATGATAGTGCCGAGACTAAAAGGTTGGGTCTCTGAACCTCCTGAGAGCTGCATAGCCTTCTATGATGAATCCTTTCGATCCGACCTATAGTTTTCCTTGCACCCCTTTTTCTGCAATATTTTTATTCTATAGGGTCCACCCCACCCCACTCAAATAACTCCAAATGCCATTAGGATGATTATAGTGTTCATCATCATGTGCAACTTCCTCCACATAGACCTTAGGATCTCCTTGTTTAGGTCTTTGATCCCATTGAAAAGGCATCCGAGTGAAAAGTTGGTGGTACTTCTCATCTTAGAAGAACAGTAAATTTAGACCTAGCCTTCCCTCCTCAATTCACGGCTAGTAAGGCCGTTTTTTTTTTATCTGGGCTCCTATTCCTTGAGGTTTTAGAACTTTCTGGGGGCATCCGAATATCAAACATAATTCTCATGATGAAATTTCCTCGAAGATGAGGTGGCTCATTCAACCCTGATCACCACCAGAACACAAAAGCTTTCTTCTTTGATTAACGATCAGGCGTTGTATGATGCCGGTATTAGTCTATACTCTTCTAGGTGTAAGATCGAACTGTTTACTTTTAGCTTCTTCCTTTCTTCTCTTTTTTTATCTTCATTGTTCTGAATACATGTTTGATGCAGAGATGAGGTTCAATCCAACAAAAATGAAGGAGAAGAAGAGGAAGGACCAACTGAAACCATCCACCATTGTCCCCGCACCAAAAGAGTTAAGGGTGCAGAATCTCTTCTTGCCCCGGCACCGTCTCGATCTTTATCGGCGACTCCCTCTCCGACCACCTTGGGGAGGAGTGAAACCTCTCGAAGATCACAAAATTCTCCTCAAGCATTGTCATTGGAACCACCTCGCCAACCTGCCATGGTGAGGATCAAGAACAGCAACGCCCGGGCTGCACCGCCTTCTAAGGAGCCCAGATGCAAACTGACCACAATATCTAGGGCCCCATCAAGCTAGGCCGAGGGGACGTTATGACAAGAATGTCACTTTTGGAGCGACCCCGACTAGATAAAGATCTCCTGGAATCGTAATGCTGACATCGATCTGGAGGTGTGTAGGAAGAATAAGGCAGAGGAGATCGTCAATCACAATCTCGAACAACTCATGCATGTGAGCATTTCTCTCATTCTTCTTTCTTTCTTTCTTTTTTTCACTTCGGTGAATGACCGATCTAAATCTTTATCTTATAGGTCGCTGTATACTTCAAAGTCATGTATGAGAATATGGTCTACCTACTGAAGAATAAGAGGCTAGGGATGTCAATCTAATCATTCTCCAGGAGGAGAAGAAGGAGTCTGAACTTGCTGTCAAGCTCAAACACCAACTTAAAGAAAAGCTGAAGGCACTGAAAGAAAGAACCAGAACCTGCTGGACCTTCAGCGAAAAGTAACGAGCAAGAGAAGAAGATTTTGACCTGTACATTATCACCGAGAAGAATAAAGAACTAGAGCCGATGCTTAGAGAGGTGGAAAATGCAAATGAAGCTCATAAGAAGGCCATAGAGGCCTTGAAGAGGCAGATCAAAAAGAGCAGGACAAGGCAGCCAAGGTGGTGGAACTATATAAGGCTTCCAAGGAGTTCAAGATGAAGTGTCCAAGAGCTCTGAGGGTGCATATGACTATGCCTTCAGCTAGTGTCGAAATCTGATCAAGAAGCTGTACCCGAGGTGGACATCTTTAAGGTCACTTCGAAGGTGGCTATTGAGATGGGTGTGAAGGGAGATCTTGAGTCATCCCCCGAAGCAACAGAGGAGCCAGCGAAGGAGTCTGGCCAGTCTTCTATCGAGGCAAAGACAATTGTAGCTATCACTGTAAAGCCCATATCCGTGGTACCCCCAGTGGAGACTGAAGTCCTCGAGGCTGGCAAGAAACTGGAGCCCATCCCAATCATGGAGCCTGCCATCACTAACAACGAAAAGCCGGAGCAACCCAAGAAGGAACCAACTAAGGAGAGCTCTGATGCGTCAGTGACCATTCAATCAAATTTTCTTTCTTCTCAGGATGTACCGACCTGATACAAGTCTTGTTTTTTTTTTCCTTCTTTGGAATATGTAAGCCCAATGTGGGTTCTTGCTTTTGTACTCTTTTTGGAATATCAATACAAAGATATTTTTCAAGCATGCTTGAGTCATGTAGTTTAGCAAATCTCATCACTTGCTAGGGTAAAATAATCATACGTATCTTTGCAAATCAGCAGAACCGAAAATTGATAACTAATTTAACAGAATCAAAGGCTAGTAACCTTAAATTCGCTCATCATCAATTACTTAAGATGAAGGATTGAACATACCTTTATTTGCATGACCACGGATGGGTCAAGCTTTAAAATTTGATCCAAAAATTAATATTTTTAAGAGAAAAAGATATTCTTACTCTAGAGATCAATATAACATCATATCGGTTCGAAATCAATGTAAGATCTCTTCGGTCTTGTATCCTGCACAAGAGTCGTTGGTCGATGGGGTGATCAAGTCCTCTGAAACTTTTTCGGACTGAAATTCGAATGAATATATATACCCTTCGAAGTTTTATCGGATTGGGATCCGTATTAACACGTGTGCCCTTCAGGGCTTTATCAGACTTGGTCCGGATTAATATGTGTGTCCTTTGGAGCTTTATCAGACTAAAATTCGGATTTGTATGTATACCCTTCGGAGCTTTATCGGATTAAAATCCGAATTGATATTCATGCCCTTCGGGCTTTACCAAACTAGAATCCGAATTGATATTCATGCCCTCGGGGCATTATCAGACTAGCATCCAGATTGATATTTATGCCCTTCGGGGCTTTACCAGACTAAAATCCAAATCAATATACTGTGCCCTATGGGGCTTTATCGATCGGGATCCGGATTGATATTTATGTCCTTTCAGGGCTTACTGGATTGGTGTCTGGATTGACATATTGTGCCCCTCGGGGCTTTATCGGATTGGAATCCAGATTGATATTTACGCCCCTCGGGGCTTTACCGGACTGGAGCCTGGATTGATATATTGTGCCCTACGAAGCTTTACTGGATCGGGATCCAGATTAATATTTATGCTCTTCGGAGCTTTACTAGACTGGCCTCTAGATTGACATATTGTGCCCTATGGGGCTTTACCGGACTAAAATCCAAATTGATATTTATGCCCTTCGAGGCTTTACTGGACTGGAGTCCGGATCGATATACTGTGCCCTATGGGGATTTACCAGACTGGGATCTGGATTGATATTTATTCCCTTCGGGGCTCTACCGGACTGAAATCTGGAATGATATATGTATGCCCTTCAGGGCTATTCTGGTTTAAAGATCGAATCTCGATAAATGAGAGGACATGACATTCAAGAAAGAGCTCGTTAGAGCATTTTCATTGATAATATTTTTTGAGATTTTTAAAATTTCAAATGCAGAGATAACAAATCCGTCTAAATTTTTATTCTATAAGCTCCTGGGCGAACTACATCAGTGACTCGATAAGGTCCTTCCTAATTGGGAGTCAATTTATCCTTCTCGATAGGCTTTGAAATTTCAGCTCATCTCAGGACAAGGTCACCCTTCTGAAATGACTTCGGCTTCACCCAGGCATTGTAATACTTAGCGATCCTCTACTTATAGATCATCATTCTGATATGGGCTTGTTCCTTTCATCAAGAAGATCCAAATCGATTCTCAATCGATCAAAATTGGTTGCCTCATAAAAATTTCTGACTCTATTAGATAACAAGTCAATCTCTATTGGGATCACAGCTTCAGTCCCATAAGTGAACCTGAAAGAAGTTTCTCCAGCCAGAATCCAATGTGTAGTTCGGTATGCCCACAGTACACTCTATAGCTCTTCAGCCCACAAGCTTTTTGCATCAATGAGCCTTGTCTTCAAACCATAAAGGATAGTTCTATTTGTTACTTCAGCCTCGCCATTCGACTGCAGATGCCCAATAGAAGTGAGTCGGTGATCAATATGAAACTTGGAGTAGAATTTTTTGAACTTGAAGTTGTCAAACTATCGACCATTATCAGTGATGATGATCCGAGGCAAACTAAATCGACAGATTATGGATTTTCAAATAAAATCCTGCATCTTTTTCTCTATGATTTGGGCTAAAGGTTCCACCTCTATCCATTTTGTGAAATAATCAATAGTCACTATCAGAAATTTGTTTTGGTCTGTCGCCATTGGGAAAGGCCTCAGTATATCCATTCCCCAAATTGCAAAGGACCAACGGGTGGTAATAGAAATAAGCTCAACAGTAGATTGATATTGGATATTAGCATATCTTTGGCATTGATCGTATTTGTTGACAATATCGATCGCATCTTTTAAATAGTTGGTCAGTAGTAATCTTACCGGATTACTTATAAGCAAGCGACCTGCCCCCTAGATAGTTCTCACATATCCCTTCATGCATTTCTCGAAGTACGTAGTCAGTTTCATAGGATGTCAAGCATCGAAGTAAAGGAAGAGAATAAGATTTTTATATAAATGGCCTTCTTGAAGAACATACCATGGAGCTTGTCTTTTAATGCTTCTATCTTTGGTTGGATCATCGAGCTTAAGACCTTTAGATATATAACCGATGAGGGGATCAATCCAACTCGATTCATGACCGACCTGAAATATAGAGAGCACCTCAATACAAGGCCTATCCAACTGTTCAATCAATACCTTCTGGTTCAATTCAAAAAATTCGAAGTGGCGAGGTGCGATAGGGCATCGCCTGGGCATTTTTCGATCTAGAAATTTGGAGTACTTCAAGTTTCTCAAAATTTTTGAATAGCTTTTTGGCATTCTGCAAATAATGGGCCATCGTGGGATCCTTGACTTCAAATTGACCTCAACTTGGCCGACCATAAGTTGTGAGTCTGTGAAAATCTTTAATTTCTGACCTCGAGCTCTTTTGCCACTTTGAGATCCATCGTGAGGGCTTCATATTCAGCACCATTATTAAAAGTGTTAAAATTGAACATCAAGACTTGCTCAATTACAAACCCTTCAGGACTAGTCAGAATCATACCGACGTCACTTTTCTGAGAATTTGGAGCTCCATCCACATGTAAAATCCAGAATGAATCATCACTTTTAGGGCTTGTCGGGATTGATCCATCACCTGAAATAATACATCTACAACAAAATCAGCTAATTCCTGATCTTTAACTATAGTTCGAGGTCGGTAGTAGATATCAAATTTACTGAGTTCAATGATCCATTTGGTGATCCGATTTAAAGTAACTCTTTGTAAAATCGATCTGAGCGGCTGATCTGTCAGTATTGCCACAGTATGAGCTTGGAAATAAGGCCTGAGTCTCTGGACTGTCACGATCAGAGCATATATCATTTTTTCAACCTTTTTATACTTGATCTCTACATCTCGCAATAGTTTGCTGGTGTAGTAGATAGGACTTTGAATTCTATTTTCTTTCCGGATAAGAACCGAGCTGACTGTAAAAGGTGAGACAAAAATATACATGCATAGTTCTTCACCTTCGACTGACATAAAAAAGAGAGACAGAGAGCCAAGATACTTTTTCAGATCTTCAAAAGCAATCTGACATTCTTCTATCTAGCTAAAATTTTGATATTTTTTAATACTTTAAAGAATAGAAGGTATTTTCAGCTGACTTGAAACAAATCGATTGTGGACTGCTACTCGTCCGATGAGCTGCTAGATTTCTTTAATAGAGGTCGGGCATTTCATTTTTAATAAAGCTCTAATCTTTTTGAGGTTAGCTTCTATTCCTCTTTCATTAATAAGAAAGTCAAGAACTTACTTGAGCCAACTCCAAAAGTATACTTATTAGGATTGAGCTTCATCTGGTGCCTTCTAAGTTCTTCAAATGCTTCATTTAGATCGGTAATATGTCGATCTTCCTCGATGCTCTTTACTATCATGTCATCAACATAAACCTCTATATTTTGGCCAATTTGTTGTTTGAAAATTCTATTAACGAGGTACTAAAATGTGGCACCTATATTTTTAAGATCAAAGGTATTATTTGTAACAATCAAATCTCTTTCGATGATAAAGACAGTATTTTCTTCATCTTCTGGTGTCAGTTAGATTTGATTATAGCCTGAGAAAGCATCCATAAAACTGAGGAGCTTGTGATCAGAAGTAGCATCTACAAGCTGATCAATTCTCGACAGAGAAAAACTATCCTTCGGACTAGCTTTATTGAGATCTTTATAGTCAATGCATATCCTCCATTTGTCGTTAGCCTTCTTGACCATAACAACATTGGCTATCCACTTCAGATAATGAGCTTCCTTGATGAATCTTACTTTTAAAAGCTTGTCAACTTCCTCATCAATAGCTTTCTGCCTTTTCAGGGCAAAACTTTCTTTTTTTGTTGAACCGACTTGAAATTTAGATCCACATTTAGTTTATGAATAATCACATCAGCAGAGATGCCAGGCATATCTGAAGCCGACCAAGCAAAGATATCAGCATTTACTCAGAGAAACTTAATTAGTCTCTCTCTTAAGCCAAGTTTAAGATTTACACCGATCTGGACCATCTTTCCCAGATAATCGCCTAAGGAAATGGCTTTAAGCTTTTCTGTCGGTTCACCTCAAATTTTTTCGATCTCATCCAATGTGTCTGGTATATCAACTGGCATAATTTTTGCTGGTTGGTTCATCTTAACAAAAATCATAAAATACTATCAAGCTACCGTCTGATTGCTATGCATCTCACCAACCCTTTAGTTGAAAAATATACCAGCAGATGGTAAGTAGAGACAATGGCCCTGAGAGTGTTGAGACCAAGTCAGTCGAGAATAGCATATAAGTAGATGATACTCTGACCATCAAAAAGATGAGTTGCACTGTAAACTACCTCGATTCCTGCTCTGCTATAACTAGTAGAGTAATTTATCCTTCAGCTGCCATCGGATTTTTTGAGAACCCGATAAGGGGAGTACTGATCCGCTTGAGTTGTCTGATCAGATTCATTTTTGAGAAAGTATCATAGAATAATACATCAGGAGAGCTTCCATTATCAACAAGAACTCCTTTTACATCATATTCACTATCATCATAGAGATGACGACAGCATCATTATGAGAGAATTTGATCTCCTTTACATCATTTTTGAAAAAAAAATAACATCTTCAGTTCTCTGCCTCTTGGGAGATGGGTTATCAGTGTCAAGTAGGATGTTGGATATCATATTGATAACACCAGCAGTCGGTTGATTGTGATCATCAGAAGTTCCTTCTGTTGGAGGTCTATATTCTCCAGATTTGGCTAGTCTGATATATTTGTTGAGATAGCCCCGACACATCAAGGTTTCTATCTCATCTCACAGCTGTCTGTATTCCTCGATATCATGGTCATGATCTCTGTGGAAGCGGCCATACTTTCGCTTGTTTCTCTTTCTTGATGGGGCCCTCAAAGGATTAGATCTTTGAAGATATCTCTTTCTTTCAATCTCCATTAGAATCTGAGCTCGAGAACGGATAGAGGGGTATAAGAATTGAACACCGAGGTGGGCTTTCTGACCTCAAATTTTTTCAGGATCGATTTGAATTTTCAGTCCGCTCATCATTCTTCCTTGATCATTTTTTTTATTTTTATCCTTCTTCGCCTGCCTTAAGATAGCCTCCTCTTCCTCAGCTTGGGCTTACTTATGTACCCAGTCGAGCATCTCATCATAGGTGTTCAAAAAGTTCTTATTCAAAGAAAGATCAGATGATTGCTCCAGAGTCCTTTTTTCAAAGCAAACATGGCAACCGATTCATTAAAATTTTTACTTACAGGGTGGCCATATTGAAACAAGCCACATACTTCTGGAGATCTTCTCCTTCCTACTGCTAGACAGAGAAAAGACTATCCAATGCCTCAAATGAGATCTGTCAGTATCAAAATAAGTGACAAATAGTCTCCCAAGCTACTCAAAAGAAGAGATGAATCCCTGTGGGAGTCCAGAAAATCAAACTCTCACCACTTTCTTGAGGGTTGCAGGAAAAGCAATACACAATAGGACATCAGAAGCCCTTATAAAGTCATGAGGGCCCTATAACATCGATATAATCCATTGGATCAGTGGAGCCATCAAAAGACTTGATGGCGGGCATCTTAAAGCGGTTCGAAACAGATTCACTCAAAATTTTATGAAAAAATAGAGATCGAAGATTAAAACTATCTTTATTCTGAGATCGACCCCCTACTTGAAGCTCCATTAGACACCTCTCAAGATCTAGGACTTTATGCTTCAGGTCGCCCCTTTTTGAACTTTCAAAGAACTAGAGGCAAATTCACTATCAGCCTCATCAATGTCGTATTCATCCTGATAGGCTGGTTGAGGGCTGTGCTGAGATAGAACATTTAGGAGAGGAGCTTCTTTAGGTGGTTGCTCCTTCTTCTTTTGAAGCTGTTGAATAATTGCTGTCAGGGCTTGGACTTGTTGAGCAAGAAAGCTGAATTGCTGAAGATCAATAATAATTGACTATTACGGTGGCCCTCCAGTATTCCTTCTTCTGGAGCGGAGGGAGAGGAATGCTGAGCTCATGCCTTGACCATATTTTCATAAAAAAATCAGGAGCCCCCTTCCTCTAGCATCAATCTATTACTGTAGGGCTCGAAATCTAGAGTAGAGAGGATCGATTTGAGTGAGATAGTTGGAGCAAGCTTTGCAATCTGACGAGAACTCCTTCAATCTGCAAAATCAGTCGAGAAACCATGGGGATCCTCTGGTTCTTGACCCTCCGATGCTTAAGTTAGTTCGAACCTTGAGAATAGAAATGAAAAAGAGTGAAAGAGCAAGAGAAATTGAATGAAACTGGAGGAGAACTGAGTAAGAGCCAAGGGTCTGGCTTAATTCTCTACTGATAGAGTTTTTTTAGTTTAGAGAGTTGAACTTATCGATGGAAGATCTCTGACCCTCTATTTATAGAGAGATTAAGGAGGTCATTCCAGAGTTTGTTAAGCTATTAGAGGAGTTTGTTAGGCAGTTAGAGAGCCATCTGTAAGTGAGCTAGCAAACAGCTATAAGTATGAACTGGATATGAGATCGTGGTCAGTTGTGGCCTGATTGAGAAAACCATCGTGGGCATTCATAGAATGGTTAAATCCGTCATAATAATAGCTCATCTCAATAGAAGATCGGGGTGAAATAGAGATGCTGCAACAATTATCAGGATAGAGAAGATATCAGGGTTCAGGTCGGTGTATACCAGACCTGAACGTTTCTGTCAGTAGAGACGTCGTCCAGAGTATAAGGATGTCTTATATTCAGCTCAGTAAAATATCGAGTTAAATCTGCTTAAAGGTAAATTGGTAAGCTGGAATCTGGCATTTTAAAATTGATATCCCTTTGATCTCGCATGATGATGCCATGTATCTCGAAGCTGGTTTAATGCACCAATACAACTTAGTCTAGGTTAATGCGAATATAACATGATCCAATCTATATATTAGGTCTTTTAATTTTCTGAGATTGAAAGGGCTATTTCTCACCCTCTACCCTGTACCCACTCATCCCTACTTGGGCCAAAACCTAGGTCTTTGAGTGAACAGTGTCACTGTTTGTAGAGCAAAGGATTTATATTTAAGTGGGGATTGAAGTTAGGGTTGAAGTTCTTAGAAGTCAAGCCTTGCTTCTTATCATTAAATATATATTCCCATGTTTCGAACCAAGGTTTGATGATCAGATTAACATCTATGAAATTCCAATTGAGCTTGAATTGAAAAATGCGAATCTAAACTTAAGACTTGAAAGTGGATATGTGGTGTCTTAGATACTCAAATCTAGACAAAGTCCAATTAGGACTTTTTGTGTCATACCTGAGTTCTAGTAGATGATATTTTAGTACAGAATTCTTGGATTTGGATGTTGCTATAAGTACTTGATGCATGTAGATTGTTTGATGAAATCTCTTATTGATTCATAATTCCATCCACAAAGCTTCCATCTCAACTCCTACCTCTGGTGCAACCTGTGCCTTGTTTTAGAAAATCTTCTTTTGCATAGTAGTATTGAGGACAATGCGATTGATTGATAATATTGTTATCAAGTTACTAGAAACAAGTTAAATTATGGAAAAAGTGAGTCACGCATATGTACTGAAACATGGATTTTTAATGGTTGCTAAACATAAAAAATATGGGATTTTTGTGTTAAAAAAATAACATGGATGCAACATTTGAATTATCACAGAAATAGAATGAAAGATATAGCATCACAACTATCATCACTATTTTGTCATCTACAATCAAGCAAGCAATTTTGTCATATCGCTCACCACATTCATCTTTATCAGAGATCAAACAAAAATGCTGCAGTTTAGGTGTGAAGAATTTCTACCATCAAACTCCTCATCATTATCGGCCTGGATGCGTGCTGTTATGGTCTTCAAGGTGAGGAGTGCCTACAGTCTAACCAGTAATTCCTAGATAAAGGCTTGAAGTTGTCTAAAGCTCTCATCATGTGCTGATAATTGAATCTGAGATTGATAGAGGTGGCAATTTTAGCCAATTCATCAAGTATTCGTCCTGAATGGAGAAGATTTTATCCAGCTCAATTGGGACCCAAGATGGATATGAGTTCTAGAAAAAAATATTCAAAGTAGGTTTAGATCGAGTACGGATAATGGTATATGCTTTGATCGGAATCCGATCCAATATATAACCTTAATATATATCTCATTTTCAAAATTATAATGATTTTATATTATTTATATGTTTCTGATCTGATCCGATCCATATCTCTACTTGACTCGATCCGATCCAATTTGAGGCGGATATAGGACGAATATAGGTATGATGTTTTTACTTAGAGGATAGGTATGGATATAGACGGATTCAATCTATATCCTATCCATTGTCATCCTTATAAATATTAAAATTTCATAGTTTCATACATGCAAAAATAGTTAGAACGAGTATGCAGTAGAATTTAAAATTTTAGGTTAAATCTAATTTAATTTAGGCATGCATAAGATCAAATCTTAAAACCATAAATAAGATCATCATATGTGAGACAGGATTCAAATATAGAAATCAAATAAAAAAAATAAATAGAAACATATCTCACCATGGATCAATCTTCATCGTAAATTGATGATCATGGATGTCTTCCGAAGGTCCCTTAAAGCTGCACAAGTATCCGACCTCTATGGGTATCCACACGAGACTCTGATCTGATCAGAAGCTTCTTGATCTCACCAGAGTGCTAACTCCCTTGCAGAGATCGCATCTTGACAGTTAAAATTTTTTTTTCTCTCAAAACAATCTTAGAGAAGAAGAAGAACATAGGAGGATGTTGATCTCTATGCTAGAGATCATGAGAAAAATCTTTTCTTCTCTTTTCTTCGAAAAATTCATGCACCAAATCTCTACAATAGAGATGTAAGAATTTTGTCCAACTTTTGGACAAAGAGAAGAGGAGAAACTCATATCCAAATATGGATAAAAGAGGGAGAAGAGGTGTCCTAACAATCAACCTTTGGTTGTTTGTAAGAAGAAGGATATGCATGAACTTACCTCACGCCAATGGCCCTTGACGTCGCACCTCTCTCCCTTGTCTTTCTCCACGCATGTCTCCCCTCTAATTGGCATCCAAAGCTGATCATCTCAGCCCCTCTCAACGTCCATGTTTAAATAGGTGAGGAGTTTGAGTTTAGTTAGGAGATAAGGGTTTAGGATTAAAGTCCAAACATCTTTGGACTCCTTATTTGTGCCGCCCACCACCCTTATTTTGTGCACCCCATATCTCACGGAAGAAAAGAGTTCAACATGAACTCTTACATGCACAAGGCTTCACGCAAAAAGGAATAAGATGTGGGATATATTGGCGTGCAAAGTTAGTTGGGCGTGGGGCTGGTTTATGCACATGGAAGGGAGAGTTTAATCCTTATGGGACTCTTCTTTAAGATGGCTGATTTAAATCAATTTAAATCCCAACCAATTCTAATTATATTAGAAAGTGATTAGACTCAAATAGATAAAAATCAAATCTGATTTGGAGTCCAAACCACTTAGATTGGATGTCACCTAATTAGAGAAGGTGTCCTAGTCCTTTGGACTCTCTCTTGGTGCTTGAATCAAACTCAATTTAATCCTAATCCATTTAGAATTTGGTGCACCCATAAAATAAAATTTTAGTCCAAATAGAAACTCAAACATTCTTGTTTAGATCCTAGTCTAATTAAAAATTGAGTCAAATCCAAATTCTAATTCAATTAGGAATCATTCTCCCATGTAATTTATTATCTCATAATCCAATTAGGTTTGATCAAATCAAATCCATATCAAGTCAAATTAAATTTAATTTAATTAGACTTAATGCAAGCCCCATAGCTCAATTAAATTGAGTCAATTAGCAATTTAATTACTAATTAATCCTCCTTTAACTCACTAACTCTTTCGTGAGTTACTTAATGCAACTTTTACATTAGATTAATCATCAACCAAATTGATAATCAAATCCTGTCATGATTCATAATCGTAATTCAACCGTCTGATCAGTCAAAAGCTTTTTTGTGTGTGATCCTATAGATTCTATTCTATCTGGTAGTGAGATATATTGTGATCACTATCACAATATCATTGAAACTCTTTCAATGGATTGGAACCGTTCCAACTCTGTCCATCAAGGATCATCGATCATCAAGATGATACTCGTGAGTTTCACAATCTACCAGTGACACATAGCAGTATGTAGTAGTAACTTAGTAAAATAAAAGGTGATGAACCTCTAGGTGCAGTTAACATATGATACAGTTTTTTATCGTGAGTTCCAACCAGATGGCAGGTCATGGATAAATCGTCAAACCTCATCATCCGTCATATGATAGATTCAATTAGCTCGAGTCCATATGTGATTCTCATGAAAACTCTTTTTCATTAATCACATTGCTATGGCCATAGACTTAAAGACTCAGCTTCATAATTTTATAGGACTACTCCCTTCTGCTAAGGTCGATAGATCTCATCTAGGTGACATCCTACTCCTATAGTGGACCAACTGTCACCAACATCCACTACAAGGGCTCATTGAGACCCATATTTATATGTAGTCAACTCTAGCAGTCTTACTACGAGCAGTTATAGCACCGCAGGTCAAAGAATCAGTCATACAACTGTAGCATTGAGAAAGTCACTAATGAGTGAGCACACATCTATGTGACTTCTCGTGTTGGTCACGCTCAGTGCTAGTTATTCTCTAACAACTACCTACACTCTCGCTCAAGTGTCACTACATCGCAGACTCACGATCCATCTGTCTAGAAGAATCGATCTATGCACTGATCTATCTGGATCAATCACCATCTCTATGATAATCCTATAACCAGAAGTAATTAAAATTAATCATCAATGACACATATCTCAAATTCTCAACTCTTTAAGAATATGTGTCATCATCTTGTTAATCTCTTGGATAATTCATGGACACATAAAAC
Organism: Elaeis oleifera; assembly: GCA_000441515.1. Lineage (NCBI taxonomy): Eukaryota > Viridiplantae > Streptophyta > Magnoliopsida > Arecales > Arecaceae > Elaeis > Elaeis oleifera. Next base: position 441,737 of record KE505023.1, on the reverse strand, counting down.
ATGAATGGTAATATAAATACTCATAAAGTACAAAATCATGTCTTAGAGATATGATATGCGTCAGCCAAGATTAGTTCTAGGGCATACATCCAACAATCTCCCACTTGCTAAAGCCAATCTGCCATATACCAAGCTCCATCTTCATAAGACAGGCTTTAGTCTTAGGCTAGCTAAGTGACTTACCAGTGGATCATCCACATCTCATGTAGAGTTTGCTCTCTGCACCTCTATGTATTTCTACTTGAGGTAGTCACATGTTCTTCTGCTCTATGTGCTTGGATATCTGATGAGACCTAGACTCCTTAGTAAGGGCTATGGTACCATTATCTTTGCAATATAGTGTTATGGTATCTGATGGCATGACATCCAATTCTGTAACTAATATTAGAATCAGAATACATCTTACACATCTACAGTGTGCTCAGCTTCCATCAATTGATTATTTGGAATCTTTTCAAGATATCGACATAGGGACACACCTCTGATGTAGACATTCTACCATTAACATCAGACATAAAATCTGAATTGATGTATCCTCCCACTCCTAACCATGATCCTTTTCAAAATAAAATAAATTCTTAATTCTTCTTAAGTACTTAAGGATATTTTACAGCAATCCAGCACTCTCAGTCTGGATACAATTGATATTTACTCATGACATTCACAGTATTAACTGTATCAGTTCAAGTACATTATATGACATACATATGTACCCAAGAGGGTAGTAGACCCCTCTTCGAGATTTCTATCCTAAACCTTTTCAGCATTTACTCTCTGTACTTTATCTATGAAAATACAAGCATCCAATTGCATCTCTCTATAGATCTTTAGGATGCTTGCTTTATGTCTTTCATGGAGAATTCTACATTCAACCATATTTTAACCGATGTCAGTATTGGACACTCCTACTAATCCTTTTGAAACACATAATTCCTCTTTTCTGATCAAACAATTTGATCATATTATCGAAATAAAAATTTCTATTCTAAGATTATTTTAGACTTTGTGATCTCTTATCACAAGAAGTGAAATCCATAAGCTACTCCATATAGAAATCTTCAAAGATATCTAGTCAGACAAACTAATTCATATCTTTTTTTTGGAGTCGATGTCTGACATCACCTCGTTGTAGATTTTAGGATCATTTTTATGTTCCCAATCTTTCACGAGAAATAATTTTCTCTATATCCTCTGTTAAGCATACCCAAGTACCTTTTCAGAGGATTGGAGATCCTACTATGTATACGAGGTGGAGGAAGAATATACGTCTATTAGCTCATCATGAACAGGTTCTTTAGGTCCTATGGCTCATTGCTCTTCAGAGACACTCTCTTTGAGCTTAACTTTTCTCTCACTGCTTCATCTTGGTTAAATAATTTTTCAAGAAGATAGCATGTCGAGTCACAATCATATTGTAATCCTTTCAGAAGGTAGTATTCCAAACTCTTTTAGGATGAGCTTTATAGACCTATCCTTTAACATATCCATCTGCTATCTTTTACACAGGCTGGACATCCTTGGATCTTAAAAAATCAAGATTCAGTTCTCATCATGTCATATCTCATACGGTGTGGTATGAACAGGTTTATAGAGAACCTAATGTTAGATGTGTGCCCTAGATGCCAGATTGGCTGACATATTCCTGTACAAATCTAAGGATAAATTTGTAATTTTGACTATAAATGAATAAAGGGTTATTCTTCTATCACATTGTGTACATTGTGTCTGTGATATATCTTTTGAGTTAGTAGGAATGTTAATTCATATTTTCAAGAGTTGAAATTTAAGGCATGAATTTACATAACTAACTCATAAACAGCTCCTGACCATAGGATCATCACGAGAATGGTGATCGATCCAAAGATTGGTATATGATCGCTTCTTAGGATAGATGTGTCTTGAGTCTACGATGTGGAGACACCAGAGCAAGAGTACAAGTATTCATTGAGAATGAGAGTACTGAGCATGACCACCTCGAGCAGTCATAAGGAAGTCTACCTTCTCGTCGATGACTAGCTCGATGCTGCAGCTGTGTGTTTAGTTCTTTGATCTGAGGTGCATCGACAGTTCACCTTGAGTGTGTTATAGTTTGACTACACCATAACTCGGTCTCCTAGCCATTCAGAATCCTGAGGTGTATGTTGGATGTAGCATATTCATTGTAGGAATCAGATCGCACCAAGATGGGATCTATCAACCTCGGTAGATGAGAGGAGTAGTCCTATGATGATCGAAAATCGAGTTCTTAAGCCCATGGCCATGGCAGAGTGAAATAATGGAAAAGAGTTTTTCATTAGGGTTTCACATCGGACTCGAAATGATCGATTGATTCATATGACTGATGTTGGATTTGACGAGTTCACCTTAACTCTTATTCAGTCGGGACTCATGATAGAGGAACTCAATCACACAGGTAGCTGCACCGAGAGGTTCGTCTTCAGTTCTGATGGGTTGCCACCATATACTACTAGGTGTCAATGATAGATTTTGAGAGAAATTAGAATAATCTTGATGATCGATCATTCTAATTGTCTGAATCAGAAGAGTTCTGATCCATCGAAAGAAGTTTCGATGATGTCGATGATGAGATCATGACATGTCTCATTACCATACGAAATTGAACCTAACTGGGTCATACAACAAGGTTAGGGTCTGGATGTCATCAATTGAGCTAGCCCAGTTCGATTGATTTGGATTAGATCCAATTAGGTTCAAAAAATCGTGCTTGCACACGATTGAGCCTAACTTTCTCCTCGTGTAATTTTTTCTATCTCGACTGAGCCAAATGTGATTTGACTCACCCAGAGAATCTTGAAAAAGTTTCTCTCAGTCTAACTGGAGCCAGTCCAGCTTAGAAAAGACTTATCTTAATTCATGAAATGAATTAAAGACAAACACCTGCTAATTTCTGTCACCTGCCATTTCTCGTTTTTGGACATCGGTCAAACGTAGACCCATGGACCTTGGACTGAAGGCCACTTGGCAAGAGGTCATTGGAGAATTTTTGTGGAGTGTCCATTTGCTAAATTCAGCCTCAAAGTGGGTGCCATAATCAGATTGAGTTTACACCCCAATTGGATAAGGATCAGAGTCTCATGAGATGAGAACTCTAATGCCTTGATCAACCTGGACTGTTGGGCGCCAACCTCACTGGGCTTATCCAATGTTGGTGCCAACAGTAGGAGAGATTGTGGGGATTCTCATCTGATGTGATCAGATGACATCACTCCATCAATCAAATTTTTAAATTAATTAAAATTTTCTGATTGATCGAATGATGTGGCACTGCGTGGCGCAGCAGGGTCTATTTAAACCCTGACTGTGCCTAGGGTTAAAAAAAAATGCCTTCGCCATACCCAGAAAAAGCCTGAAACCCCTCCAACTGTCCACACCCCCTCTGGTGCTCTCTCTCCCTTCTTCACGTCTAAAAAGTTGGACGTCCATCTGGTGCTAATCCAAGGCGTGGTGGTGGCCTGATCAGGAGGCTACAGCAATCTGTCGAGAAGCCGCTGCTCCAGCTTCAGAAGGTCTTTTGAAGAACTTTCAGATCAGATCCAGATCTAATTTTAGAGCAAAGATTTGTGAGGAGAAGATGATCCAGATCCTACTCGAGTGGATACCGGTAGACTGCGTGGC
>KE505023.1:415045-425252 GCA_000441515.1 Elaeis oleifera | reverse complement strand
TCCCTTGCCCCCTGCCACCACACCGCACCCCTCCTTTTCTTTCTCTCTCCTCCAAACTCTTTCAATCATTTTTTTTTGCTAATGTATTCGTTAATTTAATGTATCTAATAATGTATTAATATTATTTGTTATATTATTAAAAATAAATTTGAATCTGATTTTTTTAAAATCATCGGACCTAAGTCCGATCCAAAGTCCAAAATGAATTTCGGACTGGACTCGATTAGGGATAGTGCCCAATCCAACCCGATCTATTTGCAATGCTACTCGATATTATGGTTGACAGTTAATTAAAAATTTAAATATATTACATTGCATAGAACCATAGATCCATCTCTTGATTAATATACATATTCTATGACATCCGTATATTTATATATTTTTGTACGGATAAGAGAATTATATATATTGGTCAATTGACTGTCCTATTTTGATAATTTAAATTTATAATTAATTTTATAAGTAATTACAGTAATCAAACGATATGCAGAGAATTCGAAAAAAATTTCAGACAGTATTTTCTTTAGTTCTCATACACTTCAGTCGTGTGGGGAGAACTAAGAAAAATACTATCGAAATTTCTCTTGAATCCTATTGTATATCGTTTGATTACTGTAATTATGTATAGAATTAATACAATTCCTAAATGAGATAGGACCTATCTTTAGTATGCCAAGAAATTGCTATACATTTTAGTGGATTCGTGGATGATGCATACATAGTTGCAGCATACATGAATGCTTGGAGTGGCAAATTTTATCCATTACCACATGAAGACTATTGGATGTCCACACATATGTTCACATGTATTCCTAATCATCATCGTTTGAGATCTAAGAGAAAGGCAGGCCAAATTCAATAAGACTGCAAAATGAGATGGATGATAGGCAAATAAAAGTAAGAATTATTATGGCATTTGTAGGGAATAGAGTCATGATCGTCGTTGCTGTCCTAAGTTATTTCCACACATATCAACTTCAAGCAGTGGAAGACATTAAAGGCAGCAGATATATTACTCTATATATTTTAGAATTATATATTATTTATATATTTTGATAGTTGAATTGTTGTGTAATCTATGTCCAGAATTGTGTATTATTCTATCCATTACTCTATGTATGATTGCAGAGTTGTATTTATCATGAAATGAATTGCAGAGTCATTATTTTGGAGTCATTAGTGTGTTATGACTTACGAGGGATGGCATCCAAGCCCTCGAGACCATAGTATTCTTACATTGTAGGAGATCCATCGCTCACAGGCTATCTTAAATGGTAATATAAGCATTCTATTCCTAATCTTAGAATCTTGTTTGAAAGATGTACGTTATCTAATTATTCTATCTTATTGCAGAAGCCTAGACTTCTCCGATTACGATGAGCCAATGCTGATATATGGAGGATGGAGGACATCTCAAATAGAGTTATAGATTATTTACTATTTTTAAAGTTTTATGGAGTGTATCAGATGGGGCGGATACAGATGGACGTTAGTCTTATTACTGCCTTACTGGAAAGATAGTGTCCAGAGTCACACATATTTCATCTTCCATTTGATGAGGTGAACATCATGTTATAGGATGTTAGTGTCCTCACCGGACTATCAGTTGATGGTGAGGCAGTTACAGGAGCTGATCTCACTCTGAGCATTCCAGAGTGGCAGGCTATGTGTCATCGATTACTAGGATTTCAACCCGAGGTACAGTTTTTGATCATTCATGATTGAGGATAGAGTGTTTGGATGATCATTATTGACATTTGCACATTGAAGATGATACACCAGAGGAGATGGTGTGACAGTATATTAGGGACTATGTACTATGATTATCGGGAGGTGCCTTTTGCCTGATACTTCATCTAACAAAGTGAAGTTGATATTTTTATCATTATTAGAGAATTTAGATTTCACTCGTAGGCTCAGTTGGGACAGTGCAGTACTAGCTTGCCTGCATAGGGCTATGTGTCAGGGTTCTACGGCAGACTAGTCAGAGATCGATGGTTATCTTGTATTATTACAGGTATGTGATATACAAATTTTAATTTCTACATTCTATTGTAGCTCTGATTGCACATATCATATATATTTTTTTTTAAATTGATAGATTTGGGCATGAGAAAGGATACTGACTATCAGTCTATTACGGGGACAATTACTTGAGATGCCACCAGAGTAGCACAATCCTGATGTTTCATTCAAATTAGATGCACCTTGGGGATATAGGTATATAAATATTAATTCCATTACTTATAACTTACTACTATTTTTAATCTGATGAAATTCAATTAATGTGAACATACTGTCAAGCAGATGGAACGTTATATTCAATGTTTACTATGTGTTGACAAAGGTGGCACGAGTTTATAGATGTCAGCTGGATACATTGACTGATACACGTAGACGGATAATTTTAATTATGTATAAATATTATTTATAGTATTCATAGTCTATTAAAAATAAGCTTACTAATCCGACTTTATCTTTAACTCTATCAATTTCTGTGGGAGCCATACACAGATCAGATATTGTCCATATTATCATAGATTTACATGGATGGACATGATATATGGATTGATGGGGTGCCACTTATTTGTTTTGATGTAGTGGAGTGGCACCTTTCAGATTGTGTGCTACGACAGTTTAGCCAGATTCAGGACATCCAGAGTACTTTGATACTAGCTAGCGACTTCATCATATTGATCGACGAGGGAGAGCTCATGTTGACTGGCATATCAGACATGTAGAGTATATCACCATTTGAAATACACGGCGAGATCATATAGTTCATGGTGATGACATATTGGGAGGTCATCCATATACCGAGGACTACATGACTTGGTTCTTAGCATTACAGTATCAATCATCGGGTAGCCTCGGTATGCAGTTTCATGATACGAGGGTGAGAGTTCTACTATACGCATGTTGGTAAGACCTCGAAAATTATATTTTATGTCAATCTCATATTGAATTTCAATTCATTAAGTCTTCGTTTTACTTTTCATCGTTAATATAAAATATTTTATATAATTATATTATATCTTTGTTTTATGATCTATAATGTATTGCTAATTTTTTTTGTTATGTAGACTGATGGTTTGTCGGGTCTTATACTGGACACTCGTCATGCTCTATATATGATGATGAGAACGAGCGGATCCGGATACTGCGGAAGATGGAGAGATCATATTTAGGGATATTGATGGCGATTGGAGCATCCTATGCGTCAAATATGAGATATACACCATCATCACATGTTTCAGATATGTCATCACCATATATTCTATAGATATCTTCGCCATATGCTGCACATATACCACTACTTTTTGATCCATAGATACCAGGATCTCATCTTCCTACATGCCTCAGATGACAGCATCGGATCCGAGTTGACATCATGACTCCACCTGAGTGGTCTGATCTTTTGTTACAACCCATCATTGGATTCAAATGAGGGGGTTGAGGGGGTCACTCGGCTCGTAGATGCTCCAACAGCACCTATTATTCCTGATATGCATCTCAAGAGCATCCACTAATATAGGAGAGGGGCCATCACAGGTGACAGAAGCATGAGCGACCATTGAGGACCTCATGAGAAGGTCCAAGCAGCCACGGGCACCATGATGCCTTTGTGGGACTTAGTATTTTTTGGATTTGTAGTATTATGGAATTTTTTTATAATTTATATTTTATTCTATTTATATTATTAATTATTATTTCTATCAGAGTTTTAGATATTTTTCTTGTTTAATTTCAAGTGTTAGAATGCTATATGGTTTGTCATGATCTTCAGATGTGTCTCAAAAAGTTGGAGAAAAAAATATCACGTTAAAAGAGCTATCTAAATTAGTTTAAAAAATAACATCACACACCAAAAATGTACAAATAATAACGAGAAAATATATCATGCATCCAAAAAATTGGTTTAAAAATATAAATAAACATATCACGCACCGAAGGTTAAGGTGAAGAAAAAAAAATTATCTTAGAAACATCATTTAAACATATGCCACCACTTTTTGATCCACAGATGCTAAGGCCTTTATCTTCCTACATGCCCCAGATAACAGCACTGGATCTGAATTGGCATTATGACTCTTTATCTGAGTGGTCTGATCTTTTTGTTACAGACCCATCATTGGATCCAGATGAGGGGGTTGCAGAGGTCACTCAACTCGTAGATGCTTCAGGCCCATCATCAGAGAAAAAGGAGGTGGTGCGGAAAGAGAAGGGTTTTATATATATATATAGATACAGTATAACACTATTGTGAATGGTATTTTAGAAGCACCATTCACAATGATATTTTTTATAATTTTTTTTTAAGATCCACATAGACTAGTGATTGGAGTTGATTAGATCAAATAAATGCTATTTGGAATGACGTTTTATTGTAGAAATATTTTTTTAATAATATTTTTTTATATTATTTGATATATAAGATAGAATTTATATTAAATTAGTAAAAAATTAAATTATATCAGTACGTTAAAGGACTCTGCATTCAGGGATCATGGGCGGTTGACAAAGCTTTCACAGCTTTTGGGACCCACTGGTTGAAGATCTATTCAACAGTTGAACTATGACCACTAGGTGGGAATGGATGATAAGCCTAGGACCATCAGAAAGGTACCAATGATGAAACTTGCGGTCGATTGATTGGTGCTGCGTGTAGGAAATCAATCATCAACTGCTATCATCAATTGACTAATGATGGTGGCTCTTTTGGCATCAACAGGCTTCCAACAATGGTCGACAATTGGTGGTACTAGTGGCTCTGGGATATGGGCAAAACTTGCATTCAATAGAAATCTAATGGAAGCTAGCAAGAAATAACCCTCGGGTGCGTATACGACCTTATCTTTGACACGGTTTGGCCACAAAAGCAAGGCTATATTTAAGGTTGTGAGTGTAAGAGGAGATGCTTGTGAGTGGATGACAAGTTAGAGGACTGAAATCGCTAGGAGAATCGATGCGGGACCCAAAAAGCCCTTAGACCACACCATATAGGATAGGGGTTCTAATCACTCTTAACTCACTCCATAAGAAAATTGACAAATTTGTTCCGCCTAGAAGTATACCTTATCCTAGATGAAATGATATTTAAATTTGGAATAATTTAGAATTCAGAAGTAATTCAAAATGAAATCAAGAAATTTGGAAGCAACTCTTTTATGTTATTTATTATTATATCTTTAGTCGAAAAAGTTGAAAGTAAACAACAAATTAAATCCTAAGTAAGAGTCCTGACTAAAGCTTCAGAAATACCCACCTTAAGAGTAAGCAATCAAATGCAAATCCAATAAAACGAAGCCAAAAAGTTTGATAGTAGTTGTTGCGGCAGATTTTCATCTCGAGGCCAGACTTGCTGGTGTTGGATAGCGCCGGACCTACAAATACATTCCAAATCAGAAACGTCTCTGGTAGGGACCCTCTGATGTGCAAGTCAAAAATCTGACAATCGAAAGACACATGGCAATCTCGACGACAAGTTGACCTAGATCTTACGATGACCTCAGCTGAAGATCATCCGACCTCATCGCTTGTGACAGATTGGAAACAAGTTTGGCTGAGGATCGCACCTCTCGCAAAGAGATAAGGGCTTTGGGGATTCTTCTGAGGTCCCCTCTCATCGTGGAATATGTCAGCATGACCTTAAATCCCGCTGAGGTCACCTGGGCGGACTCGTGAACAAAAAGGCTCATCAAACCCTACTTCAGTCTTCATACCAGGCGAGAGCATCCAAACTTGACTTCGAGCACGGAGATCAAGCCTCAGCTTCCAACCTCGACTTCAGTTTCCGACCTCCATTCCATCCGAACTCGATTCGGTTCCAATTCGGATCACCCTCCCCTCCTCCAACTTCGGCCGAATGTGTCAAAGGCCTTCGAAGCGAACAACCCTTGGAATCCTGCACTTTTTCAAGTAAGATACAATCCAGCTGGCCAAGAATCAGATAAGGAAGGAAATAACAGCCACATCCTGATAATCATGGCCCAAACTCTCACCACAATGCATCCGAACCGATCGGGATTAACCCCGATTATCGTCCCGGGCAGTTACGGCACCGTCCATAAAAGATGAAGAAAAAGGGACCCCTGAGGTACGAAAAAATAAACTAAAATATTCTTTCTCTCTATTGTCAGATTTCTGACTTAAGCATCGGAGGGTCCCAATCGGAGATATTTCCAGTTAGGAACTTATTTTGTAGGTCCGGCACTACCCAACTCCAGTAAGTCCGGCCTCGAGACGAAAATCTACCGCAACAGCAGTTATTAGTTTAAAACTCTTAAGGCTAATGGATTGAGATGCTAAAATTAAGGAGCCAAAAGGGAGAGAACTAGTCGTTTCTTTCTACATTACCAAGAGGGCCTTTGTTGACCCCATGAACTTGATCAATTGATGCCTTTAGGACATTTCATGACTAAAGGCCATGCCACCTAGCCATGTTGTCATTCTAGGTTCTACAAAATCATGCAAATTAAGGCTGAAATCAGATCGGATATGGATCGGATACTAGCATATCCATATCCATATTGTTTTTTTATGAATACAAATACGGATACAATATTATTCAGATACAAAATTTATATCCATATTTATTTTAAGCGGATACTGAAAGTATGGATATAATTATGAATATAACTTAAATAATTAAACTTTATGACTACAAAATCAAAGATATTACTCAATCAATGACAAATCAAATTAATAACATATTTATATGGTTGTAATTTTTTTTAAATTAATAAGTATTATATAAATTATATAGGATTGCATATCGATTCAGATATTCGAATATGGATCGGATAATTGTCTATCCATATCCATATCTATTTTTTTTTATGGATATGGATGCAGATATAGATATTAGTGAGATCCTTAAATTTTTATCCATATCCGGATTGATTTGGATACGAAATAGATCCGGATGAATAATATCTATACTACTTTCATCCTCATGTAAAATCCACCATGCAAGAGAGAGACGACATCCATACTCATGACAAGAGAAGCTTTATTTAACTTTGAAAAGCACCACTGGGTACAACAGGATATGGGAGCCCTTGGAATTCGAAAAGAATCCTATGTTTTCACTCATAATTTTGCTTGTCAAAACTTTAACAAATGTCTTGAAGAAACAAAAGGGGCTTCATCATATATGTTGTTTTGTCCAGTTCATTTTCTTAGATCGAACGAACAAAATCAGAAAACAAAGCAATACTAAATGGGCATTAGGTAACGCACCCTTTGATTAGTATCCAAGAACAATTACAGCTGCATACTAAAATGAGATCTTTCCTCCGTAATCAACGCAATGGAATCAACTTGACTTTTATATGGCATATTATTGTAACAAAGAGATGCATGGTAAAGTGCCTAATTGTCAAAGCTTTATCCATGATTTTCGCATAGTTTTCACATTATAGAGATCCATCACCATCACTTAAAAATAGATCCATCACGTCCAAATGGCAAATACCCTAGTGTTCAATCTAGGCCAATGGACATCTGAGGAAATTAATCATGAAAAACAAACTGTAGTATATATTGTTATTTGATTATCCATTGTAATATACATAGGCGACAATGAACTCAAGCATAATATTTTATTCGATACATCAAGATAAGATAATGTAACATAAAACAGCAAGTTCTGAATATCCAATATCAGTTTACAGAACCAGAAGGGTGGGATGCTCTGTTCATTCCTGAAGAAGTTGCTTGGATCAACCTTAGCCTTCACATATGCCAACTTTTTGAAGTTATTCTTGAAATACTTTGTACCCCAAACCTTCCATCTTTGTAAGTTGTATGTCTGACAGTTCTACCCAAGTCAATATCCTTGTAGTTCAAATAGGCAGCCCTTGGATGGCTAGAGACGTATGGAGTCATGAAGGCATACAACTTCCTCATCCAATCTAGATGCCTTTTTGTCACAGCAGGATCTATCTCAAACCACCTCATGAAGTACTGAATTTTATACAGATTTCCCTTCCGGTGAGGGAAAGGAATTGCAGATTCTGAAATCTCACTCAGCCTTCCACCAAAGGGATCCATTATCATCACCAGGGGCTCATCTTTCGCTTCCAGAAGAAATTTCCATATCTTTTCCCACTCGGTCTCAGGAATTGGCTCTCTCACAAAGTCTGATTTAGCTTTAAAAGAGCTGTTGTATTCAGGTTTCCTGTCCAACAAGATGTTTACACTTTTATTGCTGTAGCCTGCAAAGAAGAGAATAGATTCCAACCAACTCATCTCCGAACCTGAGCAGTCCTTGGCCTCAAAACCCAGTTCAGGAAAGCTCTTTTCCATCAAGGGGACAAGTTCTTTGCATGTTCCAAGGAAAGAGAGTTGAACAGAGCTTGAATGGTTCTATTTCCTGTTGTTGAGTCATCAACAGCTAGAGCTATAACTCTCATGAAAAGATTCTCATCGAACTTTTCTGCAATTTGCTGCCACCTGCTTACAAGGTACGTAGCATTTTGCCTCAAATTTCTGTTAATATTAAATGCAGTGACTATAGGTGGAACATACACCAACTTGATTTTATAGGAGAGGACAATGCCAAAGCTTGCTGCACCACCTCCTCTTATGGCCCAAAACAGATCCTCACCCATAGATTCTCGGTTCAGGAGCCTACCATGGGCATCAACCAATTGCGCATCGATCACATTATCGGCAGCTGCACCATACTTCCTTGATATGGTCCCGATTCCACCGCCACTGATGTGGCCACCGACTCCGATGGTAGGACATACTCCTGCAGTGAAACCAGTGGTCTTGTTGTACACTCCAATTGCGTAATAAAGTTCTCCGAGTGTTGCACCAGCCTGAACCCAAGCGGTGCCATGCTCTGCATCGACCTTGATCGATCGGAGGTTAGCAAGGTCGACGATGATGAACACCTCATCGCCTGAAACATAAGACATGCCCTCATAATCATGGCCACCGCTCCGGACCCTGATATTAAGGCCATACTTTCTGCTGCAGATGACAGAGGCTTGAACGTGGGATTCATTTGTTGGTGTGACAATGAGGACAGGCTTCTTTGTAGTGGATGAGTAGAGGAAACGGATATTTGGATGGATGATCGAAGGACAGTGTTGTAGGCAGTGGTATTTGGGGTATACACTAGATGGGAGGAGGCATTGGAGTGTTGAGTGTGGTTTAGGAAGCATTGGTGGAAGTTTCATGGGCTGTATTGGAAGCTGTGATGGCAGATGTAGCTGTTAGAAGCAAGAGAGAAATAATTGCAAGGTTTCCAAAGGCTGATGTTGCCATTGTAACCTCTGCTGTCTATTGATTCTCTTCTGCAGATGATGGTTATTATTCTGGGATGTGACTATTTATAGAGAAAATCCATGGAGTTGTGAACATGCTGGAAGAAATGCGAAGGATGGCTTAGAATTCAGCCAATACTACAAAAATAAAGGATATAGGTAACGTTCTACTAATAGCATCATTAAAACCGTGTCTGATAAAAGTAAATGGAATCGTTTGTTACCATTCCTATTAAATAATTTTAGGTATGTTTTTATTGGTTCCTATAAATACGTTTGTTACCGTTCCTATTAATAAACTTTAGGTATGTTGTTTTTTATTCCAATAAATATTTATAGAAATGTTATATGAAACCACTCTTAAAAATTAAAGGAAACGGATTAAAAACTTTTCTAATACCAATTTAGGAAATTTTAACAAAAACATTTTCATATATCTTATCCAATTTTTTGCTCCTAAAATTTTTTCAAAATTTATGAATTTAATTTTTCCTCCTCACCTTATTTTGATCCCTCCGATCCCATCAACAAAAATTTAAAAAAAAGTTTGTGATCTCTCACGTGCCCCTCGCGGCCCGCTTTGTTTTCATAATAAATGCTCTTTGTTTCCATGGGAGCGCCTCATTCCATTAAAAAGCTTCCCATATGAACCAAAAAGGTTCCCAGCGCCTCCCTTCCTGGCCTGTTTAACCCAAAAAAAAAAAAATCCCTTGAGGAAACTTCCTGGCCGGTGATATCCTCCTCACGTTCCCCTCCTCCCAACGGAAAAAAAAAAAAATCCCTCCCTTCTCTCTTTCGTGAAGGACTCCCCGTGTACCCTTCCTTCTACGCACGTGCCTCCTCGCGTTCCCCTTCTACCAAAAAAAATAAAAAAAAAACATTCTCTCCTTTCTGTCTCGCGCACCTTCCCCGGTACCCACCAGTCCTCG
>KE505023.1:397759-412727 GCA_000441515.1 Elaeis oleifera | reverse complement strand
TTTACTTTTAAATAGAAATAGAAATATTTTTCATTTTAAATTAGCAACAGAAATAATTTTTGTTGCTAATTTGAAACAGAATATTCTTTCGATTTCTATTTAGAAATGGAAGCAGTTTCTATTGCTAATTAGAAATGGAAACAACTTCCATTGCTAATTAGAAATAGAAATTTTGTTTTGTTCCATTTCAAATTAGATAAAAATTAAAAAAATTTACTTTTTAGAAGCGAAACTATAATCCATTCTAATCAGAAACAAATTTCATTTCTATTGTATTCTAAATTACAAAATAAAAATAAAAAATTTATTATAATTTCTACTTAATCCTATATTTATGTCCAATGTTCAATTAAAAATTAATATGATAAAAAATATATTTATTAATATAATAATAGATACAATGTAGCATTAAAATTCAAATACATCAAATAGTCTAATAAAAGAAAAATCTAAAATCTAACTGTCATCATCATCATCTTCAACAACATCATCTGGTGGAGTATCCGAATCTGGAGATATAAACTTTGAGCGGCTCATCATCCGCTGCATTATCTCCTCCATCTGGCGCATCCGATCTTGCAACCTCTGCTCTCTCTCATTTCGCTCCTCATTCTGCTCTTTCAATGTAGCAACAGTCCGATGGAGCTCCTGATTTACAATAACAGTCTCCTAAAGCTGCTGATTCTACTCTGTCAATTTCTCTCTCAGTTATTGAAGCTCATTCTCCAATGCCTCTGAATGCATGCGAGATGACGTAGCTGAGGATGATCCGTAAGATGACTGAGGATAAAAAGCAGATGTCTGAGAACCCACTCCATACACTCTACACTTCTTCTTCCCCCAACGGCCTCATACCAAAGCTATCTATCATCCACAATAGGAGGCTCACTGCATCCCTCTTGTGGCTGAGACATCTACTCCTTAAGCATATTATAGTGATCCTGCATCATATCAATTATTATAAATATTATCCTCAAAATTTATCTCACAGTGTAAATATTAAAAGATAGTCAATTCAAATGCTTATTCACTTACATAAATAGTCTTTGCCCATTCATCAACAAGTTCACCGTTAGCCTTCCTAGTATGGATGACATCGAATAGTTCATGTGGGAGAGATTCTCTACTATGCTTCTCTCACTGTAAAAATTCATCAATTTAAATAACTTGCATTAAAATCAATAGACATATGAATAAATATAAAAAATTAACTCACAAATCTCTGAGCATGTCGTGTATAGAAAATAGAACTCCCTGTAAGGCGAGATATTCCAGATCCTGATCCATCAGTCTCGCTGAGGTGATTTGCTCTAAATCGATCACTGCGAGCTTTGAAATCTTCTTTGACCCATTCCTCCTTCCATCTTTGCCATGAAGTATCAAAGACATGTATAGGCTTCTCCTTCAACTTCCTCATGGAATGCATGAGGGCACTGTATCACTCTCCAGCTTTATGTCTCCAGTCTGTCTAAATCTTTGAGGTTATAACCTCATCCCACTCGAAATATTTCTACAGTAAAATAAATAAATAAAAACAATAACATCCCATGTAAAAATATTCAACACAAAATTTAAAAAAATAAATAAAATAGAGGCTTGGTTGCAAAATTTGATGGCTTTGGATCACTTCCTATATAAGTCCATCATCATGTTCATGTTGATGGATTATTGCTTAAGTCGATAATCGACCATAGAGAATTGTATATAGTGAGTTTGATTTTTCATCCAAGTTGTTCAAGATCAGACATGAACAATTACAATTATCAAGTAATATTTATTGTGCAGAGATAGATTGTCCATAAACCAATGATGAACAAATAATGGAAAAATGACCATAAAATCAACTAAGCCATAGGTTGACGTATTTCATGTATGCTATCAGATCAAATCAACTAAACTATAGACATATTTCATATAAATTATAAATAAATATATTTATAATTTTTATTTAAAAAAATCCAACTCTTATTTTAACCCAATTATTGACAAGCATTAACATCTTATATTTGATTAAATTATTTATTACCTGAAATTCTTCCCAATAGAAATTCTTTGTTTCTTGAGAGATGGTCTTCCAGCAATGTCCATCCTCATCCCGCTTTTCTTTAAAAATTGATGTTATCTTTCGAGCACACATCTCAGAGGGTTCTAATTTGTTAAAAAAATAACAGATTGTACAAATGATTAGCACCAATAAAAATAATTAAATATCATATAAAATTTAATTAAAAATATCAGTACTTATTATTGACTGCAGTTATGACTAGTTTCCTATTTTGACGATCACGGAATAATGTATCTGAAGATGGTGTCGGGATAGTAGATGGGCCTCCAGTATCCACTGTGGGTGCTCCACTACTAGGAACAGTGGATGAGACAACTATAAGAGCAGATGGTAATAATAATCATTCTATAGAAGGTGAAGGATCATCGACCTCGGCTGGTATACTGGCTCTCCATATATATCGTCATCACCCTCTGTATGAAGGACTGGCCTAGAAGATCCTATTTCTCTTTTTTTGTCAGCTCTAGACCTCCATTCCAACTGATCCCTCTCATCCTGCAAAAAAAATTATATAATTTTATAATATTATTATTTTCTAACTTCATTCATAAAATAAAATGAAACAAAATTAAACATTCATTCACACAAATATTGTTATTCACTATCTTCACAATCTTCATCATCTTCATCATCGGTTTCTGAGTCAAGCTAAGACTCCTCTTCATCCTCAACTTCCTCATCATCAATTTCAATTAGTATCCCACTTGGATCATTCAAAGACTGTTGTGCATCATTATCATCTATTTGTATTGATAGGACTTCCATTTCATCTTATTGAAAAGGTGCATCATGTGATAGGACAATTGCCTCCCTCACTTCAGAAAGCTCCACAACAGACCTAGCTTTATTTTGAAAACTGCCCACCAATTAATCTTGTCGTGCCTTAAACTAGGATATGTTGTATAATTGACTTCAGTGGCTTGAATAGCAAGAACAAATGGTTCATATCTATTAAAGGATCGCTTATGATTAACTTCAACAAGATTATATTGTTGATGAACCTTTGTTCCCACATTTGGTGTCAGATCAAACCAATCACATTTAAATAAGAAAATTCTCATGATTGGTAATCTCAAGTACTCCAGGCATATAACTTCAATCAACTATCCATAGTAGTCACTCTCATCAATACTGTAATTAACATCCTTTATGCATATGCAACTATTCATCGAGGCCCTATTTGAACTATAACTTTTAATATGAAACTTATAACCATTCACTACATAGTCGCTATAAGTCATCACACTTTTTAACGGACCCTTTGCAACAGTCGTTAAGAATTGGTTCGAGATATTTTTGGAGGGATCGTGTGTATATTTATAGAACCACATCGCAAATTCACACTCTAGTTCTTATCAACGTCTGCCTGAGTGATTTGTGGATGCATATATCGTAACTCATCAAAAAAATGCTTCAAACAATAAATAAATAATAATATAGATTTAGAAACATTATAATCTTTTTCTATTATTAATGGTTATAAATAATTCAATGTAAAAAGATATAAATTTATATTATAAATATGTACTTAATGTATGGTTTCACTTCTGGACAATTCAATAGGATATACATTTAAGCAGCCCAATGTTCATCTTCTATAAGATATCTAACTTTTTCTCTACCAAGTAGCCTACCAAAACGTTTAAAAATTGATAGATTTTTTTAATGTTCTTCTATGACTCCTCCACCATCATCGTTACATGGCACCTTTCGATGCCTTGTGTTCACGTGGTTCAAAATAATGAGCATAGAACGATGATGCTTCTTCAACTAAGTAAGCATTGCATATTAAACCTTCAACTTTGGCTTTATTTTTCATATTATTTTTAACTTCCTAAGGTACCTGCAATGATAAATTTATATTCAATAAATTTTATAATATTTACATAATGAGGATTTAGAGAAAAAATTAAACTATTTACCTCTCAAAGGGATACATCCAACGATATTGTACTGGATCCGCAATCCATGCTTCATAAGCCAAATGCACAGGAAGATGCTCCATAGAGTCAAAGAAACTTGGGGAGAATATACGCTCTAGCTTACAGATGATAAAAGAATCTCTTCATTTATTCGTAACATATCTCCCTCTCTGCTGAGGGTGGTAAGAGATTTTATGTCCTTGCATCAAGTACAGAAATCATAAGTATTTGAATAAGAAGGATGTTAGGTTTCATTTGTTGAAGTATGGAATAATCCATGATTATACGACATGGACATTTCATGGGAAAGCTCCAAATGTCATTGGTCAGCATCAAAGGGAAGATCTATTAGATACTTCTCAATCTGATGATATGATTGGATTAATTAACGATATTTGGACTGCAGTTGAAATGATTGAAAGTATGCAAATTGAGAGGATTGAGACCTCTGAAACTGAAGGAGAAGGTGTTGGGATGGAAACTCCTTTCTCAAAATTGTTCTAAGATGCACAAGAGAAGTTATTCCAGAATCTAGATTGTCAAGATTAGCTACTATTGTGAAGCTTCTCCATCTAAAATAATGTATCGATGGAGTAATACATCATTTGATGCATTAGTTGATTTTTTGGGAGAGTTAATTCCAAGTGCTAAGGAGGAGATTCCTAATTTCTTTCACAGTTATTAAAAGTATGTGTCCGATTTAGGATTAACATATGTTAAGTATAATGTATGCAAAAACAATTGTGTTGTCAATTGAGAGTCGTTGATTGATGCATAGTATTGTCCTGTTTGCAGATCATCTAGATCGAAGGACGATGTTGAAATAAGTATAAGAAAAATATCCCATACAAGGTGCTAAGATATTTTCAATCAAGCCAAGATTACAAAGGCTATATATGTCACCTGATATTGCCGAATGTATGAGGTGGGTAGAAGATGGAGAAATAAGACATCCAGCTAATACACCAAAATTAAAATCTTATAACAATGAAGATATTGAATTTGTAAGAGATCCACATAATATTCGATTGGGTATAACAACAGATGGGTTCAACCCGTTTGAGCAAATGAGTTCTCAGCAGAGCATTTGGTTGTTATTCTTGTTCCATATAATCTTCCTCCATGGTTATGTATGAACAACCTTATATCTTTCTCTCATTGTTAATATCAGGACCACATAGCCCAGGAATGAGCATTGATGTGTTCTTGAAACCTTTGATTAAGGATTTGGCTGATTTGTGGATAAATGGAGTTAAAATATTTGATGCTTATACAAAAATAATTTCAGTTTGCATGCAGCTGTAATATGGACAATAAATAACTTTCCAGTATATGAGGATTTATCTGATTGGTCTACTGAATGATATATGGTATGTCCAATATGCTATAAAGATACATATAGTCGATGCTTGAATGAGGCACGAAAATGTGTTACATGGGACATAGAAGATTCCTGCCATAGGGCCATAAGTGGCGCAAGGATGTAGCTCATTTCGATAGGACCATTGAGAAAAGGGATAAGCCTAAACCATTATCTGGTGTGGAGATTTTAGAGATACTAGAAATCTAGATCAACACCTTTTTGGGAGGAATGTGAGGGCTAGATACAATCAATCCAATACTATTTTAATTAGAGGAAGAAGAGTATTCATTTTGAGTTACCCTATTAGAAGAGTTTATTAATTCGTCATAATCTTGATGTGATGCATATTGAGAAAAATATTTGTGAAAATATTATGGGGACAATAATGAACATTGCTGGGAAGAAAACTTTTGAGAAGGAATTGGAAGAAGATTCTGCTATAACAAAGGGAAGGCAATCGTAAATTTTTTCAAAGCATGCATTTCTATTGCACCAAAGCTGTCAACCTCTATGAGTTTCATTTAAACATGTTATTGAGTGTATCTGCTGTTTTCCAGCATACAAGCAGTTTGACAAGTTATATATTAGAAATCTGACATTTTTGCTTTAATATTCTGGCCATTGATTCGCTGGAAATGCTGAAAGCTGCATGCCCCATTAGTGATTCGCGGACTAATTGTCTCATGACAGATCGATAAGCTTTCATTCATCTTTTGAAAGTTTCTATATATTGGCTTACCCAAAAAAAAAAGTCTGTATATTGTGCTCAATGTGCTGGATGTGATTTTGGTCAGAGATTGTAGCTGTCAAGGTTAATGGAGGCAGAGTTTTATGGATAAATAGATGTGATAATAGGTGACATATCCATCTCTACCTATTGAGAATTCTTGCCACCCCACGGAAGACATTGTTTTCGTGCAGCTAGCATTGTGGAACGGTGTGAGGGCGTGAGAATTGTAATGAAAGACTATAGTTGAATGCATGCAGCATGCACGATCTTCACGGAACCACCTCCCAGAGTCTTTTTGGGTTCCAGACGTTCTTCACTTTTGCATTGTAGCTGAGGGTTTTATTTATTCATTTATTATAGTTGACATCGATGTAAGCACACCCCCCCCCCCCCTTCCTCTCTTCTTTTTTTTTTTTTAATTAATGAAAGTTGGAGGCCTTAGGCCACCAGAAAATATATTAAAAGAAAGAAGAGTCAAATAAGTACAAATTCTCAACAGAATGGAAGAGCAAACTATTAGGAGATGAAAAGGGTACAACAACAACAAGAACAGAATAGGAGAGTGAGACAGTGGGAATTAGATGGCTCGGATTCTCTGCTGTGCACAGCACACCATCCATCGCGTGATAGATGGCCATGCATGGATGTGCACTCGTTGCGCGCGGCCATGTGGGCCGTCCATCGTGCAATGGATGGTGTGTGCTGTGCACTGCACTGTGCGGTGCACAGCAGACAATCCGCACTCTTAGATGCCAGGCAAGGAGAAGGTTTACTCGCTTTATCTTTGACCAAATTGCACCAAAGTTTTGAGTTGATTGAAGTTACAGAGGATTGACCAAGAGAGATAAAGCATCGCATGCAACTATCTGCGTCGAGAAAGCTCTATGTAGGAAGAGCCTAGAGTTACATTCCCTCTAGCATCTGCGGGCGATGGTAGTGAAGAGCATCAATATTATTGGTTGGGCAGATTTCAAAAACTTCGACTGCAGATCCAATCCATGCACATGCACCGAAAGACCGACTGAGGGGTAGGATGCTCAAAGCCACATACATAGATTTCCAAATCATGGAGATGAGGGGGAAGTAGGAGAAGAGATGATTCACCGTTTCCCGTGATGAGCCACATGTAGCACAATCACCCAAGGATTTGCCGAGCTTTTTCCAATAACATCCCCTAGTATTCAATTTATGCTTCCAATATAGCCATAGGAAATATCGAATTTGTCAAACTACCCTCATTTTATTAAATAAAAGATCAGAATTTACAGTGACTACTCAATAGAGGAACAAGCTCTGATTAGAGCCCGACACAAACATCCAGCAATAGGCTTCATATAGAAGAGAAACAAAGAGGAAGTTGTCAACAGCAAAGCACCAAAGAAATAGAGCAAAAAAAACACCCAAAGAATTAAGAAGCTCTAAGGGCAAAAAACAGAATCCAAATCCCATCCAAAGAAGAAGCTTTAGGGAGTGGGACGCATGATGAGGGACTACAACCTATTCCATGTGCTCTTGATGTTGCACTCGAAACTTAGGAGAACCTAGATGCCTCCAATCAAAAAAGATTGAAACAACTTCTGCAGGATCGAGAATACTGAATTCTTCTTATTTCAGAAGATACAGACATTTCTTTCCCTCCAAAGATCCCAACAAGCAGTTGCAAAAAGTTGATGCCCACCTTCTTTGTCAATTGATCTTTGTTCTTTGCTCTCTAGCATATCCAAAGATCAAGAAATTCACCGATCTTCATTTTAAATTCAGCTATAATTTGATGATTTCCCATATACTCCTTGCAAACAAGCGGTGAAAGAAAAGGTGATCAATAGGCTCTAATTAAGTTGGCACAAAAAAAACAACAACCCGTAGTAACATTCCAACCCTTCCTAGCAAGCACTTCACCAGTGTGAAATTTTTCTTAGCTACCAACCAACTACAAAATACTTTAGCTTAATTTCTTTAGACTTGACATTTTCCAAATTGCATTTTAAAAAGGGCATCTCAAACCACCAAAATTTAGAAACTTATCAATAGTAAAAAAGCCATTGTGTACGAACTTCCAAATAGGAACATCCACGATTAGAAATGGCACCATAGAAGAGAGAAGGCCATGCATCTATGTTTATGCCTTGTTAAAGGACCCATCAATAGGACACACCATCTTAACATGCTTATATTCCAAAATGACTTAACCAGCAAGTTGGACTTCACTGTCTATGCATAAAGATCATCAAATCTATAATGAAGTGGAATTGCATCAGCCCAAGCATCTTTCCATAATCTAATTGACCTCTCGTAGCCACATTTAAAGGCCATATAGTTCTCAAAACATCGTTCTTTAAACTGATATCCTTCTAAATGGGAGAAAGCCCTAAAGTTGACTTTCTCGTCCACATCCCAAACTTCTTCCTTTAGTAAGCTCTTGCAATCTGGTGCCACCAAGACATTTTGCTCAATGAAGAAACCTCCAAAACCACTTAGCAAGCAAAGATTTGTTTAGTAGAGACAAAGTTTTGACACCTAAACCCTTTGTTCTTTGAATTTACAAACAACCTCTCAATTCACTAGGCAGTGAAATCCATTAACGTCATCAGAATCTTTCCATAAAAAGCTCTTCTTTTGTACTGACTCAGAAGATGGAAGAGTCATTAATGTAATTATTATTTTTTTATATTGAACTAAGGAATTAAACTACTGGTCTGTAGGCTTTGTTTCGTTGCACGAACCAGACGTGCTTGGCTGAGTCCGCCCCAAATTGCATACAAACCACACCTGAACCACATCAAACTGCGCATGAACAATGCTAGTTTATGTTTGTGTCGGCATGGAAATGCTAATTAACCTGTATACTTATCCATGGATTGAGAAACCAGTTGTGGGGCCACTGCGTTGTTGATGAAGTTCTCATTTTGAAATTCTCAGCAACTTCTCAAAGAGAGGAAATTAATAAACTGCCAAGCTGAGAAGACATGACCTAAACATATCAGATATTAAATTGTGCGAGGATAGTTTTGGTTTTCATTGGATTCTTTCTTATTACTGACGAAATGGCATGAAAGACCGGCGATGCATGGAAACCTTGCAAGTTGCAACAAGTTCTCCAATGGGATAATGAATGATTCAACTATGTATATATGCGCACACACACACACGCACACATACACATATAATAGAAAGAACAAGTATAATTGGGTCTGTCAAAATGTCCTTGGATGATCTACTAATATGCAACTACCACATTTTCATGTAAGAGACTGATAAATCATATTAAATAAAAAATGTTGATTTTGTTGAAAGAAAAACAAGTTTTAGTATCTTTATATTTTTTTCTTTTTCCCCTGGTAGGGGCCGTTTTTGTCCATCAAAGAGTAATATCCTTAGCCGACTGCGCTGGTATACTAGTGCTGATGATATTTGTATACAAATTAAACTTGAAAAAAATTTGGCCGCCATATTCTTGAAATTTATCCAAACTCAAGGCAGATGCAATATTTATGTTCTCTTCAGACCTGTTTCAAATCTACCTTTAGCATTGGGTGCATGTGGATCTACATGACTTTTAAAAAATATAGCGAAAATACCTTACCTTTTTTCTTTAATCTCTATCATGGGATGCATTTAGAGTATTTTTATATTATTTCTTGGCATAGGCAAGGAATGCGATGCATAGATGCGAGCTAAATGATAGGATACAATAATTATGATTTGTGCTGTGATTAATACTCACTAAATAATACTCATAAGAAAGGCGACTATTCATCTTGCAACTTAATTCATTAAATAATAAAAGGTGACAGCTCATATGAAATTGAGTTCTCCATGACATTTGGAAACATCAAAAAATATGGAAGGCTGGATCACGTTGCCCCCAGAACTGAAAACATACAATGGGAAGGCTGGTGGAGACACCAATATTTGGTCTCCATACAAACTGCCCGATTCTTTTCACATCCTTCAAGAAAAAATTAAGGTCATGCTATTTATCAAATTATTGCAATATATTTGAAGTGTGACATGTCAAAATCAATCGCTTTCACTTTTTTCTATCAGAGATGTTTACAGCATGCCACGCTTATGTTCTGCCTTCGACTTGGAGTTCATTCCTCTACTTGATCATGATCTACAAGATCATTATCATGTGAGAAAAATATCTCAAATAAAATAATTTTATACATTAGAAATGTTAGTGAGCATACCTCTAATCATTATTGTTTAAGTATTTGAATGGAGTTTATTCACAAAGAACTTAAAGGAGGAGTTTCCAATCTATGCCTCCGTATTAGCCGTTCACTGATAGATCCCACAAGCTTGAGTAGACTAGACAACGGATCCTTATTAGATAACTGAAACCTCGATGGTTTCTTGCATCAAGAAACTACCTTAGGCATAACTAGTGATAGTGAATAGTTACGTACCATCCAAAAATATCTGATAACAAAACTTTATATGTGGGCTATATTACGACCAAAAGTTCATGGCTCAGCACGTGAGGTATTGTTCACTCTAGCCCATGAACCTCATCATTTTATCTTTCAAAAAGCATCTGACGTGGAAAGGATGATCCCTTTCTATAAGCTAGAGTCCCTCTTGACTCATAACCAATATGGGATTAATAATGCCTTCCTTTATACCATAATATAGCCTTCCAGTCAAAGGTGATTCTGTGTATGGATGGAAATGCCTTGTTATTTTATCTCAGGTCCGTGATGGGCTCGATTCTATCAGCCACCGCCTCCCCACCCTCTCCTGCCTTCGGTTCCATTTTCCCCTACCCTGCCATTGGAGCCCCCGAACTCCTCCCCCAGCCCTCACACCACCTTGAATCCAGTGTCCCCCTACCAAATCATGTGGTCTCGAGCCTGCATCCTCGAGCCCATGTCCCCAAGCTTACCCCTCTTCCTGATGGACTCCCGAAACCGACATCCTATTGCCCGACCTCCCTTTTCCTTCCCTGCCCTCCCCTTGCCGGATCGGACCCCCGCCACCTCTCTTTTCTCCCCTATCGCTCCCCTTGCCGAATCCCCCACCGCCTCCCCATTCTTCCTCCGCCCTCCCCTTGCCAGATCAAACCCCCTGCCGCCTCCCCCTTCTCCCCCTGTCCCTCCCCTTGTCGGACCAAACCCGCGGCGACCTCCCCTTTCTCCCCCCGCTCCTCCCCTTACCAGACCGGACCTGCGGTCCCACCTTCCTCCTTCGAAGTGCCCAATCGTAGGAGCGCCTCATCATCAAACTCATGCTGCCGTCGCACTGTGAATATTAGTGATGACGACGATGATGGCTCCATCACCGTCGCCACATCCCATTTTCATCTTTTAAAATTAAAATATTTAAAATTAGATTTATCTGATTATCATAAATTAATAATATTTGAATTTAAATAATATTAATTTAAATATTAATAATATTTAAATTAATAATATTAATAATTTATATAATATTATTAATAATATTATTAATTTTAATAATATTATTTAATTAATATTATTCTCAAGAGATAAAATCACTCCGAAAAGCTATCCGATGAGAGTAGCCCTACTGCCTTCAATGGCAGGGATTCGAGGCCAGACCACCATCGGGCCGGCTCTGGCCCGCTCATCTATTCCAATGACAGTCGAAGCAACTCGACGATTGGATTCTAGGCCCTAGGCCGGGTTCAAAGTATACATATATATACTGATATGTATAATAGCACTAATGAATTTTTAAATTATGTAGGTGCATTACATAGAGTACGTCGTGGCATGGCACGATGAGGACTCATCCTCTCAGTCGCTCAACCTTGAGGGATGGCTCAGGGCCATCGGAGGGGTTACTAGGAGTCAGGTAAGGGTTCGAGCATAGCTTCGACCCTCCAGCAACTCGTTGGTCTTCGACATCCTCCTCTTAGGGCTCGACGATCCAAACATGGGGCGATGCACATATCGAGAAGGCCATGCAGAGGCTTCTTTGCCAGCGACCTCAGAGCTTTCGGGACACCGTCCATAATACAGTGGTTGAGATTCTTTGAGATCCACATCTGTGTGATCAGCTGAGCTCATTATCACAGCTATCACAGCAGGTAAGTCAAACAGTATTAATAAATTTCTTTATTTGCTTTAAATTTTATATTAGAAGCTTCACATAGTTAGGCTTGAGTCAAAGGAAGGGATCTAGGGATCAAAAGTCAATCTTCTTATCTGATAGATAGGATAGAAGTGTAGATACGTTCGTATCATCGAATGAGACATGTAAGAACAATCCATTCGAGATGTTAGATTTTAGGTATTTTGTATGTAGACTTCAAAATAATTTTGAATTTAAACAGCGGAAGTCAAGAATAAAACAATTTTAATCCTACGCATGCATAGATCAAAATCTTATACCTATGCATCTAGTTCATATGATGATAAATATGATATAAAGCATCTGATTTCAGAGATTAAAAATTATTTATGATTGAATTATATACCTGAATCGTAGAACTTCTCGAACCTGGATCTGTGGATGTCTTCAGGTTCTGATGTAGTTGTGCACATGCCTGATCTCTACGAGTATCCTCACAAGGCCTGATCTGATCAGAGGCTCTATCTTCTTCCTAGGATGCTAGCTCCCTTGTAGAAAATGCTTCCTTGATGATTGAACAAGATCTCCTTCAATCTCCAAGATAATTTCAAAAAGGAAGAAGACAAGGTGTATGAGGAAGAAGACTTGGAGAGGAGAGAACCTTTCTCTCTTTCTCCCTAAAATTTTTCCACACCCCCAAAGAGAACCCATGCCCAAAAGAAGACTTTTAGTTGCTTCTCCGCATCCCAAAGCCCCTCTATTTAAATAGGAGGCATCCAAGGGTGATAAGGCTAGAGTTTGTGGAAGACTAGATTTGACAGGATCAAACCCAATCAAACTAGGAGTCCTGTTTGATCCAATCAAAATCAAATCAAATCAGATTTGATCTCAAACAAAATGAACATAAGAGAGATGGTGTGGAGGTGCTTGGGCTCATCCAACTACATATCAAATCAGATTTGGCACTGGGCGTAGGTGGCATAAAAAGAGAGGTAGCACCAAGGAGAAATCCTAGTCCAACTAGGATTCATTTATTTGCTGATTTAAATTTGATTTAATCCTAATCGATTTAGGATTAGTTAGCAACCAAATTAAGTTAATCCCTAGTCCAATTAGAAACTCAATTAAATTTGATTAAATCCTAATCTAATTAGAAAATTGATTCAATCAAGTTCTAGTCAAAGTAGGAATTATTGTCCTTATGCAATTGGATTATTTCATAAACAATTAGGCTTGATCTAATCAAATTCAAACCAATCTAAATTGAATCTAATTCAATTAAATTTGATTTGAATCTCATAGCTCAATCAGATTGAGTCAGACAACAATCTAATTGCTAATTGATCCTCCTATAATCTACTAACACTTAGTGAATATTTTAATTACAACTTTTGCATTTGATTAATCATCAATCACATTGATAATTAAATCTTATTACAATTTATAATCGAAACTCAACCATCTGATCAGTCAAAAATCTCTATTATGTGTGATCTCATAGGTTCTATTCTATCTGGTAGTGAGGTATACCATGATCTCTATCATAGTATCATTGAAACTCTTTTCAATGGGTCGGAACAATTCCACTCTCACTCATCAAGGATTGTCAATCCAAAATAATCCTAGTGAGTTCTCACAATCCACTAATGATATCTAGCAGTATGTAGTGGTAATTCAGCAGAATAAAAGTGATGAACCTCTAGGTGCAGTTATCGTATGATTCAGTCCCTTATCATGAGTTTCGATCAAATGGTAGGTCATGAATAAATCGTCAAACTTCAACATCGATCATATGATAGATTCAATTAGCTCAAGTCTGACTATAATTCTCATGAAAACTTCTTTTCATCAATCACACTGCTATAGCCATAGACTCAATGATTCAGTCTCTTAAATTTTATAGGACTACTCCCTTCTGCTAAGATCGATAGATTCCATCTAGATGTATGTCCTGCTCCTACAGTGGATCAATTATCGTCAATATCTACTACAAAGACTCATTGAGACTGTATTTTTGTGTAGTCAAACTCTAGCAGCCTCACTGTGAGCAGCTGTGGCATCGCAAGTCAAAGGATCAATCACACTACTGCAATATCGAGAAAGTCACTAATGAGTAAGTAGGCATTCATGTGATTTCTCATGTTGATCATGCTTAGTGCTAGTTATTCTCTAACAGCTATCGCACTCTCACTTCAGTGTCCCTATACTACAGACTCGAGACTCATCTATCTGAACGAAGTGATCCATACACCAGTATATCCCGATCAATCACTATCTCCATGATGATCTTATGATCGGAAGCAATTTAAGAATTAACCACCAATGACACATGCCTTGAATTCTTAACTCTTTCAGAATATATGACATTATCTTGTTAATTTTTTGGATGATTCATGGACACATATACAATATGAATGAAAATAAACTATCCATCAAGTATAAAATCATGTCCTACAAATTGATATGCGTCAGTCAAGATTAACTTCTAAGGCATATATCCAACACGAGAATTGGAGGAGTATATCGAAATATACCCCTCCGTGTCGATTTAGGCTTAAGGCATATCAATTATAACAGTTTTATAATTTTAATTAATTTAATTTAATTTATTAATAATATTTATTTCTTGATTATAAGATGTTAGAACATCCGGCTCTCATCCACCTGCTACTGTAGAGGACGCACTGGAGCAGGAGCAGGAGGAGGAGGAGGACAATCTCTATTGAATTTTTTTAAGTTATGATATATTGTATTTAAAATTGAGTAGTGTTATTTATATAATTTAATTTAATTAATATATAATATTAATTTTTATTATGATGGTGATAGTTAATTGTTAGATAGTATAA
>KE505023.1:340452-370790 GCA_000441515.1 Elaeis oleifera | reverse complement strand
CTTAAATTTTGATTTATATTTGTTTATCATTTATTTTTACAATATACAGTGCATGCTCCTGTTGTCAGAAATAAAGCATATGATTTCTTTCAGTGAAAATGACTGGTTTTTGCCTTGAGGAAATTGTATTGTCTTGGATTGTTCCACAGTGCTTGTAAGTTTCCGAGCACTAGGAAGCCATTAAATGCTAGAACTAGGCAATGGGAATGCCACTGCCTAGTGGAAAAATCCTTTCTTTCTTCACCCCGTGCAACTGGATCGAGTACTTTTCACATTCACCAACTATCCAAGAAAAATTTATAATATCTTGTTAAAAATTGTTAAAATACATTTTTCAGTTTTAATTTTGTCACGCAACTGATGTTATAACTCAAATTGGACTGTAAGCTTTTGATTGGCCTTTGAAATAATACCTGTAGCTCTTTCATATTTCATCCTTGCATCCTTGCTTTCGTTGTCTAAAATATATTGTACGTACAAATCTTCACACCAAGGCCACCTATATCTGATTTATTTCTGTTAAAAACTGAGGGGATCTTAACAAGAATTCGAAAGCTTTGAGATATGGACTATAACTATCCTTAAAGTGATATTTGCCTCCACTATAATTGCTGCAAAGTTGATAGCAAATCACTTATAAAATATAACAAAGTCCTAGAAACATGCAGACAGGAACTTCCGAAGATTTCTCTTTAGAACTTCTATTTTTTCTAGTGTTTCTGTGATTTGGTGGAAGGCAGAATAAAGGAAAGAATAGAAACTTAATTCATATTTTATCATCTGGAGATGACACTATATATAAAGATATATCGTATTTGTTAACTCTAAAAGCTATATCTATTTAATTTAACAGTTATATCTGTTCAATATAAAAATCATGTACCTTCAAGAACAGACATGTTTGATCAATCAACAATCATGGTAAAAAATATTCTGATAGATTAAAAATGAATTTCGGTTAACTGCCACTGCTAGGTATCCAAGTGCCAAGTGTCAAATCTTTGATTATTAAATTTTATATATATAATATTTCGATGAGTTTTTGAAAGAAATTTTGAATTTTCTTCCAAAATTCCCACCACATCTTTTCATGTAGTACAAGGCTATTTTAAATATATATAAAGTACTTTCCTTCCTTATAATCTTTCCATGTGGGATTATTCACTTGCCTTTCCAATTAGCAGCGCATCTTTTCATATAGCTCCTATATGCTTGGTTACATTAGATGCCATCCAATCAATAGTATTATTAGCTTCACAATAAATATGCAAGATCTTATAAGTAGTTAAAGAGCTCAACATTAACTAATAATTCTATAATAATAGATGTCGACCACCACCATCAATTGGTGGATCAAAAAGCCATCTAACCACCACTATAGAATCACCCTCCAATCAAATCTACGAAGCCCATTGTGTGTGGATAACATATATCAAACCTTCCCATGCGGCATGTAATTTAGCCTTAGGAACTGTAGTATCAAAATTTGAACACCTCCTACTACAATAAATACACCAATAGCATTTCTAATAGCAAAACTAAATCCACCAAAATCATCTTGATTTCCCACACTACCATCAAAATTAATCTTAAGGAAACATGGGGATAGTGGCGCCCATGAAAAATATATTAGTTCAGAAGGTGCATATATTGCAGAAGCAGAGCCATAGATTTTCCTTATGGTCAAAAAACAGCTAGCTGAAGGAACTTATGAGCCTAATTGGAAACTTCTAGAAAAATCAATGTAGCACTCGGAATATATGATCATTCCTTATCAACCAAATATTATAGGCAATATAACAACATAGAATAGCTTTTTTATTTTTTATATTAAAGGAAGAATTCTCCTTCACAAATGACAAAAACTCCTCAATCATCAACGATGAAGTAATAGATATATGTTGCAATGAAACTATCCTCCATCCTTGAGATGCAACTTGACAATGAAGTATAATATGTGATAGAGATTCCTCCATTTCTGAGGAAACATCACAAAAATTTGTACGAAAATCAGATTGAGATGATATAGTTCTACACTATAACCGATGTCATGCTAATTTTCATATAAATAAAACAACTCTAAGATGAATCTGTAGCCTTCAAACCCATGCAAAGTATAGAACTCCTTGAGGTTTAGATAAAAAATATGATTGTTGCCGTCGGGGAGTCAAGCTGGCTCATGCTACTCAGCTAGAGTCAGGGGACAGAGAGAACACATGATGGCCACCAAATGTCAATTGATCTCCGAGTTGGGTGCTAGTGTCAGGTCTTCGATTGATCCCTCGAGTCGGATCTTGCAACCACTAAAGATAGAAAAGTCCTCATGCTGGAGGATAGGCTCCTCAGTGGTGGACCCTTCCGATACCTAAGCCAGTCTCTCACAAAAGCAAATATAAGACATTTGAGTTTTTAGAAAGAGAGTTCAACCACGGAGTCAAGTGTGAAGTATGGCAGATTAGAGAATGAAAGTTCATAAGGTGCAATGTGGAAGATTGAGTTCTAAGATGGAGTCAGAGGAACTTAGAGCTCTATGGAGGAGATAGATTTCAGTTCGTATATAATCAGTCACTGAGAGAAGCCATGTGGAGTAAGAGTTCTCCTAGTTTACCCAGAGGATCTTGGGGAGTAGGGTTTTGTAGATGAAGGTGGATATCTATCGTCTAAGGGAATGCATTCCATTTTGCTAGTGAGTTGTGGTCGTGAAAACATGCTTTAGCTGTTAGAAAGTAATGGCTCACACATTTCAGGGTTTGTTCAAATTATGGATATTACTGAATGGAAAAGAAAGTAAAGCAACGAGATGGCTTGCTGCTTATCGTCTAGTAGATAGAAGACTCTAAAGCTCCTCCTGTAAGGCCATAAAAGATCAAGTGGCAGAGGTAGGACGGTCACTCTATCATCTTTTATTGAAGATATATGTCAGACTACTGCTGGATCACCAGTGCCATAGTGAATAGTCTATCTTAGGATGTATCAATTGCCTCCCCCCTCCCACCTGCTTCCAAAGCTAAGAAATCTTTTTGGCTCGGATAAAGAAAGTAGAAAGTACTCTTGCATTTATTATAGCATTGGTGGTTAGGGTCGATGCTGAAGCTTTAGATTGACTCTCTGATGCTAATGCTGGTGAGAGTCTTCGAGATGCAGTCCTGTCGAGGCATGCTTTGACGGGCATGCAAGATAAAGTAAGGAGCTCTGATGTCATATGCTGCTGCGGTTGTTCCTTGGGAGGCCACGACTTAGGCAGACGATTGGACATGTGCTTGCCTTCTTTTCTCGAGAGGGCATCATGGTGCACATATTTTCTGGCATGGTGATTGGATAGCTCGACAGTGTTGATCCAAATGGCGTTTCAATGTCTAAAGGAGTGATGACATACATAAATCAATCAGACTATCATCCAATTTGTTTATCATCATCGAGCCATGTTATATAAATGGCATAGAAGAGACAGGCATCACCCACCTTGCCTCCTATTTGTAGAGTTGAAGGGAGGTGTTGGGGCAGTCGTAGCTGTTGTCTTCCTCTTGCCTAAGATTTTTGATGGGACTGCCTCTTCTCCCATCCTTCCTTTTTTAGTTCCTTTCTTGTTTGCATTCATCTTGATGGCTTCTTCTATGGAAAAACTAGTAGAATAGGGATCCACTAATCTAGGATCACTTGCCCAGGCTTCTAAGGGCTCTACCTTGGAAGCACCCGAAAATCATGAAACTCCGAACATGGTTAAGTTAGTCTCAGAGGATGATGATCTCAAATGGATCTGAAAGGAGTATGGAATTTTGAAAGTATAGTCCTTGAAATGCCCAGCCTCTCTGGTAAGGTCACTTCCTCTCAAGGAAATAGGATAATCCTATATGAGGAGGCCTTAAGGGCCAGCCTTGGGCTCTTAATTCTCGAGGTCTTTGCCGAACTACTAGGATGGTCCCAGCTTTATCTTGCCCAACTCATCCCCAATGTTTGACGGATGGTAGTTGAGTTCTTTGTTTCCTCTTGCTCCTGAG
The DNA here is from genome assembly GCA_000441515.1 of Elaeis oleifera. Lineage (NCBI taxonomy): Eukaryota > Viridiplantae > Streptophyta > Magnoliopsida > Arecales > Arecaceae > Elaeis > Elaeis oleifera. Next base: position 366,792 of record KE505023.1, on the reverse strand, counting down.
GGTACCTCTTCATGTGAAGATGTTTAGAGCATTCATCCAGATGAAGGTGCATTCTTGAAGCAGAGGCTGGTGGTGCACTTCTCCTAGGAAAGGGATCACCAACTTTTCCTTCGGCCCTCCATTCATGAGTGGAAAAGCCAATTCTTCTTCGCATCCTCCTCAACTCCATGGAGATTTCTAACTAGTGGGGATCGTCGATGAACTCTATGCTGTTGAAGTTTCCAGAGTTGTCCTAAACAGAGGAGAAGAGGGTGGAGCAGTTGAAGCGACTCAAGGTAACATCATACTCCAAGTTCTTACACAAGGACCTTCTCGAAAAGCTGTATTTTGGAGGTCCAGCCCTCGAAGGTGAGTATTGGTGTTTGTTGTTAACCCTAAGCTATCAGGCGAAAACATGCTTTCTTAGTGCTAATGCAGGTCTAGTATTCTCTCAAGAAGAGCTAGTTAGTGCTAGTCCTCCCAAGGAGAAGGGAAAAAGGAAAGAGATGAAGAGGATTGCTCTATCCCCTTCTCATGGGGTTGCTACGGTTGAGGCTACTGCTGCTAAGGCTGTTGTTGTGGAGGTGGATGCTGCTGAAGCTAAGATTGCTGAAACTACAGATCAGCAAAGGGAGAGGTGATCAAAGAGGAAGCATGCCACCCCTTCATCTGAGGTCATAGAGGTTATCACAATCGATGTGGCTCCTATTGAAGGCATTCCTCCTAAAGTTGTAGAGGAATGTACCCCAATTCTCCCAAACATTCAACAACCTCCTACTAGTAGTTCGGTGCTAGCGGCTGAGGCTTATGCGAAACTGCTAGGAGAACTACTGCCTTCCATCGAAAATGAAAGGCTGCAGGCATGGTCTTTTGGAGACTGCCTTCGAGATGCTATCGAGGTAAGGTCTTGACTTCGACTTTCTTTGGTATATCTTCATTCTGATCTGATAGTGGTCTTCAAGGAGCCTTTGTAATGTGAGGCCTACTTCAATAGGTTCAATGCTTGGATGAAGAAGCTTGCCACTCCCGCCACCATCTCTAGGTAGCTGAAGAGGAGCGAGACAAAATAGAAAAAGGTTGCATTCTATCCTGATGCAGTCAAAGGAGCAGCTCACTATAGAGAAGTCTCGAGCTGACACCGTAGAGGCTGCTTTGGGGAAGCCAAGACCTCTCTAAAGGAAGTTAAGAATCTTTGAAGATAAGGGTTGCTCAGCTCCAAGAGTCTCAAGTTAAGGCTACTTGCTTGCAGGATCAGCTGGCAAGGACTAAAAGGACTGTGCACCAAGCTAGAGAAAAGGTGCCCTAGGCAAGGGAGGCCCAATCTTAGTTGGTGGATAAGGTCACTATTATCAAATGCCATCTTATGGAAGCAACTACCGAAGACATGGAGCCTACAAACAGAGCAAGACATTTCCTAAAGAGTGGCTGAAATCGTGCTGGGAGGCCTTCTTCACTATCTTCCACTAGTGTAAGAAGAAGATAGGGTCATAATTTCCAGAGATTGATCTTAATCTTATGTTAGTGCTGGCCTCATCTTGCTCAAGCAGTGGTTTGGCTAATGTAGAAGGAGATGGAAACATGGAGGGTGATGCTAAGTGGCACCTCCAATGAATTTTCTTTTTTTTTGTAACTTAATTGATAAAATTTTGAAACCCAAGAAAAGCTATCAGAAACGAATGAATTCTTTTGGAGCTTCAATTTCTTTCTTCTTTTCCTTGCATGCATGACCTCATTCTATGATTTTCTTGCTTGGACAAAGATGAAGTTCATCATGGAGGAGTTGTTGGGTGGTTTGTCAAAGGTGAAGAGGAGGACTAGCCACACTGGATTGAGTCGAGGAATGGGTGGATAGGGTTCAACTGTGCCCGAACATCCCTGGTAAGATCCTTCAGATCGGGCCTTCTTCAGGCACAGCCAAGGATGCTCTTTTGATTGGTGTCGAGGCCGGTGACCAATCCAATAGGACTATCGAGTCGAGTCTGCTAAAAACTTAGAGAGGCCTATTCGATATAACACCACTTTCGGATGCCTCAGGAGTTTGGCTCGTTAATGCTGGAATCTGAGTCGAGGCACAAAGCCACTTGCCAAGCTGGGGTCGGAAGTAGCTCCCTTGGATACGATGGAGATTGTAGGCCAAGATGTCATGGTGGAGTCTCCATCCATCGTCGTCATCAAAGTCCTGGGCATGGCAGCTGAGATGTCATAGGCTGGCTGTGTAGGGACCAAAGGTTAACCACGCAGGTGACTCTGAGGACTGTGATAGGCTTAATTGAATTAAGGAGGTGATTGAGGAAGAAGCAATCATCATGGTGATCGGGATGGTGGGAGAGACCGTGGGTCCTCTAGTTACGCAATCAAAGTGTCACCTTCCTATCTTCCAGTTGAGCCTTTTCTTCCCACTGCCTCTAGGCGAGCTCTTCATCCTTTCACTCCTAGATGGTCGAACCAAGAGGATGAGATGGATATCTCCTCGGGATGAAGAGTACCTATCCAAAATAACCAATGAAGAGGCACTGCTAAGCTCATATCACAGCATCCCAATTGTGAGTTTTTTTTCTTTGCTTGATGCTTGTTTTGCATTTTTCGTTGACTAATCGGCCAGCTCTGCAAATGGATTTCGGTAGCCAAGCATTGGAGGCTTGACTGGTATCGCATGATCAGGTAAGGGTAGTCGAGGAAAGCATTTTTTAGATTGAGCATCAGGAAAGGATCATTGAGCATGGCTAAGCCCTGATGGAACTAGGACAAAGCACCATCAAGGAGGTCCGAGAGAATCTCTAACGATAACTCAATAGTTTTTTATCAAAAATGAGAAGTTGAAGAATACCTTGGAGGTTTCTCAGTGGGAGGTTGAAAGCTAAAAGAAGAAGGGTCCTTAGTTGCTTAAGGCTTCTCGTCTCCCTTCTTGTGAACAAGAGATACTAGTCGGCTCATGTGAGGAAGTGTGAGCACCTTTGACAAGACATTCACAGAGAGGCTAGCCTTCAATATGAAATCATGAAACTTAAGGAGAAGCTTTGGGCAGTGAAGGATGAGGCCTCCTTTCTCAAGCTGACAAAGCCTGTGCCTCTCGATACATTATCAAGATGAAGATGGAGCTAATTGAGGCCAAAAGGAAGATCAATTAACTTGAGGGTGAGGTAGCTGGGCTTTGAGAAAGCTCCCAAACTCAACCCAATCAGGTGGGCTCTACAGATGAGGCTCATCGCCCAGCCAGTACCAATCCTCTTGCAATTGAGCAAAGGCCTCCCAAATCAGGGATCGAAATTGCACTCAGTTCTAGGACAGCCATCACAAACAGGTCTCTTAGATCAAAAAATAGAAGAGTCAAACAATGCCTTCAATTGAGGCTATCAGTGCTATCGGTTGATCCTTCGAGGCCATTGGAGGATGCATCGGACACCGTTGTCCCTTAGCTGGCTTACTTGTCGAAGCGGCAAAGGCTCAGGAGAAGAGGAAGAACATGATGTAAGACTTGATTCCCTATCTTATACATTGACATAATGTTTGCTTTTTGAAATAAAGAAAACTTTCTTTCATTCCTTGCATTTAGAAAACTTTCTTTCATTCCTTGCATTTCTTTCATATGTCATGGACTTCTATTTTGATTGTTCAGCAACGTAGGGCAAACAACTCTTTAGCACCCACCTTGTGCTAGTTTTAGGACTTATGGCAAGGCATTTTGTCCCTAGTTGTTGGTGTGGTTGCTCCTCATATGGGACCCACCACTTTAAATACTTAAAAAAAAGAAAAGAGTATTTGGTCTAGATATTCTTTGGCTCTTGACGCCTTCCCTCTCCCTCTTTTGTTCGAAGACTTTTGTGGTGGCATGAAAAAAGGCATGGCGTGGAAGCCTTTTGTGTCATGGAAACCAAAAGCATGTGGAAACAAAGGAGATGCAAAAAATGAGTTCTTTTAGGACTCTATTAATTGGCCTATTTAAAGGAAGCAATAGAGCCTTTGTGAGCATGCAAGGAAAATCAAGAAAAAAGAGGAGTCGATGTGAAAAAGAGATAGAGAGAGAAGAAGAGAGATTTGGAGGGTGTTTCATTCAAGAAAAGAAGATTGAAGAACATTGATTGGAGGAGTTCGCTCAATCTCGAGTTAGAGTTATTCCATTGAGGGTTCTACTAGAGGTTTGTTTAATCTTAAATTTCTTCTTTCTTATATTAGAAGTGGTATTCCCAATGTGGTGTCAGAAAAAATTTTTATATTTTAAACTATTATTATAGTGGAAGCTCCTTACTTTGGTCCCTATGTGGACATATGCTTCGGTCGAACCATGTTAAATTTTGATATTTTTATGATTGATATGATTTCTCGATGCTTTTGGTATCATCATTAGCATGATTTTTGCTTTTACTTTATCTATTATCTTTCAGTACTTAAATTTCAATAAGTGATATCAGAGCTAGATTTCATCGAATCCAGAGTATTGAAAAAAGAATTGAGACACTAATAGATGGAGGATCAATCTTCGTCAAGTACTATGATCCAACTGATGTTAACCAACTACTCGATTTGAAAGTCTCGCATGGAAGACCTCCTTTACTGCAGAGATCTTCATGATCTAATTGAGAGAGTTTTGCTTAGCCCGATAAGATGTTAGACAAAGAATGGAAGAAACTGAATCACAAAACAATTGGGCTCATTCGACAGTGGATTGATGATAGTGTCTTCCATCGTATTTCAATGGAGGTTAATGCCCATAGTCTTTGGTTAAAACTGAAAAGCCTATATGAGATAAAAATGGCAGCATTTCTAATTCACAAATTGGTGAACATGAAATATGAGGAGGGAGTTTTCATGGCAAAGCATCTAAGCAACTTCCAGAATATGGTGAACCAGCACACTACGATGAAGATGGCATTAGATAAGGAGCTCTAGACCCTATTATTGTTGAGTTCCTTATCTGATAGTTAGAAGACTCTGGTGGCATCTCTAAGTAATTCTTCATCGAAGATTTTGATAGCCTTATCAATGGTGAAAGGCTGTATGCTTAATGAAGAGGTCAAAAGGAAGGAGAAAGGGGTCTCGAGCCATAATGAGGCCCTCATCACGAAAGAAGAGAAGAAGCAAGGACAGAGACTCCCAATCTAACTCAGATGATCACCATGCTAAATTGCAGGAGAAATCCAAATCCTAAAGTAGCAGATATTACAACTGCAGCAAATGGAGCCACTTTAAGAAAGACCACCGATTACTAAAAAGGAGAAGTCGAAGAACAAATCAGGTAATGACTCCAACTCAGACAATGAGACAACAGTCGTAGCTATAGGTTGAGACATGATCATTGTTTGTAGCATAATAGACAATATTCTTGCAGGTACTACTGACCAAGACTCTACCTGAGTGATCAATTTTGTTGCTTCATATCATGCGAATTATTCTCATCTCATCATTCTGGTGACTTTGGGACAGTAAAGATGTGGAATGTTGGAGAATCAAAAATTAATAGTGTTGGAGATATTGTGCTAACCACGAGCTTGGAGTACAGGATAGTGTTGAAGAACATTCAACATATATTAGATATTCATCTGAACCTATTATTGATAGGAGTATTAGACGAGAAGGGCTACTACAATATATTTAGAGACAGCAAGTAGAAGCTAATCAAGAAATTGCTAGTAGTAGCTAAAGACATAAAGCAAGGCTCTCTCTATTTCATATAAGCTAAGCTTGGTAAAGAGGAGGTGAATGCAGTGGAAGGGCCTTCTATCTCATAATTATAGTGTCGGTGAGTAGGACATATGAGCCAAAAGATGTCAATTTTGGCCAAAAGAATGCTCTTCCTACTGATGGTTCTAGATTGAAGACATGCAAAAGCTGTCTGATGGATAAGCAAATCTGAGTTTTTTTCAAAATTTTTTTCTAAAGAAAATTTATGCATTATATCTTATTCATAGTGATGTTTATTCTATGAGTGATAAAACTCTTAATAGATACTCTTACTTAATGATTTTATTGATGATCACTCCTAAAAAATTTGGGCATATGCTTTGAAAATGAAGAACCAGATGCTCGATATATTCAAACAATTATGCATCTCTACTGAAAAGGAGATTGGGCAAAAGCTGAAGTGCATACAGATGAACAATGGGGTGAATATAGGGGTCTTTTTGAGAAATACTGTCAATAGAATGGCATCAGACTGGAGAAGACGGTGCCTAAGATGCTACAGTAGAATGGGATTACTGAGAGGATGAATCGGGCGATCTACGATAGGATCAGGAGCATGCTCTCTCACACTAAACTATCGAAGATATTTTGAAAAAAGACATTGATGACTGTGGTCCACATCATTAATCTTTCTTCTTCCTATGCTCTTAAGGGTGATATATTGTAGAAAGTATGCATGGTCGGAAAAAAATATTTTTTACGATTATTTGAAAGTCTTTAGATGCACAATGTTTGTGCATATTCCTAGAGATGAGAGGTCCAAACTAGATGCTAAGGTGAAGCAGTGCATATTCCTAGGCTGCGGTGAGGATGGGGAGTTTGGCTACTGATTGTGGGATCCTATGGAACAGAAGATCGTACGTAGCCATAATGTTATTTTTTTGGAGAATCAAACAATCAATGACTTCAAGAAGCCTATCAAGCCGAAGACGACCCCGAGCAGCCCTATGAACTTGTGCCCAGATACCTCTCCAAGGAGCTTTGATGATGGGGGAGCAACTACAAATGATAGTATACATGACACCACCTCATGTACGGGTGGTGTTCAGTCTGAGCTGCATGCTGAACCACCTGTATAAGAGATCCAGAGATCTATAAGAGAGAGAAGGCCATTCATGAGATATCCACTGCAAGATTCTGTACTATTGACGGATACGAAGGAGCCTAAGTCCTACTCCAAAGCCATGGAGGAACAGCATAAAGAGGAGTGGATGTGAAGGCAATGAAGGAGGAGATGAATTCTTTGCAGAAAAATAATACATATGAGCTGGTGAAGATGCCTAAGAGAAAGTGAGCACTCAAAAATAAATGGGTGTTCAAGTTGAAGCCACAAGAGAATAGTTTACAACCAAGGAATAAAGCAAGGTTAGTTGTGAAAGGCTTTGGTCATAGAAAGGGCATCAATTTTGAAGAGATTTTTTCACTCATCATGAAGCTCATGTCTATTCGAATTATCCTCAGTCTCACTGTCTATTTAGACCTTAAGGTAGAATAACTTGATGTGAAAATGACATTCCTTTATGGTGACTTAGAAGAGAAGATATATATGGAGCAACTAAAAGTGTTCGAAATTAAAGATAAGGAGAACCTAGTATGTTGCTTGAAGAAAGTCTTTATAGGTTGAAGCAAGCACCATGATAGTGGTACAAAAAGTTTGATTTCTTCATGATGGAGAATGGGTATAAAAGAACGAGTTCTGACCATGGCATATTCATGAAAAAAATCTTTGATAATAATTTTATCATATTTTTGTTATATATTGATGACATGCTGATTGTGGGACGTAACTGTTAGATGAATGTCCTAGAAGTCAATTATTGACTGACACATTCTATAATTTCATGACTTAACTTTATACTTATAATATTTTATTATTAATAAAGAATATTTTTATTCTAATCATATTTATGTGTCCATGATTTATCTTAGAAATTAACAAAGATAATTTTATATATTCTCAAGATGTTGAGAATTTGAGACATACATTATTAATTGTTAGTTTCTAAATACTTTCGATCGAAGGATCATCATGAAAGATCGTGATCAATCTATTTAAGATCAGTGCATAGATCGCTTTCTTTCTGGATAGATGAGTCTTGAGTCTATAATTACGGATACAGAGGTGAAGTGCAGGTGATTGTTAGAGAATAACTTGCATTAAGCATGATCAACATGAGAAACTATTTGGATGTCTACTCACTCATCAATAGTCATCTCGATGCTGCAATGGTGTGAGTGGTCCTTTGATCTGCGGTGTCATCGACTATTTGCAGTGAGGCTACTGAGTTTGACTGTACGTTTTCTTGATCCCTAGCCATTTGAGTCTTTGCTGTGTATGTTGGCTACAGTAGATTTCAGCTCGCTGTTAGGAGTAGGATGCACCTAGATAGAATCTATTGATCTTGATAGAAAGGATAAGTCCTACGCGATTTGCGAGACTGAGTTCAGAAAAATTTTGATCAAAGCAAGTATGAATACTGGAAAAGAGTTTTTACGGAATTCATAAGTAAATGCGAGTCGAACTAATCTAGTATATGACTGACGATAGGGTCTGACGAGTTATCTATGATCTCTGTCAAGTCGAGACTCATGATAGAAAGATCGAATTAAACGATAACTACACCTAGAGGTTCATACTTTCATTCTACCAGGTTGCCACTACATACCGTTAGATGTCACTGGTTGATTATGGGACTCATCGGGTATCGTCTTGATGATCGATGATCCTCGAAGGATAAAATTGAAATTATTCAATCCATCGAAAAGAGTTTCGATGATGTTACGATGAAAATCCCAATATAACCCACAATCAGATAGAATGGAACCTATGGGATCACATATTAAGAGATTTAATTTTGAATTAACCAATTAGGCTTTTAAAGTTCTAATTGGGTTAGGATTTAGTGAAATCCTATTAAGTTTAGGAGAACCATGCTAACACATGGTTAAACTCAATTCTTCTTTGGACTTAGATTCCTTATTAGATAAGGATTAGATCAAATCTATAGCCTCAAACCTAATGTAGATTCACTTTGATTTGAGTTTAGAGGTGCACCTATTTGAGGGCCCAAAAGATTGGATCCAGCCAATTAGTTGGTAAATAAATCTCCTTATTTTTCTCTTGTTATTTCCTTTTAAGCCATAGATTAATTAGAAAAGGAAAGGAGGTGCATACCTCCCCTTTTTGGAAAGTCCAAGGGCACACACCCCTTGGAGTTGGCGAAGAACAATGAGAGGGGCCCGACTGCTTTTTTGGCATGGAAGGAGAAAGAGAGAGGGGCTACACTCCCTCTCTTGTGCACACAAAATCTTAAGGGCACCAAAGGTTGGCACCCCCTCTACCAGCCTCATTGGATGATGGCGCCCACTCTACCTGCCTTATGGGATGTAGGGCGCCCTCTCTACTTGCCATATGAGGTGTGGACTTTTTCAATTGGATCTGATTTTTTTAGAAAAAAATTAATTAAAAGATAAGAGACCTTCTGAAATAAGAACTAACCTTTTTAGCCTGATTGAAGATTGATTTAGAATCAAGAAAAAATCTATTTAAAGAGATGGTCTTCTAGGATTTCAAAATAATTGAATTATGAATTCAGATATCAACACCCTCTCCATCTCCATGCCATCCTATCTTTTCTCTCTCTCCAATGTCCAAGGGTTGAGTGTCCCATCTTTCCACGTGCCCAAGATATTGGGTGGTTTCTTCTACATTAAGCAACAGGGAGAAAGGCTACAATTCAAGTGTTGACATCACAGTCAAAGATCAATATTTGATCAAAGATCCAAAAAGTTAAAATTCATCTTGAAGAAGATGGATCAAGTATGAGAAGAAAGGTTCAAGATTGATCCCGATAGATACCTGTAAAGGCCAAACGCGTGTGCGGCTCAAGAACCTTCATATCTACGATCATCGGTTACGGTGTATTTCAACCCGCGCAAGGTATTGAGATATGATCTTAATTTTTTTATTTATTTTTAGATTAAATGTATGACTTTGATCTAGGGCTTGGTTAGATATAGATTAGATTTATCGCATATGGGGTTAAAGGATTTAACCTAGATCCATTTCTGCTGCTATTTCAAATTGTTTTGAAATCTATGCATGCTATTCTATCCCCTTTCTAACAGTGGTATCAGAGCCACTGGTTCTTCATGACATGTCTAATCTGATTTTCATGTTAGATCTAAAAGTTTAAATGATTTAATATTGATCTTGTGTGAGTATAAATTATCCTGATATAGGGTTAACCTCCTATATTGAAAAGATTGTCCTAGCATAAAACTGATCTTTTTGAAAACTATTTTTAAAATATTTAAATCAATCATTTAGATTTAAAATAGATGTATGTGATATATTTTTATTCATATTAGATCTAAAATTAGAATGATTAAAAGTTTGCATCGGACTGCTATAAGGTTGTCCTGAATAGAGTTAACCCCCTATATTGAAAAGATTGTCTTAGTTTAATATGAATCAATTTTAAAATATTTTAAATATTTTAATCATTATTTTAGATCTATTTATGCATGTATTTGATATGTGTAATTTTAATTTTAGATCTAAAATTTAATATATATATGATATATATTTGTAGTTTAGATCTAAAACTTCATATATGTGATATATGATATTAGGTTTAGATCTGAATCTATTTCAAGATCATAAGTCACTAATGCATGCAATAAAATATAATCTAAAAATATTTTAAAATCTAAAATTATGTTATTGCATATAGGTATGGGTTGAACAAATTAGGTCTAGTAATCAAACTACAATTATGATCAATTGATTAGATCAGGCTAGAACCTATTATCGACTTTGAGCAGTTGATTGAACCAAATCAATTATTGGTTAAGATTAGGTCAAAAGAGCTCAAAATCAAGTTTAGTTGTAGTTGGTTACATCTACTCATATTTTGATGTGAATTGATTGATTTAAGACCTAATTTGGCTAAGTGGTTCGAGATCCAGATCAATAGGTTAACCTGATCGATTCTAATCGATCAATTTGATGTCTAAATAATACCTAGATGGCGATTATTAATTAGCTTCGTTGTCTAATCTGATCAATTCTTTGGTATTTAAGAAAGTAACGGAGAGATCTCCACTCATCTTAACTTATCTGGCCATTCTGGAAGATTACGTTTGAATTAAGTTACTTGCTGAGTCGAGTTCACCTATGCCAACTAGGTAGGTCAGACATGTGAATGTGCTGACCTGAACTTGATCAGTCAGTTATCAAATTTGATGACTTAAAAAGATCTAAACCTAAATCTCCTTACTAAATATTAAGTCTAGCGGTCTTCCACCATTGTAGAGATGCGAGTGCCTTCTTGGTGTTGATCATTCTCAACTGATTATAGTGGTTCAACTACATCGAAAAGGTATAATTACTCTATTGGCATTAGACGCCCCGAGGTAGAGATGGGGTTGGGCCCAATAACTATTAGGTAAGGGACCCAATAATGGCTTTGCACCTGTTGGTGAACGGTGGGTCTGACTTAACTAAGAAATGTACCAATAACTATTAGATAAGGTCATAGAACTTAAAGATCGAATCTGTTGCATCTTGCTTAGTGAAGTAATGGACAAAGTATTATCCACTCATTGATCTATACTCACCAATAACTGTTAGACGAGGTGTGTATAGATCAATGGGACCATAGTATCCATGAAAAACTGGTCACGTATAGGTTTTCATTTTTCCATTCGAGTGTGGGAGATTTGAGAAAATAGTAAAAAATTTATTATTTTTAAATTTTAGAATAAATATTTAATAAGTATAATCATCTAACTAGAAATTATTCTCTCTGTAGATAATTATGTCGAGTTTAAATCCTTTAGTCCATCTCCTTGACATAAATAGGTTGATCAGGACAAACTACAAACACTGGCTCTGAAATTTGAGAATGGTTCTCAATTTTGAAAAGCTAACCCATGTCCTAGACTAAGATGCACTTGTGTTACCAGCTAGTCCAACCCCTGATCAATGAGCCACACTTGAGAAGTGGATGGATGAGGACAATAAAGCAAAGTGCTACATTCTTGCATCCATGTCCAATGATCTTCAGCGACAATATGAAGACATGAGGACTATCAAGGAGATGCTAACTCACCTGCAAGAATTGTATGGTGAGCAGAGTCGCACAGCTCATTTTGAAGTCTCCCAAAGACTATTCAAAGTAAAATGCATGATGGGCAATCCAATGATCATTGTTTGACAATGATCAAGGATATCAAAGAGCTTTAGAAACTCAAGATGAACATGGATAAAAATTACAGGTGAATTTTATCTTCCAATCTCTTTCTGATTCATATGGACAGTTCATTATAAACTACTATATGAATAAAATTGATAGCACTTTGCTCGAATTGCTGAATATGTTGATGACAGCAGAGGACACCTTGAAAAGTTCAAGGAATATGGTTCTGACTGTGGAGCGGACTTTCTCTAAGAGAAAGTCTTCTTTCAAAAAAAAAAGCCTATGAAGAAGCAAAAGAACGAGGTCAAGTCCAAAAAGTAGATTCCGAAGAAGACCGACGATAAAGAAAATATTTCTACTGCAATATTGAAGGCCATTGGAGAAGGAACTATCCGACCTATCTGGTGACTGTGAAGAACGAAAAGAAGAATGGGCCTTCTGAAGGTACATTTGATTTGTTCGTTACTGAAACTAATCTAACAGTTTTCTCTTCTTCTAGTTGGATTCTAAATTCTAGTTCAAGTGCTCACTCGTGCACTTCTATGCAGGGTCTGAAAGAAGTTAAAGGGCTGAGGAAAGGTGAGATCACTCTCCAGATCCGCAATAGAGCAAGAGTTGCTACTATGACCATCAGAATGTATCCTCTACAACTACCATTAGGAATTAGTTTAATTTTAAAAGATTGCTATTATGTACCTATAGTCAGTAGAAATTTAATTTCCATATCTATGTTGGTATAGGATAACTATAATTTTATTTAATAAAGATAACTGTATAATTATTTAAAATAAAGTTATTACACGTGCTTTCTTGATTAACGATCTTTATCATTTGTATATGGATGCGAGTGTTAATATTAACAGGCAAACTGTGAATGCCGTAGGGTCTAAGAGACTTAGAGATAGGATTAGCCAAAAATATCTATGACACCTTAGGCTAGGCCATATAGGAGAAGACAGACTCAACAAACTGGAGAAAGATGGCCTTCTCGAGCTATTGGCTTTCGAGTTTATCTAGTTGGTGAGTCCTATCTTTAAGAAAAAATGGCTAAGCTACTCTTTGTGGGACAAGAGAAAAGGGCCACTGAGATATTTGCCCTGGTACACACTGATGTGTGTAGTATATTCGATGTACAAGTCAGGGGTGGCTATGTCTACTTCATAATTTTTATCGATGATTATTCATGATATGCTTTTGTGTATTTGATGCATCAAAAGTCTGAAGTCTTAAAAAAGTTTATTGAGTTTAGACATGAAGTAAAAAGCAAACCAAAAATTTATAAAGTTTCTTCGATCAGATCGAGGAGGAGAATATCTCAACGAAAAATTTTAGATCTATCTCAACGATAATGGTATAGTCTCACAGTGGACACCTCCAGAGATATCTCAGCTCAACGGGGCATCCGAAAGGAGTAATTAGATCCATTAGATATGGTTCGATCCATGATGAGCTTCACAGATCTTTCTGTCTTTCTCTGGGGATATGCATTACTTTTTGCAATTCATTTTTTAAATCAGATTCCCTCTAAATCCATTCCTACCACACCATACGAGTTATGGCATAGTAAGAAGCCAACTCTTGGATATCTCAAGATTTGAGAATGTCTGACCCATGTCAAGCTACAGCAGGTGGACAAATTAGAGGCTAGATCTTTTAGGACTCATTTTATAAGGTACCTTAAGAAATCTATGAGATACTACTTCTATCTTTCTGAAGATCACAATATAATTATGAGCCGTCATGCCATCTTCTTGAAAAAAGAGTTTATCTAAGATGGAGGCAGTGAGAGGAAGATTGAGCTCGAAGAGAAGGTCTCTGAAGAATATCGAGTTCAAAATCTGAACCCAATAGTGAGCCAGTAGATGTGGTACCTTCTCCATCTCATAAATCAAGTAGGATCTTTCGTCCTCCTGAAAGGTACTTAAGTATTCTTACAGAGGATCTAGAGAAAGCGTTCCTTATGGGAGATAGGGATATTAGGAATGATCTCAAGATCTATGATAAAGCAATGTTAAATATTAACTTCGAGAGATAGATGGAAGCGATGAAGTCAGAAATTAACTCCATTTATTCTAACCAGATTTGGACCTTAGTAGATCTATATGAAGGTATTGTACCTATTGGATATAAATAGATCTATAAAAAAAATTAGATCAGATGATAAGGTAGAGACCTATAAGGCAAGGCTGATTGTGAAAGGTTATAGTCAATGCGAAGGCACTGACTATCAGAAATATTTCGCCCATGGCCATGCTGAAATCCATCCGAACTCTGCCTGCGGTTGCAGCTTTTCATGATTATAAAATTTGACAGATAGATGTAAAAACTATCTTCTTAAATGGATATTTTGAGGAAGATATCTATATAGAGCAGTCTTTAGATTTCACATCCAGTGATAGTGATCATAAAGTCTGCAAGCTGCAAAAGTTCATATATGGACTCAAGCAAGCATCTCGAAATTGGAACACTCGCTTTAATGATGTGATCAAAATATTTGATTTCATCAAAATGAGGAGGAGCCGTGTGTGTATTAAAAGGTCAGCAAGAGCACGGTCACATTCCTCGTATTATAAGTGGATGACATCCTCCTAATTGAAAATGATATTTTCATACTGACATCGATCAACGTATGGTTATTAAAGAATTTATTATGAAAGATCTAGGAGAAGCTTCCTACATTCTTGGTATAAAAGTCTATAGGGATAGATCAAAGAGAATGATAAGACTCTCACAATGAATGTACATAGAAGAGGTGCTGAAGAGGTTCAGCATGAAAAACTCTAAGAGAAATTTCTTGCCCCTTAGACATGGCATTCATCTCTACAAAAAGATGTGTCCTGACACACCTGAGGAGATCCAGCGCATAAGCAAGATTTCTTATGCTTTGGTAATAGGGAGACTCATGTATGTCATGTTATGTACACGACTTGATATAGCCCTTACTGTGAGTGTCACAAGCAGATATCAGACAAATCCAGATAAAGAATACTAGATTGCTGTAAAGAACATCCTTAAATACTTGAGAATAATTAAGGATTTGTTTTGATCTTTGATGGAGGATCGGAGCTAAAAATGGAGGGATTTATCGATTCAAACTTCATGACTGATGTCGATAATAGAAAGTCTACATCGAGATGTATTTTTTTATGTAATGGAGAATCGGTTAGCTGGAAGAGTTTCAAGCAGTTAGTCATTGCAGATTCGACAATAGAAGTCGAGTACAACACCACCTCTAAAATTGCTAAAGAAGCTTTTTGATTCAAGAAATCCGTTGCAGAGCTGGGTGTGATGCCATCAGATGCTATGGCACTGCACTACGATAACAACGACGTCATAATTCTCACTAAGGAGCCTAGGTCTCACCAAAAGTCTAAGCATATAGAGCGATGGTTCCACATCATATACAAATACTTCGAGAAGAAGTTTATCGAGGTGCAGAGAGTCGACTCCATGCAGAACGTGGCGAACTCACTGACCAAGCCTCTCAACCAGCAGAAGATCGAAGCTCATCTTGAGAAGATGGGTCTTAGTTATATGGCTAATTGGCTTTAGATCAAGTGGAAGTTTGTTAGATGAGTGCCCTGAAAGTCAATTGTTGGCTGATACATTTTATAATTTCAAGACTTAACTTTATACTTATAACATTTTATTATTAATAAAAGATATTTTTATTTCAATCATATTTATGTGTCTATGATTTATCTTAGAAATTAACAAACATGATTTTGTATATTCTCAAAGTGTTAAAAATTTAAGACATACATTATTAGTGGTTAGTTTTAAATGCTCCCAATCGAAGGATCGTCACGGAAGACAGTGATCAATCTATTTAAGATCGATGCATGGATCATCTTCCTTCTGGACAGATGAGTCTCGAATTTACAGTGTAGGGATACTAGGATAAAAATACAAGTGGTTGTTAAAGAATAACTTGCACTAAGCGTGATCAATATAAGAAACTACTTGGATATCTACTCACTCGTCAGTGATTATCTCGATACTGTAGTAGTGTGAGTGATCTTTTGACCTACGTGTCATCGACTATTCACAGCGAGGTTACTGAATTTGACTGCACGTTCTCTTGGTCTCTAGTCATTTAGATTCTTGCTGTATATGTTGGCTACAATAGGTTCAGATTCACTATTAAGAGTAGGATGCACCTATATGGAATCTATCGATCTTGATAGAAAAAGAGAAGTCCTATGCGATTTGTAAGACTGAGTTCAGAAAATTTTGACCAAAGCAAATATGAATACTAAAAATGAGTTTTTATAGAATTCACAAGTTAACTCGAGTCAAACCAATCTAGCATATGACTGACGATCGAATATGACTAGTTCTCCATGACCTCCATCAAGTCGGAACTTACAATAGAAGGACTGAATCATACGATAACTGCATCTAAAGATTCATACTTTCATTTTACTGAGTTGCCACTACATACTGCTAGGTATCACTGATAGATTGTGGGACTCATCGGACATCGTCCTGATGATCGATAACCCTCAAAGGATAGAGTTGAAATTATTCTAACCCATCGAAAGGAGTTTTGATGATGTTATGATGGAGATCATAATATATCTCACTACCAGATAGAATGGAACCTATGGGATCACACATTAAAAGATTTAATCTTGAATTAACTAATTGGGATTGTGAAGTTCTAATTGAGTTAGGATTTAATGAAATCTTATTAGGTTAGGAGAACCATGCTAGCACATTGTTAAACTCAATTCTTCTCTGAACTTGAATTCCTTATTAGATAAGAATTGGATCAAGTCTATAGCCTTGAACCTAATTTAGATCCACTTTGATTTGGGTTTAAAGGGACACATATTTGAGGGATCCAAAAAGATTGGATCAAGCCAATTAGTTGGCAAGACATGGATTAATTGGAAAGAGGAGAGGAGGCGCATGCCTCCTTTTGGAAAATCCAAGGAACGCACACCCCTTGGAGTTGGCAGAGAACAATAAGAGGGCCGCCCCTTTTTGGATTGGAAGGGAAGAGAGAGGGGCTACGCCCCTCTCTTGTGTACATAAAACCGTAAGGGGCACCAAAGGTTGGCGCCCCCTCTACCTACCTCATTGGATGAGGGCGCCCTCTCTACCTACCTTATGGGATGTGGAGTGCCCTCTCTACTTGCCATATAAGATGTGGGCCTTTTCAATTGGATCTTATTTTTTGAAAAAAAATTAATTAAAAGACAAAGGATCTTATGAGATAAGGACTAACCTTTTTAGCCTGATTGAAGATTGATTTGGAAGCAAGAAAAGATCTATTTAAAGAGATGGTCTCCTAGGATTTCAAAATAATTGAATTATGAATTCAAATCTCAACATCCTCTCCATCTCCATGCCATCCTCTCTTTCCTCGCTCTCTAACACCCAAGGGTTGGCATTCCATACGCCCAAGGTGTTGGGTGGTTTCTTCTACATCAAGCAACAGAAAGAAAGGCTGCAGTTCAAGTATTGATATCGCAGTCAAAGATCAACATCTGATCAAAAATCTAAAAGGCTGAGATTCATCTTAGAGAAGATGGATCAAGTACGAGAAGAAAGGTTCAAAATTGATTCCGATGGATATCTATAGAGGTCGGATGCATGTGCGGCTCCAGAATCTTCATATCTACGATCATCAGTTGCGGTGTATTTCAACCCACGCAAGATATTGAGATATGATCTTAATTTTTTTATTTATTTCAGATTAAATGCATGAATTTGATCCAAAGCTCGGATAGATATAGATTAGATCTATTGCATGTGGAGTTAAAGGGTTTAACCTAGATCCATTTTTACTGCTATTTCAAATTATTTTGAAATCTATGCATGCTAGTCTACCCACTTTCTAACAGTAATATTGCCAAAATCAATGATCTGAAGGTGAAATTGGATTAGGAGTTTGTGATGAAAGACTTAAGGTAGGTCAAAACGATCTTGAAGATGAGAATCACTTGAGATAGGAGATCTAGAAAGCTGTAGTTGTCATAGGAGGCCTATATTGAGAAGGTGGATCGATTCAATATGAGCAAAGTGAAGCCAGTAGTGAGTCCACTTACAGGACACTTTAAGTTGACTAAAAGTAAAGTACAAAAAGCAAGAAGGATCAAGTGGAGATGAGTAAGATTCCCAATTCCTCTATCGTAAGGAGTTTTATGTATGCTATGGTTACACCAGGCCTGACATTGCTCACACGGTTGGTGTAGTCAGCCGGTTTCTTTTGAACCCCAAGAAGAAGCATGGGAAGCAATGAAGTAGATAATGAGGTACCTTAAAGGGACATCCAGGACATGTTTATGCTATGGCAGTGGAGATCTTATGCTACAGGCTTATACGTATACGGATATGGCGAAAGATGTGGACATACGAAATCCACATCAGGTTATCTAATAATATTCTCAGAGGGAGCAGTGTCATAGTAATTGAAGTTACAAAAGTATGTCGCACTATCATTGATAGAGGTGGAATACATCGCCATAATGGAGTCGGTAAAGAAGTGCTATGACTAAAGAATTTATTGGAGGAGCTTGGGAAGGAGCAAGAGATCGATGTGCGTCATCTATAGCGATAGCCAGAGTGTCATCCATCTCAATAAGAACTCGATATTTCATTCAATGATGAAATATATCGAAGTTGGATATCATTGGATTCGGGATGCGCTAGAGATGAAGCAGTTCAAACTTAAAAGGTTAACACTGAAGCAAATAGTTATGATATATTAACGAAACTAGTTTTAGAGACCAAACTGATGAAATGTAAGGATACTGCAGGCTTGATGAAACTCCCAATATGAGTCGGAAGGGAGAGATTTGTTGGTGTGGTCCCTCCTCATACGGGATCCACTGCTTTACTTAATAAAAAAGAAAAGAGTACTTGGTCCTAAGATTTCTTGGGCTCTTGATGCCTTCCTTTCCTCTTCTGTTCGAAGACTTTTGTAGTGGCACGGAAAAAGGCATGGTGCGGAAGCCTTTTGTGTCATGGAACCAAAAGCACGTGGAAATTAACCAAGGAGATGCAAAAAATGAGCTCTTTTAAGACTCTATTAATTGGCCTATTTAAAGGGGGTAATAGAGCATCTGTGAGCATGCATGGAAAACTAAGAAAAAAGGGGGAGCTGACGTAAAAAATGAGATAGAGAGAGAGAATAAGAGAGACTTAGGGGTACTTTATTCAAGAAAAGAAGATTGGAGAATATCGATTGAAGAAGTTTGTTTAACTTCATATTAGAGTTATTCCATCGAGAGTTTTACTAGAGGTTTATTTAATCTCGAATTTTTTCTTTCTTGTATTAAAAGCAATGTTCCCGATGTGGTGTCAGGGAAGATTTTTGTACTCTAAGCTATTATTATAGCAGAAGCTCCTTCTTACTCTGATCTCTGTATGGACGTAGAGTTCAAACGAATTACGTTAGATTCTGGTATTCTTGCGATTACTATGATTTCTTGATACTTTTGGTATTATCATTAGTATGATTTTTATTTCACTTTATCTATTATCTTTCAATACTCAAATCCCAACACTGATCATATGGGATATCGTGCCTTGTTCTAACTTCAGCCATTCACTTAGCCTCCTACAAATTTGGGACTGATATTATCCGAGAATCCTTAAGAGCATTTATTACTTTGCCAGTCACTGCATCTTCCTCTTTAGATGACTACGATTTTTTAATCCCGCAGTGCCCGAAACTATATTTTGCTGAAAGGGGTGCCTTTTCTAAAAGATGTGGTCTTGTGGAACCACTGGGGTAGTGACACCTAGTGCCCACTTTGAGAAATAAAGGAGAGCTTTTGATCTAAATCATCTATAAATAGTAGGAAGGAGCTCTTACTTGCAGCCAAGCCCTCTTCTGGATGTTACTACTACGGTCTTCCCATGGGGGTGCAATAGTCGCAAGCATCCACTACACCATGGAAGGATTCTCGCCCACCTCCAACTGGCTGCAGGTTGTCCAGAAGGGCCTAAAGAAGCTGTTGAAGTTTCAATCATTCCAATAAGGTGCTATTAAGGTTCCAACCAATCCACTCAAGGCCAATAGTTGATTTCTATTGTTGTTAAAATTCCATTGCCCTGGTATGGAGTGGGTTGGGGACATAACAGCCCATATTAGCCATTGGTTCCAACGAGGAGTGAGCAACAGGTTAGAGGACCTTCTCAGCATCAGGTCCTCCTAGAAGGCAATGGACCTTTCAGTAGGGCCTTCACCTCCCCTTGAGACAACTTCTAGGGGCTTTCCATGGAATGCCAGTCCAACAAAGCTATGCCTTCCCCAGTATCCCTTGGCTCAGGCTGGCAGTCGTCGGAGAAGTCTCTTCCAGGTCAAGTATGAGGGGTTTCACCTCTCGGCATCTTTGTATTTCAAGTTCACATTCCCTATAATTGAGTCATGGAGTCAAAGTCCTGTACTCTTAAAGCTGGAATGAATGAATGAAGAAGACTTTTATTTAATCTTCCTTTTGTCTTGTTGTGGATGACTGTTGCAGGCACTTTGACTGATTGTGTTGAGATCTGAGGCTTTGCTTCTCCCTGAATCTCTGTTATGTTCCTTTGGTGAAGAATTCCTGATGCCTCACTCCTTAAGAATGGGGGAGGCCGTAAAGGCACCAACCTACCTCCCTTTGAGCTTACGAGCTTAAAGCAGAGCGTCTTCCCGAGGCTCGTCATTCAAAGCTTAGTGGCTGAGGTTCCACCCTCCCTCGAGTTTGCGGACTCAAAGGAGATAAACTTTAGAGACTCAGTCATCTGAGGCTTGAGGCTCTGCTATCCATTAAGTTTGTGGACTCGAAGGAGGGAGACTTTGGAGGTTTGGCTATCCTTGATTTGGATTCCCTTTGGCTTGAAATCTTTGACAGACACTTATGTCAAAATTGAAGCGTGTCATGACCTCCAAAATTTTAAGAAGACAAATATGGTGGCCTGACCTGCAGTGCATAACTTGCCTAAGGCTCTACTATAGGCACTGTAGCCTAGCCTGGGATACGCAGCTCACCCAAAGCTTTCTCGAAGTTTTCAGCTGATGCGTGCCTACTCTTGCACGGAGGCTCGGAGTCTTCTGTCATTAAAGGCATACAAGAAAATCGAGACTTTCAGGTATGGTGACCTAGCCTGAGGTGAGTAGCTCACACAGGGCTTTCCAATAAGTGTAATGGCTTGGTCTGAGCGTGTAGCTAATCTAGGATTTTCTTGAAGTTTTTAGCCGATGTAGGCCTACTCTTGCACCGAAGCTCGAAGTCTTTATCTTAATCTAAATCCCCCTTTCAAAATTATAATTATTTGAGTTCCTCATCTAACTTGATTGATCTAATCTAATCCTTCTTATCTATCTGACCTAACCAGACCTGCACCATTATTTGTTCCGACCTGACTCGATTCGAGGCATATACGGAATGGATATGGGCGTAGAATTTTTAATTACGGGATGGATAGAATATTGGCTGACCCAACCAATACCCAACTCATTGCCATCCCTACATATAGATTGTTTGATGAAATCTCTTCATAATTCAGAATTTCACCCTTAAAGCCTCCATCTCAACTTTTACCTATGGTGCAACCTATATTTAGTTTTAGGAAATCTTCTTTTACATAATAGTATGGAGGACAATGATATTGATTGGTGATACTGTTGTTAAGTTATAAGAAAACAGGTTAAATTATGAAAAAATAAGTTAAATTATGGAAAAAATAAGTCATGCAGATATAATGAAGCATGGATTTTTTAATGGTTATTAAACATAAAAAAATGGGATTTTTGTGCTAAAAATGGCAATATGGATGCAACATTTGAATTATTGTAGAATAGAAAACAAGACATAGCATCACAAACTATCATCGCTATTTTGTCATCTATAATTAGCAGAACAATTTTGTCATGTCGCCTGCCATATTGTTTTCATCAAGCTATCGAGATCAAGCAAATATGTTGCAGTTCTAGAGTGGAGAGTTTCTAGCATCGAACTCTTGGTCAATATTGACCTGAATGTGTGCTGCTGTGGTCTATAGGATAGGGAGTGCCTACAGTCCGGCCAGTAACTCCTAGATAGAGGCTTAAAGTTGTCTTATGCTTGCTTCATGTGTAGCTAGTTGAACCTCAAATCGACCAAGCTGGGTTGGATTGTTATTGTTAGAAGGCAACTTTAAGCTGGGACGCTGAAATTGCAAGGACAATTTGTGCAAGACCCGAACAAGTCCTTAGACCACACCATATAGGATAGGAGATCTAATCGCTCTCAACTCACGCAAGCAGAAAATTGACAAATTTATTCCTCCCAGAAGTATAGTACCTTATCCTAGTTGAAAATGATATTTAAAATATTTTGGAAACAATTTTGGAATTCAAACATAATTCATAGTGAAACGAAGATAAATTTTGGTAGCAAAACTCTTATTTTATCTATTATTATTTTCTTAGTCACATAAGTTAAAATAAACAACAAATTAAAGCCAAAGTAAGAGTCCTAACTAGACATGCTTGCATCACAAAGCAATCAAGTTCTCAAAAGAAAAAAAATGCTAGAACAAAGAACCTAAAAAATTTCTTTGCTTTAATACCAACAAAAGGTGACATAGCTTGGACGCCTAACGCTAGCTTCAAATTTACCCATGTTAAGAGTAAGCAAGCATATGCAAATATAATAAAACTAATTAAGCCTAAAATTTTGAATTAATTATTAATTTCAAATTCTAAAGGCTAATGGATCCAGGAACTAAAATAGCGATAACTAGTAGTTCCTTGCTGCACTGCCAAGGGGGCCTTGTTATCATCACGAACTATCAGTTGACGCCTTCGAGACATTCCATGACAATGGCCCGTGCCACCTAGCCGTGTTGTCAAAATCCACCATGCACGAGAGGACACGATATGCATACATACTCATGAAAAGAGAAGCTTTATTTAAGCTCCAAAGATCAACATTGGGTACAAAAGGAGTTACTTATATACGGGCTTTGAGATCCCTTACAAAACACATGGGCACCCTTCGAATTCCAAGAGAATCTTACGGTTTCACTCATTTCTGAACACATTAAAATCTTTGCTTCTCAAAACTCTATGAAGATTTACAAAACAACTTGAAGAAACAAAAGGGGCTTCACCACATATGTTGTTTTGTCCGGTTCATTTATTCTAGATGTCAGGTTGACTCGGTCAACAGAACAGGGAGAGTGGGACTCTCCCCTTTCCGTTTCTGCCCACGAATGTGGTGGGGGCAGTTATGGAAACCCCCCCACATGCGGGATTTTTTCCACAAATGTGGTGGGGCGGTTATGGAAACCCCCCCCCCCCCACACGCGGAATTTTTTTTTTAAGATCTTCTTCCTCTCGTTCTGCTAGAAATTCATGAGAGAGAATCAGAAAAATAGAGAGATTGAGAGCTTCTCTTTGATGTACTATTGATTCTCACATAGTGAAAATTTCTCGCCTCCGCCCGTGGATGTAGGAGTATCGTTTTGATCTCCAAACCACGTAAATCTGTGTGTTCTTCTTCTTCCCTAAATTTTTTTCATTCTGTGTTGGAGGTGTGATTCTGTGTCCGTTCGTGCCAGTAGCATTATTATTTGTATTTGTATGCAAATTTTTTCCAACAAACTGGTATCAGAGCTTGGTTATCAGATCATTCGTTCTGTCTGCACACAAGCTCCGTTTGCTACTTTGCGAAGGATTCCAGATGGCTGCAAAGTTCGAAATCGAGAAGTTCGATCGGAATATTAGTTTCAGTATTTGGCAAGTCAAGATGCGCGCGATCTTGATGCAGCAGGGGTTGCAGAAGGCATTAGTTGGAGAGGAGAAAATGCCGGCCACATTATCTGAAGAAGAGAAACAAGAGATGGATGAAAAAGCTCTGGCTGCGATTCAGTTGTACTTGTCGAATGAAGTTCTGCGGAAAGTCATCCATGAGAAGTCAGCGGCTGCTTTGTGGCTTAAGTTAGAGTCGTTGTACATGACAAAGTCCCTCACCAGCAAGCTACATTTGAAGCAGCGTCTCTTCATGTTGAAGATGGTTGAAGGTACATCTATAAAACCCATCTTGATGAATTTAATTCTATTCTTATGGATCTAGAGAATTTAGAAGTCAAAATTGAAGATGAGGACCAAGCCCTTTTATTGCTCTGCTCTTTATCATCATCATTTAAACACTTTAGAGAAACTCTACTTTATGGTAGAGATTCTATTTCTGTTGAAGATGTGAAATCATCCCTATTTTCGAAAGAGTTGATGGATAGGGACTTAACTGGTGGTAGCAGTGAAGGAGTTTCTGAAGGCCTTGTGGTCAGAGGCCGGTCTCAAGAGAGAACTTTTGAGAAAAAGAAGGAAGAGCGCAGATCAAAGTCAAGAAACAAGTCTAAAGTCTGCAATTACTGTAAGAAAAAGGGTACATCAAAATTGATTATTACAAGTTGAAAACAAACAGAAAAGAGAAGCAGAAAAATCTGAGAATACAGCAGAGGCTGGAGTTGCAAAAGATGAGTCCGATGATTATGTTTTATCTATTAATATTGTCAGATCCAAAGATGAATGGATTTTAGATTCGGGTTGCTCCTACCACATGTGTCCTTATAAGGACTGGTTCTACACCTATGACAGATTGATGGTGGAGTTGTCTTGATGGGTAACAATACCCCATGCAAGATTGTTGGGATAGGTTCAATTCGAATTAAAATGCATGATGGCATAGTGAGGACATTGACACAGGTTAGACATATTCCTGACTTGAAGAAGAATCTCATCTCCCTAGGCACCCTTGAAGCCAATGGATGCAAGTATTCAACTAAAGGTGGAGTTCTCAGAGTTTGTAGAGGTGCTCTTATTTTGATGAAAGCCAAAAGGTCCAATACTTTGTACACTTTAATGGGCACTACAGTTACTGATGCAGCAACTGCTGCATCTCCTTCTATGTCAGAACCAGAAGTCACTAAACTTTGGCATATGAGACTGGGACATATGAGTGAAAAGGGCATGACTATGTTGAGCAAGAGAGGCTTGCTTTGTGGTCAGAGCATAGGTAAGGTGGATTTTTGTGAGCATTGCATCTTTAGGAAGCAGAAGAAAGTCAGCTTTCAAACAGCAATTCACAGAACCAAGGCTACTCTGGATTATATTCATTCTGATCCTTGGGGTCCTGCCCGTGTTCCTTCTAAAGGTGGTGCCAGGTATTTTCTAACTTTTATTGATGATTATTGTAGAAAAGTTTGGGTGTTTATGCTTAAACATAAAGATGAAGTGTTTAGGCAATTCAAACAGTGGAAGGCTTTGATTGAAAAACAAGCTGAGAAAAAAATTAAAAGGCTGAGGACAGATAATGGGCTTGAATTTTGCTCTGGTGAGTTTAATGAGTTTTGTGAAAATGAAGGCATTGTCAGGCACCGTACAGTAAAATACACTCCACAGCAAAATGGAGTGGCAAAGAGGATGAACAGAACTCTTTTAGAAAGAGTCCGTTGTATGTTGTCAAATGCAGGTCTTAGCAAAGACTTTTGGATAGAGGCAGTGTCTACAGCTTGTTATTTGGTAAACTGTTCTCCAGCTACAGCCATTGCATGCAAGACTCCAGAAGAGATGTGGTCAGGTAACCCTCTTGATTATTCTGATTTGAAAATTTTTGGATGTCCTGCTTATGTTCATGTTAATGATGGTAAATTATATCCAAGAGCTAAAAAGTGTATTTTCTTTGTTATGCATCAGGGGTGAAAGGATACAGGTTATGGTGTCCTGATCCCAAGTCTCCTAAATTTTGATTGAGAGAAATGTTACTTTTGATGAATCTGCAATGTTATCTCCTAGAGAGGAGAAAGTTCTTTCATCTGATGCAGGTTCTTCAGGTAATGGCATGAAACAGGTGGAGTTTGAAAGCGGTGGTTCTACTATTGTGAAGTATTCTTTCCAGCAACAACAGCAGGTGACAGATTCAGCTCAGGTGGAGGAAACTCCACAAATGCAGCAGTTTTCTCTAGCTAGAGATTGGCAGAGAAGAGATATTAGACTACCTAAGAGATATGCAGATATGGTTGCTTATGCATTGTCAATTGCAGAGGAGACACTTGATGCTAATGAGCCTTCCAGGTATTCAGAGGCTATATCTCGTGAGGATTCAACTCAGTGGATAGTTGGTATGCAGGAAGAGATTGAGTCTCTCCTGAGAATAAATTTGAAAGTTAGTGAAGGCTCCTAAAGGAAGAAGATAGTTGGCTGCAAATGGATCTTCAAGAAGAAAGAACGTACTCCAGGTGTTGAAATGCTAGATACAAGGCACGATTGGTTGCAAAAGACTACAGTCAGGTAGAAGGTATTGATTATAATGATGTTTCTCATCTGTTGTGAACATAGTTCTATTCGTGTTTTACTAGCATTAGTTGCTTCTTATAACTTGGAGTTAGAGCAGATGGATGTAAAATAGCCTTTCTGCATGGTGAACTTGAAGAGCAGATTTATATGCAGCAACCTGAAGGTTTTCAACTTGAAGAAAAGAGGACCATGTTGTTACAG
>KE505023.1:296495-327685 GCA_000441515.1 Elaeis oleifera | reverse complement strand
CATGTGATTATGAAAAGAGAAATGAAAGATAAGACATGAAACAATTGATGAACAAAAGTGTTTCACCTGTTAACATATGATGATGCATTTATTTTAACAAGACAGTAAATTTATGGATGTTTGCATTATTCTGGACATAGAACATGAGATTTTATATTTTATTGCTTATTCTTATCTTCAGATTATATTACTATATCAGTGTGATATGGGAATTCTTATTGGGCTGTAAAGCTCACACCCTTTCATCTTTCTTTTTCTTCTCAAAGATACAGGATGTTTATGATTGGCTATGGTATGGATTTGTGAGTGAGCGGATGCATAGATAGAGTACCGTTGATACTTGATCAGAGGATTGAAGAAATATTAATTGTAATTATGCAAGTTTTATGAATTATTATTGAAATTAAATATTATGGATGTTAAGGTTGTGATAATTTAATTGGGCCTTGCATATTCTTTAGGGCTTGCTCTAAGGAGTATGCGGCCATCACGTATCCGACCCGAATGTTGGGTTCGGGGCATGACAAAATAATAATATCATTTTTATCTTCCATACTCCTTTAAAACTTTGGTTCAAATTTCTCTCAAACCCTCTTCTATTTCCATTTTTCTTAAATTTTCACCATTTTATTCTTCTTCTTCTTCTTTTACACTTAATTTTTATTTTATATTTTGTATCTTATCATTTATTTTTTTACAATACGCAGTGCATGCTCCTGTTTGTCAGAAATAAAGCATATGAAAATGTAATTTTTTATCTTGTAAATAAATTTCTTTCAGTGAAATAGGCCTCTAAGACTTCACTGGTTTTGCCTTGAGGATATTATATAGTCTTCGATTGTTCCACAACGCTAGTAAATTTCCAAACAGTGGGAAGCCATTAAATGCTGGAACTAGTCAATGGGAATGCCACTGCCTGGAGGAAACGATCTTTTTCTTCTCCCCCCCACGCAACTGGATTGAATCCTTTTCACATTCACCAATTATCCAAAGAAAAAAGTCATATTTCTTGTTAAAAATTGTTAAAACACATTTTTTTAAAAAAAAATTTTGTCACACAACTCATGTTATAACTCAAATTGGACTATGTGCTTTGGATTGGCCTTTGAAATAATACCTGTAGCTCCTTCATATTTCATACTTGCACCCTTGCTTTCATTGTCTAAAATAATTTAAACAAATCTTCACACCAAGGCCACCTACATCTGATCTAGTTTTGGGGATCAAAGACAATTCTATGTTTGCGTACTTAAAAATAAATATTAGGCAATACAACAATTCAAACACCAATTATTTAGAGTGAGTCAAGAGATGCCTTATTCAAAATCAAAAGAGTTTTTCTTTGGGAAGTTTAGGTCTCACAAAAGCTTGCTGCATGATTTGCCTTCTGGTAGTGGTGTTTGACCAACACCTTCTTGATAGCCATGAAGACCATGCAGATCATCCATGAGACTTGTCTGATTGGCTATCCAAAAATTTCACAGCTTTGTAGCAGTCAAATTTGATCATGGAGTTGGGTATATCATCCTCAAAAACTTTCTTCACCTCCAAGGCCTTTGATGCTTGCAACCAAGTACAAGAAGGGGCTAACGCATTATTTGCATAGTTGGTCATGGTAAAAAGGCCACAATCAATAGTGACGGCTATCAAATTGGTTTTTTTTTTTTTTTTCTTTGTAGGTCATCAAATTGTATCAGATTTTTTTTTTCTCAGCAGGGCAGGACTGCAGGAGTATCAAATTGTGTCCTTTCTTCTCCATAGATATCAATTGTTTCTTTTTTTTCTTTTTTTTTTGTCAAAAAAATCTTAATTCAAATGGTGGTCTAAACTAGCTGCTCCCGGATTAGGGAGTCTATACCTATCACTTTCCAAACGGAGACTAAACATTTTTTTGCACTTGTCCGTACGGATGCCTATAATGTATGACTTTGAAACGTGTGCTGACATGTGATTTTTACGAGGATTCCGTGCCGTGCTTTTCTTTTCCTAGTTTGCTTCCAAAAGTTGCTTTTTTAGGCTTAATCTAATCTGAGTTGGCCTAGCGGTAGTGCTAATCCATGACACATTTATAACATAGAGAGGGGCGATCCAGAGCCATGTCCAATGGCAACAAATTCAAGCTTGATTCAATTTAAAGTATCCGGATTTGAAATTCAACTCATAATTAAACAAATTTGATATCCTAAGTTTGAGCTTGATTTGATAAAAAATAATAATAATAAATTTGATTTGACTCAAATATCAACTTAATCATACTCGAATCTGAATTCGAATTTGAATTTGAGTCTTAATTTACTCATTATATAAATATATAATAATTAAATAATAATATTAAAATATATATATATTTGAATATATTTATGAGTTTTCGAGCTGAATATCTTACCATCTAGCTCAATTGGAAAAACTACTCAGACTCGATAATAGTCGAATCGAGTTGAGCTTAAATTTGAGTTAAATTTGAATGACTTGTGAGCAACATGATCCGTTGGCATATCTAAAAGAGAGTTACACTCTGTAATGAAAATAAAATAAAATTAATAATTTTAATTTTATTTAATCAAAAATATCTCATTTTTGTTTCGATCCCAAAAAAAATAGAAATACTCCGGTGTCTCAAAACTCGATCACTACTCTCTCCTAGTATTCAAATTTCATTCCGATTTCAGTCACAAGCCAAGCAAGTTAGTTAGTAATGATTATTCTGATTCCTATTTCAATACATTTTAATTTTGGTTCTAGTAGTGAATCAAATGCATCCTTAATTTTGAGATTATCCTCTCCTTTAAACCTGATTTGGTCTAATTATGATACAGTAAATCTATATTTTTAACTGCTAAGATGAGGTAAATGGATGTATAATATTCATAATGAAGGACGAAAGAGGCACCTGCACTGCAAAAATATAAGCTTTTAGTGTTTGAAAATTATCGCTAAAAGTTCTAAAATGCCCATAAAGAACTATTCCTACAAAGTCATCGTCACAAAAAGTTTATCTTCAATATTTATATTTTTGATAAAACAAATTATCAAGACAAAAAGGAACTCTATAAATAGAAATTTTTGTTTTGCCTATTTTTCTTATTTGCATGTATTATGTAAATGCACTAGAAACGTAATACTCTTAGTGAAACAAGAAAAAGTAAATGCATCACAAAAATATTAGCTTTTAGCTAGGTGCAAAAACGTTACCAATAAAAGTATAAAAATACTAATAAAAATTAATAGAACAAGCAATAGCTAAAAAGAAAATTAATAGCCTATGTAGATATTGTCACTGCAACTCTAGCCGTAATATTTGTATTTTGATATGAAAACAAGATTATCACAAACAAACAAAAGAACTCTATAAATTAAAACTTTTGTTTGCCACTATAAGAATGTATATTTTTACAGACAATTATTTTCGCTGCTATATATATTATTTGGAAGAAAATATTATTGTTTGTCATAAAGCTGTTGCTGAAATTGTATCTTCTAGTATTGATGGGTGAAGTAGAATGGATATAAACATTTTCTTTTTTAAAGAAATGATGAGGTATTGGTCATTTGGTGGGCAACCAACAATGAGATGAATCAAGATCTTAGTTTATCTTGACCAAGATGGAACATTGAAAAATTTTGAAGCAATTTTCAATATATTTCAAGATCTTTGAGGCCATGATTCATTACTTTTATGCATTAGCTTTGATGTTATTTATTAGAAACTTATTCAAAATACTAAATGAAAATTGCAAAATCTCAAACCATTTGATAATCACATCACTTAAACATCTAGGGACATATCGGTTTATTATGGTTTTCAAGATACTATTGAGGGTAATAGTTTTTGACATGTTGCATTAGTGAATGCCCAGCAGCCAACATGCGTGCATCTTAAATTTTGCATTATCCTAAGAATCTTCAAATATGCCAAATCATCTTTGAAATGGGTTGCAGTATCTTGTACATAGCATTTAGGTATGAATTAAAACTTTTGGTATTAATTAAAACTTGATAATTAGGTAGCAATCCCTCCTGAACTCATCATTCAAAGTCTTGTGGTGATCAAAATCAAGTATTTATTCTGGCTAGAAGATAGAAGGTGCTAATTTTGAGCAAAAGAAGCTCCTGATTTTGTTCAGTTATATATCTATCTCAGAAATTTGGTAACCTCCTTAGAAATAGATCTTCAATGTGTATCAAGGATTTCACATTTGTGCAATTATAGAAGTCTTGACAACAAAGTCTAAAAATTGCTAAGGTGTACTAAGCAGTGACATAGAGTCATGAGTGAGTTTTATTATGATGAACAATAGCATATAAATCAAAATTCAATTGCCACCATTAGCTCAAGAGTTTAGATTGTGATCCAAAAAGATCCTTAAACTCGATGTGGACCATTTTAACCACGATAAGTAAAAGCTGGATAAGATCTAGAAGCAAGATCTATCGTATTAGGAGCCAAATTATCTGTCAAATTTTGGAATGCCATAACTTTATCATATGATATCCTATTTCGATGATCTTTTTTTTTAAAGAATTAGATAATTTTTTTCGAGATCTACACATGACGTCCCCATCAGGAGAGGCGCCCCTACTGACCAATCCCAAACTTCTTTGATTGGGGCTTGAAATAGACCAGTCAAACCAAAGATCTTTTTTTGGATAAGATTTTGATCAAGCATGGCTTCCAATCCAAGAAAGATTCAATGGAACGGTAGAAAACAGAGTTGACAGAAAGTTAAATTCTACCTCGCTATTATAAATAATAAGTATATATCTCATTTTTAATCAATAATAAAAAATAAAGAAACTTTATCTCTACTTTTGAAAATTCTTCCTTGTCTTCTATCTTTCTTTACGAAATTTGAGTTGAGCAAGTTGAAACAAATCTTTCTTCCCCCAAATTGAATCAGATTGTATCTTTTACATGAAAGAATGATTCATCTACTTTGATGACATTAACTATTGGATTGCGCAATATTTGCTTTGAGATCTATTTAGGCAAATACAAGTAAGAGCTTGGATTGCTTTGAAATCTATGCAAAACACGATCTAATAGTTGATGTTGCTATAAAAGATCAATCATTTTTTGCCTGAAAGATACAATCGAAACCCCTAGCTCAGCTTGTTGAATAAAAAGCAGATCAGATATTCTAACTCAAAGCCCAAACAATGTAAATGTATTACTGGTTCAGCTTGACTATGGCCATATATCTAGAGGCGAAGGTCAATTTCTTACTTCATTAGCAGGGAGCCAGCTTACTAGAACTTTGAGAGAAGATAAATTCAGTAGAAGGGTTCATAAATCAAGAGGGGAAGGTTCATTTTTTTACTTGTTAGTAGGCGGGTGCTTGTTGGAGCTTTGAAAATAGATAAAACAAAAAAAAGAACAAATGGAAAAAATAAAGTCAACTCTTATTGATCAATATGAAGCTTGTTTCTTGGAACTTCAAAGAGAAGTAAAGAATTTTTAATTATAAAAAAATAAAAAAAAAATCTAAAGGATGGTCTAATTCTAATTTGTCACCAAGAAGGTCGCTTATTAGGGATTTGAAGATAAATAAAATCTTATTTGAGCCCTTTTTTTTTGGTAAAGTGGATGCATTACTAAACTAAATATGAATAATTACATCCATGATAATCAAAAAATAAAATACTAGAAAATTGCATAAAAGATCAGCCATCCATAATATAGATCTTATATGATCGGTCACATAAGATGCCATCTAATCAGCAACGCTATTAGCTTCACAATAAACATGCAAGACCTTAAAAGTAATTAAAGAACTTAACATTAGCCCATAATCTTTTAATAATGGATGTCGTCTACTACCATCAATTGGTGGATCAGAAAGCCATCTAACCACCACTATAAAATCACCCTCCAATCAAATCTACAAAGCCCACTATGTCTTAATAGCATAGATTAAATCTTTCCATGCAGCATGCAATTTAGCCTTAAGAACTGTAGTATCAATAATTTGAACACCCCCTGCTATAATAAATACACTAACAGCATTTCTAATAATAAAACTAGGTCCACCAAAATCACCTTGATTCCCCATATTGCCATCAAAATTAATCTTAAGGAAATAGGGAGATGGTGGCTCCGAAGAAAATATATTAGTTTAGAAGATACATATATTATAGAAGCAGAGCCATAAATTTTCTCTATTGTCAAAAATCTCTTTGTGATACTAGCTGAGAGAACTCATGAGCCTAATTGGAAATATTTAGAAAAACCAATGTAATACTCTCTCTTAAATCTTGGAATATATGATTATTCATTGTCAACCAAATATTATAGACAAAATTACAACACAAAGTAGCTTTTTGATTTTTTCACATTAGGGGAAGGATCCCTTTTCACAAATGACAAAAACTCCTCGTTCATCAATGATGAAATAATAGATATATGTGGCAATGAAGCTATCCTCCATACTTGAGATGCAACTCGGCAATAAAATATAATATGTGAAAGATATTCCTCCATTTCTGAGAAAACGCCGCAGCAACTTGTATGAAAACCACACTGAGATAATATAGTTCTGCACCATAGCCGATGCCATGCTAATTTTCATATAAATAAAACAACTCTAAGATGAACCTATAGTCTTAGACCCATGCAAAGTTTAGAACTCTTCGAGGTTTAAATAAGAAAATATGATAAAGATGAAAATTTACACTGTGAGTGCAAAAGATGAACCTCAAACCAAATCTGTTGGAGTTTTAAAGACAAAAAAAAAGGTCAAATTCTTGTTCAGTCAGCATAAAGGCAGAACTTGAAGTAAAGAAAATTAATAATCGTAACAAGAAAAATGAAATACATGGGAGGGTCCATTTTTTGTTTGTCACAAAGAAGATGGCTTATTAGGGCTTTGAAGATAAATAAAATCTTGTTGGAGCATTGGAAACAATAAACCCAAAATAATTAAAAGTTCAAAATTTTATTTCGTCGGCATGAAGCTGGTTTCTTAATTAGAACTTTGAAAAGAAGTAAAAAAAAAATAGTAAGTATAATAAAATAGTTGAAATTAAAATCAAAGAGATTTTTGGTTTCTCACTGAAAATATTGAAGACAAATAAAGCAAAAGAAATTATAAGCATCAAATTCTTATGTCGTTGGTATGAAGTTAGCGTTGTAGAACTTTGAAGAGATAAAAAAAAATAGTAAATAGTTGAAATATAAAAGAATGGACGTATCTCCATGGTAGTCCATCTTTTTATATGTAACCAGAAAGGACGTGGATTGCCAGAGTCTTCGAACGTTGAAGGCAAATAAAACAAAACAACTAAAAAGAACAAATTCTGATCAGATCAGCATGCTGTCAGCTTTGTAGAAGTTTTTAAAAAACAAGTAATTATAACCAAAATTTAGTGTTAACAGTTTAAATTTACAAGCGATCGCGATGGGACTCGAACCCACAATCTCCCGCTCCGGAGGCGAGCGCCTTATCCATTAGGCCACGCGATCGTGAGCAACCAACGATCTTATGAAAATCTATTTCATTTATTTCTCCTGTGCCTGTTGAAAATTTATTTAGACTATTCTGGAACTAAAACGGGTGATCGGGGTACTGTTACATTTAGGGCTAAGTGTTGCCAAACCCAAACTTGACCAATTGGAAGATTTGGATCAACATTTGAATCTGTACACTATCTATTCATGAATTGAATAATGTCATGTAAAATCTGGTTGCGTAAAGATTTGGTCCTGGTCTAGAACAAATCAAGTATGGGTGAGCTTGGACTTAAATCGGCTAACTTTTAGTAAATCTAGTCCAAGATCTAGAAGAATTTTTGACTTCTCTTTGGTACCATGCTGATCCATTAGTACATATATTCAGATTGGATCCAGGTGGGGTCCGGATCAGGTATATGGCTGCTAAGTCTGGTGATAGGCCTAGTAGGTGGTCTAAGGTTAAGATTCATCTCTATTACCAAATAATCTTGCCTGAGTGGATCCCTAGTCTTGGTCATTTTAGAGTGATTACTATGATGGAAGAAATTAGGATATCAATATCTGAAGATAGGAAGGACACAACTTCCCTCTTACCATAAAAATTTTGACCCTACTGACAATGAGAAAAATATAACCTCAAGAGCACAGCATGTCAAGAATAATGCGAGCAAGCGGCAGAGCCATGCACAAGCTTTAAATCTTAGATCATAAAGAACTTCCTCTTGGACTCAAAAGTGAACTGCAGAGTTTAGTTGTTCAACCATGGTTGTCCATGATTGCTGCGATAGCCATAATTAGATAGGCTTCATATGGTACATGAGATGACAACTGTGAAGATTTATGCGAGTATGTATATAGTTCTATATCGATTATTTGTTAGAAAGATCTTAGATATTTATACAAAATCATAGAATCCAAATAATCATTTAGCTAGACTTTTTGAGTGATGTTTTAAGTTATTATAAATAATATCAGAGTCAATCTAATTCATAGTTTATATGACTAGAGGATACTATAGTACATGTTTATCAGAGTTGACCATGGACTAATTATGATATTTACAAATGGATTTACATGAATGTGGACCCTCTTCAGGACTTAAATGGGTTGAATATGTGAGGCCCTATGTAATTGTATATTTAGTCCCATATCAATTATTCCATGAAAAAATCTTAAGTATTTATATAAGGCCAAGAAACTAAATAATATCTTCCCGCTAACCCTTTTAGGTAAAGTCCTAAATTATTACGACGACTATGTGGGACATATTCAAATCATGGCTATCACACCAATCGTCGAAGATCATGATTAGACAATTGGCCCTCTTTGGTTCACATTTTCAGGATTTTTTTTAAAGAAAATGACTTAACACACCAAAAAATCTTGGGATTACTTGTTTAGCTTTAAGAGTCTTAGTTTATAACTTCCAACCTCCTAAAAAAAAAGGTCCAATTATCAATTTAACTACAACTAATTTAAAGTTATAGCTCCTAAATTTAAGATATACTTTCTTATTTAAATAATATTTTAGTAACAAATTATTATATACCAAATTAAGATAAATTTATTTGTAGTCTTACACCAAGGACCAAACTATTAAAGCGAGCATATCTACTCTTATCTCACATATATATATATATAAAGGTAATCTTTAGTGAGCATAGAGATAATTTAGAATTTTCTTTATATTTGTCTTTTTCATTTTTTTTATATCTAACTAACTACTAAAAACTTTGAATATTTCTTTTTCTCTTTTGTTCACCTTGTCAGTTGAACCATGGAGTTATTTGATCAAATAATATTTGAAAGATATTATTGTAGACTTATAAAAATGGATTTTATTTGACATCAATAAACAACATATAGAAATTTAATATAATATATGGCTATTCTTTTCTGAGAACACATATGATGTAATAGCCAATATCAACTTTCTTGTACACGACAAAAATACAAAGATTCAATTTCATCAAACTTTTCCTTCAAACTGTTACATTTAATGTGTTATATTCAATTTCTCTCTTCCAGGTGGAACTCAAACATAATTTTCCTCCAGAGGCGTGTAATATTCCTACACAAGCTTGCAGGTTCATGCAAACAATTAAAGATTGTTCTTTGCTTCTTTATGCATTTGAAAAGCTACACAAGCATAAAATGTACAAGCCACAGAGTTATATCAAATGATAAATTGTTGCTCAAGGATCAGGCTTCTCTATAAGAATTACTATACTGTAATACAACCATGCAGAAATTTGGAAGCAAAGCTTCAAAAGCCAAACACATATCCACAAAGGATCTTGCTAAAAAATGACAGTAAAAGAATGAATCTAGTATGCCACTCTCTGATCTCACTCTCATCCCTGATCCCAAAACTCTGACACATTATTATCAATAATATAGAAGTCATAAGGAATCGAGTCCCACTGTTGTTTCTTAATTACTCTTGGTCTTGAATCGGTACGAGACCTTCTTCTTCTTGAATGAGTTGTTCTCAATTGTCAGGACGACCTTCCCAGGCTCACTGTTCTTGAATGAGTTCCTTATTGGCTCTTCCTGAGATCCCAACTTCCTGCCCTTCTGGACGATGATGGTGTAAGACCCCTCATCGGTCGGGACAAACTCCTCTTTGTAGTTCACCTCCCAACCCAACACAATCAAATCCCAAAGTAGTGTAGTTCCAACCTATATGAACAACAAGTAGAAAAGAAACCCAGTTAGTAACTATCAAATTATTTGTGACCAGAAGTACTAATAACCTTCTGTTACATTCGATCAATTGAAAGAGATCGACACCTCTGGTGCAGGAATTTCAATACATTCAGTCGAACCAGCTTTGACAATGCGCTCTGAAACCCCACCATCTTCGACAGAGAACTCGATGTCATTCTCACGTTTCAGGCCACCATATTTGATAGGTATAGCTTCAGCAGGAATGTACCTGAGAAGAGCCAATATATGTTGAGATTCTATACAATTGTTGCCATGGATATACAACTAAGATTGGGAGGCAAAGAAGAGAGGGCCTACTTGAGAAGAGTCTCTGTGACCTTTGCTGGACGAGCAAAGACAAATTTGCTCTTGGTCCTCTGGGTTAAGAATGGGGAGAGGAGAGCGTTGAATGCATAGTACCAGAAGGGAACATTGATGAAGATCTACAATCAAAAAGTCAGACAAATGGGGTTGTTGTATCAGAAACCTACATATCTAAACCAATAAATATAATTTCATTGTCGTAGTTGACTAAGAATTACAACACTTCGACTAGCTGGCTATGTATTTTTTTAAATAGCTGCATCTTTTGATGTGGAATTCAAATGCCAGTGTGGTTATTATATTGAAACTAGGTCTTTGTAAGAAAGGTAAAGATACCTGATGGCCATAATGCATTGTAAAGAGTAAGAAAAACTACTCAGATATTAGAATACAAAATTTTAAAAGCTTTTGTTATACATGTGGATACCAGTACAATAATATCAGCTAACAAACTTTTATGCCTTAAAAAAGGAGCCCAGATTCAAGTAGCATTCGGAAACAATAAATGCATTTGGTAAGTGCAAGCTTAGGAAGTTTACCTGAGTTGTCGGTCAACAATTATCATGAGTCTGTGAAAAGAATTAAATATCTAATTCTGTTTCTTCCTATAAGAATGTGGCTTAAATTACAGAATTAAATGCAAAGCGAACCATGACAGAGAAGAATCCAGTATTGAAAATTGAGAACAGCTAAAACCAAACTGGTAACAGGTTTGATTTTAAATCAAAATCTTGAAGGAATTCAAAAGAAAAGAAAAGAAAACATTGGAACTTGGCACTATGAAATAAAACCATGAAAGCACATCAAACTGGTAACAGATTTGGATCGATTTTTCTGAATCACATAAATAGGAAGAAGAAATGCGAAGACAAGAATGAAATGAAATGGATACTCACATTTCTTGCGACAAATTCTGGATAGTTGTCCTGAAGAAGCTGGACAACCTGCTTCATAGCAATCCTAAGCTCCTTCTTCGATGGACCGGGAGAGTCCTTCAGGTCGGTAATCTGAAGCATCGAGGCAACTCCTCCAGGGTTGAAGTCAAGCTTCTGAATGCCCTTCTCCATTAGTTGAACCCTCCACTTCAGGAACTTCTCCCTGCCCTCCTCTGTGCCAAAAATCTTCTGGTAGAGTCTGTCATCCTGGAACACCCCCGAAACGTTGTAGCAAACAGGGTGCCCCTCGAGATCAATTCCATCGGTGTAGCTTGCTGCTCCAAGATCGGCATCCAGCAACTCATCGAGGATTGAATCGACATTGAACTCCTTCCTCCACCGAAGAGTGTTCTGGAGCATCTCAAAGGCCTCCTTCACCTTGAACTCACGGGCACGAAGGAACTTCAGAAGGACAACATCAGTGCTATCAGAGCCTTTGCTTGGCAAAGGGCACTCCCCAAAGAGACACCTCCTTGTTGATGACTTCGACCTCTTTGGCCTCGGTTGCTTCAGCTTCTTCTACAGCCTTCACCTCAAAAGCTGTGGGTTTCTCCTCGGTAGGTTCAGCTTCTATGGCCTTTGGCTCAGTAGCCACATCAGGTTCTTCCTTCTCTCCTTCGCTACCTTCTTTTATATCTGGTTTCACCTCCTCTCTGTCCTCTGGCTCGGGTTTCACATTATCTCCTTCACCACCTTCTTGGGAGATAGGTTTCTCCTCCTCCTCCTTCACCTCCTCCTTATCCTTTGGCTTCTCCTCCTCCTTCACCTCCTCCTCATCCTCTGGCTCAGCTTTTGCTTTCCCCCTCACCTCCCTCTTGGGTTCAGGCTTCTCCGTCTCCTTCACCTCTTCTTTCTCCGTCGGCTTCTGCTCTTCCTGCTTGCCTTCCTTCTTGAAGAGTTTCTTGAAAAGGTTGTTCTCCTCCTTCTCCTTCACCTCCACTTTCTCCTTCGGCTCACACTTTGCTTTTTCGCCTTCATCTCCCTCTTGGCTGCGGGTTTTCCTTCTCTTTGACCTCCTCTTTCTCCTCAGCCTTCTTCTCTTCCTTCTTGAAGAGCTTGTTCTCGAGGATAGCCTCCTCGACCTTCGCCCTCAGCTCGATCAACGCCTTCCTCTCGCTCTCCTTCAAGTCGGAGAGGAAGTTGCTCTCCTCCTTAAAGGAAGAACTTTTCTCCATCACAGGAACCGAAGAATCTTTCTGTTGCTCCTCGGCCGACTTGGTTTCCTCTCGTTTCTTCTCCTCAGCCTCCACAACCTTGACCGGCTCCTCGGCAGCCTTCACGGTCTCCTCCGCCATCTGACTTGCCTCGGATCTCACCTCGACTGCCATTCTTGATTGAACCTGAGAGGATGGAGACTAAGGAAGAGATCTAATACTTGAATAGAGAACAGAACAGTAGTTTGGTCTTCCTCCTCTCTGCTGGGAAAGGGGGGGTAGCTATAGAGAGAGAGGGGGTGAATTGGGTGCTCCAACGGTTATATTTGGGTTCAAATTAGAGAGCATGGGGAACCACCAACGGCCGGTGATCTGGAGCCACCCAAGAGAGCCGTTGGGAGATTCTATCTGTGGGGTGTGGCAAGGCTGGAGAGCCCTTTTTCCGTTCCAACAATCCCCTGGGCCCACAATCTCCTGTTCGTTCTTTCCTTTTTTTTTTCTTTTTTTTTTTTCCCTTTCTCTATACTTTTTAAAGATTCTCCAACGGCTAGTTGTCCTTTTGTTTTATTCTGATGGCAAAGGGTCTCTTCCTTCCAGAACCATACGGGCACCAAATTGTCACCAGGTGTACTAAATTTAGGTTAGATCCATAAATAGGGCAGTGGCTGAGAACCTGATGAAATTGTATGGCCCAGATTGACTGGACCCGCAATATGGATGGTTATGATCATAATTCACTGTTCTTTTAGTTATGTTTGAACTCTGTAACCTTGAAGCAGGACACTAATCTGCCAGTGTACCAAGTTTAGACCAGTTCCCATCATTGTTCCTAAAATTTAGATGAAATTAGATCATACCAAGGACACTGATGGTTATGACTGTAACATCACAGGACAACTTGATGGGAATCATGATCTAATTATTGTAGACCCCTGTAAGTTGTAATCTGCGTACTATCGAAAGTTCTTGATATATTCATGACATTTTCCTTCGCATAATGATTATTCAAATAATTTTTATGCAAACAACTCAATAAGATTTATTCAGTAACCATAAATTTTATTATCTGTCTATAAAATTTTATAATTTATTTTACAAAAATACATGGATTATTGACATTGATTCTAGTTGTTGATGCTTGATGCTGCTGCCATCATATAAATCTGGCCAAGCTTGGGGTTCTACCTTCTTTGCCGTCCAGGAAGAAAAACAGCAGACCCTCACTAATGCCAGCATTGTTTTGCAATGCTGGGGTCCCACAAATGGTGCTAGCCTTATGGCCTAAAAGTTGTGATACAGCTGGCTAAAAGTCCTCTCAATTCTCTTTAATCCTGTGTTAGATGGGTCCTGGCCAACAAAGATCACAGAGATGTCGAAATGTAACCAATTTCTAATCTGAATTCAGAATATCAAATGATATGTTGCGTGTGGTTGGTAGCAGAACTATCATTAAGAGTTCCCCAAATGTGATCAAGTTATATTTACGAAGAAAATGGCATCTCCCAAAGAACAATTGAAGAAACCAATCTTATTCAACTCTCATCCCATCAATAAGGGCCATGGGCACCAGTTTGACAAGGCTCAAGATAAACTAAAACTTTACAACCGATTGATAACAGAAGACAATGTGCAGCAACATGATTTTGATCCATGTAGTATGTCTTGGAGTTGATGGAATTAATCACTAGATACACATGTATGCACAGTATTGGAAACAGCATAGAGATGGGATTAGGTGAATATCTAAAACCTAACAAACCTACCTACAATGAGTAAATGAAAGTTTGTTAGGGATTCTGTGATGGGGTTACTTCCTCCAGAACCCTCGCAAGAATTCTGTGAGTAGAAACAGCAAGATTGAAGTGGCCGATTCTTTCGACATTGCATGCTTGGCTTGATGCTCTGAGATCAAAACCTCATGTTTCTGCCAGCGCACTAGCTTCCCTGTTCACTTGGTCAAGTAACCAGAACAGTATCAGGCGTTTACTTGTACTGATCCTCGCCATCAATATCCACGAATTGTCCTGTGACCCTGCATAAAATCATGGTCGGTGTAATAATTAATTGGCTAGTTTAAATAAATTAAAAGTTGAATGTAAAGGGCAAAATGTCAGAATACTATTGCATATGTTAGAATCCCAAGGGGATAAAAAGCCTTTGAATCATATAGGAGACAACTGCAGCTAAGCAAGCATTAGCTTCTTCAGGAAGTATTTTAGAACGAGATGTGGAACACCTCCCACAGAATTGAAGTTAGACAGCCTTTTGTGATTGCACACATGGAAGATGAGCAATTCAGCATTGCTGCTGCTTATTGACAAAATGCAAATAACAAGGAAGGTCCATATCAACGTATAGGTTATTAGTCCAGTATAAATGAGCATAAAAATCTAGCAAAATGCAAATTTATCACTCTTATCACCATGATTCTAAATTCTGACATTCTCGGGGACTGAAGAGTTACTGTAGGTGCAAAGATTGTCCGCAACCCTAATTACACAACTGAGATACTAAATTATTGTGACAGATGAAAAGCCAGTACAAACAATCAGGACTTCGCTCCATCTTTTACACATGCACATAACCCTGACATATTCAAACAGAACAAATCACGCAAGGATGATGGAAGAGCAACCGAAGACTACAGCGAAAAGTGGAGGTGGCCAAAATAACCCACTTGTGTGGCAGCTTGGGTTCGATCCATGACTTCTGATCCATCATGTCACAGCACAAGCCTAACTAACATAATCAGTTGTGTTTGGCAAAAGAACATAATTAGTTATGTGAGTCAAGATTACTTGATGGAGATCTGATGAATTCATAATGCCACAGAGAGAGAGAGCAGCTAACTCCAAGATTTTATTCTCCACGCTGTTGCTTCATAATCTTCTCTCCTATATGCCACCCCTCATTTTCCTCCTCATCATCTACAATTCCCCTGCAACACTAGGATCGTATTGAAGTGACCTCAAGGGTTCGAAATACCGAGGATCTGTACTGTATTGACCGAGGTTAGATATAGCATGGAACACATCAAGGATCAGACTAGCAAATGGTATCAATGGGTATCCATAAATACATTCAAGACACTCTTGGCATGGCCCTTTCTGGTCAACCAAACTCTGGTTTTGAATTTTTTATCAAGTCTTCTCATCCAAATTTTATGTATTTGCAATAAATAAAACAGAAGTATCAAGTTAAATGCTCTCTAAGTTTTTCAACGTGTTGAAGATATTCACATGCATAAATATCACATAACATGTACATGTTAAAATTAGCAATTGAAATGAAAATGAACAAAGAAAGAATATATATTCATAACATTATCTAATAGTAGTAACAGCCACAACCCAAATAATTCAAATGATCATTACTATCATTAAGGATCACCATCAATCATCACATACTAGACACTAGCTCACTAATTAGCCATACTTCAATCATTTTTTTCACTTTTCTATATTTCTATAGGATGTATCGAAGTGAAAGTTCATTGCATTCACTTGACTGAAGCACTAACTTTATTCTTTTGGCGCATCACTTTATCTTCTCTTTTTTGATGACCTAACAATATTATTTAAATACATATTACTAATTAACTGAAAATAGGTAATTAATTTGAAATATAACAACTTTTGGACTTCAGCTGGAGCTCCAGCATGATGAAATTGCACAGATCATGGATCAAATTTTGGTAACATGTCCATACACTAGTGCAAAAATTGTTGTAAATAGGTCAATTCAGTGTGAAAAACATTTTAGCAGCTTCTTACTCTTCATCTTGCTCCTACCTTCAAATGCTGGAAAACAAGAATCACCATTGAAGCCACTTTCTAACCAGTACCCACATGTATCGCTTGATTCAAGAGCGGTTCTATGGTTGGTTCTAGGTGAACCAGCCTCGATGCAACCCCAAACTGCTTGGTCTGCCCTCCCTCTAGGTGATTATGGGGTGGTTTGAACAATTTCATCCAAACCAAGTCTTGCTATATTGAACCTAGCCTCCCCATATCAAGGAGGCCTTGGTACAGCATGAATTGAGAGGTACATGGCAAATTGCTTGATATTTCAAACCCTGAGGGACATCCAGAGATCAGCCTTATACATTATCAAAATGTTAATAATCTCACCTAGCCTCGTACGGGTTCCTAACAACTACTCCATTCCTATCCCAACCATTACCACCATTCACCTTCTCTCCATCATCATGTCTATTGCTCCATGCTCATTCTTGGATGCCAGTGACCACCTTACCTCACTTTTCTGATGGTAGCCAACCATCAACCTAGCAACCAGGACCACCTAGCCATCAGCCTTGATATCCATGCAACCCTTGGTATCAGCCTTATCAAGGCAACCCACAGCCACCATTGAACCAACCGTCAACACCATATTGTTGTTTATCTTCTTCCATAGACAAGTCAAGGGGTCAGTTCCATGTCAACTTGGTAGGCCCACAGACATGTTTGCACCAGCATTATAACCTGTTGACAGGTTGCAGTCAGGTTTGGGTCTATTCCCTGATGGAGTTAACCTGACCCAGCCCCAATCTCTGCCATCCCAAGCGAAAAGGAATTAAAGCGGCAACATCACCTTGTAGACAGAGAACTTCAATATGCAAAAATAACACCTTGTTCTTAAGCAAAGCAAAAAGAAACTGCTCAAAACACAAGCTAAAATAGCTAATACATCGACCAACCCATCTCTTAGAAGAAACATGACAACAGATGAGCCTTGCTGATCTCCACCACATGAACTATGGACATACTACATAATTTCTCAAGATGTATAGTTTGAAATTATGCTGGCCATCAAGCTATCAGTTCAACCATGTGATAATGCAATTGTCAACTCCAATATAACAACTTGTGAAGGAGGGTAGAGGTGCGCTATATATCAGATGCTTTCTTCTGATTGGCTATGAAGTTCTCCCTACATAAGTTGTCACCATCTTCTTGGTTGATTGGGCTAACTTTCTGACTGGTTGCTAGCAGGACGCAGAGTCTATTTAAAAGCTGGGATGTATAACAAGGTTGTCTATAAAAACATCAATTTATCTGCATTGGTTGGATGACCATTTTCCATCCAATGGTAATCACGGCATCTGCTATTATCATAGTGTTCTAATGATTTGATCTGGTCCACACTCCAGGGATATGTTTGCCAAGACCAAGTTATGACAGTTTGCTTTCCATAACTAGCAAAATATGACAAAATTATCTTTTCTGGTTGAAAGAAATCTAATGCTAACTTATCAACCCTCTTTAGAAACTAGTTAAAACATTCGGAGTGTTAGTTAGACTGACTCACAAGAGAAACGAATCAGATCAAATCCAATGATTTGTTGGCTGGGTGGGCCTATACCATGGCTGACAATTATTGGCAAGAAGTTTCGCATTCAAGAGTTGCTCTGTAATGTTGATTGCTCCAAATGAAAAATAACTGCACTGTAAACTTGGGTATGCCCTTTCAATCAGAAGTGACAAGCCCAGAGTGCATAGCAGGGGTCTAACTTAAGCTGGTCAGTCTATGGCTCTGAATAATAGGCACATCAAATCAACCAATGGGAGGGATACATTACATAGAACCTGATAGAGGTAGAGCGATGGCACCATCTCTATGTTTACTACCTTTCTCAAGTAATTAGCATATTTTCTCCTAAGCAGGTTTATACATTTGAACATAAATTTTAAATGTCATTAAATTTTAAAGCTTCCATTAGATCCACAATTATGATAATTATGCTTCTTAACCACATGAAAATTGTAACAACTAATTATGGAACAGAAATGTCTGCATACCGGTTATATGACAA
Organism: Elaeis oleifera; assembly: GCA_000441515.1. Classification (NCBI taxonomy): domain Eukaryota; kingdom Viridiplantae; phylum Streptophyta; class Magnoliopsida; order Arecales; family Arecaceae; genus Elaeis; species Elaeis oleifera. The sequence continues at coordinate 309,301 of KE505023.1, read as the reverse complement.
GAAAGCCTCTCCAATATTTCCAATGACCTTATTTCGTACTTTCCGTATGCATACCTAAATTAAAAAAAGAAATTGGAATAAACAAACTTAGCAAAGTAAAATATATGTTAAGGAATGATGTATTTTAAACAAAGACTTGATGTCAACCTGCACACGGTCAAGGGGGCCAGCTTTTTCATCCCGATTACGATGAATGACAATACCATTGTCACATTTGTTTATAAAATGTGCACTTCCACTGATATCATACATATTAGGTGGACCACCTCCCCAGTGTTGTAGCTAAGGCAAAGTCATTATCAGGAATCTATAGATATTGGGGAGGAAAAGAAAGTATGCATACAAGGTTATATACATGACATGGATACCTGTCTAGGATGCGCTACAAACCATACATGGCATGAATGATGCTGAGCAAAGCGCTTGATCCTGGTAAGCATCTGACTCACATACTCAGTTTCTGTTCTGTAACAGAGATGGAAAGAAGATTAAACAGACTAGTTTCACACCCACCAGAAAGAACAGAACTTGTGGCACCAAGTATCCAGACAGAAGCCCAGGGACAGAGAAAGATTTATAGAGTTCACATCTAAGCACCAAATGGAACTTGTGACAGAATATAATTATCTAGGCAAAAGCCCAGATACAGAACAAAGATTTATAGAGCTGAACTCTTTCATGAGAAATAAAACAAAACAATCATTTGGCAAAGATGTAAAGTCCTCACCGATTTGCAGGACGTTGATGATCAAGTTCATTGTATGGGTCAATCACAAGTCCACGCACCCCATGCCTCAGAACAGCAGCTTTAGCAAGTGTAAGAACCCATTTAATAGATGGAAGGCAATCATCCTCACACCTATGAAACAAAACACTCTATCAGTGCTAAAACACCTCCACAACATGATAAACCAGCAAGGTTGCACAGTTATTCAAATAAATAAACAGTTGTTAGATAGATGACCTACATTAACAAGACAACTGAAACATTCCACTTACCAGTGGTGTTCTATCACCATCTTGACGATAACAGTAAAACAAAAGCATTTAGCCACTTCGACACTTTCTTTCTACAAAGCAAACAGACTTACCGGATGAGATGGAATGTATCATTAAGCCATTCCTTCCCTTTTTCTAACTCCTCCACACTCATACGCCCATGAGATCCTCCATATCTGTCAGCAGCCAGAAGCAGAATAAGCTACTCAAGGAACCACGAATATCATAGAATGTATTAAGAAACTCAAGTTGATTAGCAAAGGACATGCTATTGTAAAATTTATATTAAATGTATATCAGACACAAATGATGAAAAAGCCTACCATAAAGGAAGCTCTTCCAATAAGCATGATATGGTAAACAAATTCAGAGAATAATTGCTGACTAACATTATATTATAAATAAACATATGCAAGGTACATGAAGGCTCTGATCTGGTAACAATGAAGGTTGTTTAATTTTTAAATTCAGCCTTAGTAAATTATGGATTTTCTTCAGTAAGTTATTAGATAAATTAAATAACAGAAAAATAAGACACACTCAGATAAAAAAAATAATAAAAGAGCATGTAGAGAGAAAATACTACAAAAATGTTCTGGTGGAATTTTGGTTTATGTTGGACCTTTATTATTTGCAAGTCTAAAGAGTTCACAGGTCTACATTCTAATTTAGACTGCTGTTAACTAGCACATATCTTATTTTATCTATATCATGTCCCACCATGACAATACTAAGCATCCACATCAAAGTCATGACAAGGCATCCATGTCAATATGCTCCATATTCTCTTCTTTCTTTTTGCTCAGACTATTCTCATCTCAATTCAAGATTCTCAAATTAAAGAGTTAAGATGGATTAGAATCGGACACTTGGTTGCTAATAGCATAGTTAAAAAAGGACATAAGATGATCGAGATGGAGAAATCATAATTTTGGCAAATTCAAACAAGTAAACATTTCCAATTTCAAGACTTCAATAACTTTATCACACCAAACAAACTCCAAATTATGTATACTCAATCAGAAAAACCATATATAATCACCAAGTATCATAAATTTGCAGAACATCCTAATATAGTTGCAAGTTGAAGACGAGGTAAAAGGAAAACGACCCCTCTATCCCATTAAATGCCACGAAGGTACCTAACTTATTCCAAGGGTGAAAAAGACATTCTCAAAACTTTGTAAAGCTACCTTTTTACCTAACCCAAGTAACTATTCCATCTTATAGGTGGGGTAAGTTCACTCATTTAGTCCAGGTTAACTTATTCTGCAACCAAATGAAGCCTAAAGATTGTGCAATCTTTCATGTATGACTGATAACACACATGGCGCTCCCACATAAATTTACTAGGTCCCCACATTAATCCATTTGGCTCCATAGGAAGAGACGCATAACAGGGAAAAACTTGAGACTATGCAGTCACTTTATTCCCGAAAAATATTGAAATTCAGACTATATAATTTTAGGAAAATATGAGCACAACAAGAAACATCTAAACAATATACAATAATATAGGTGATTTAATACTGTAATCCCAATTCATTTCTTAGGAGAAAAGATCAAAAGGTGATAAAGAGAACTAATTGCATGATAAAGACAAAACAACAGGCCTAAAACTTTTCAAATAGGACCACAAGTTAACAAAACTCATTACATGTAGTTGACCCAAATAAATTTCCTGCGTGGAAGAATGTGATAGAACTAAAGAAGATTATGGCCTAGATAAAAATTAAAGAGTCAAAAGACAGGACAATGGCAAAGGTAAAGATTGAAGATTATAAATGAGAAGATACATTCATCCCTAAAGATCCATGAACGGCATTGTTCTTTTCAGTTGGCAGAATATAAGGAAGAAAGCGGAAACAGAGTGGATCAATGTGGAACACATGGGTCAAGTGAGGATAATAAAACATAGGCAGGTAGGGACATAAGCTTGAGAAATATTTTATCATAATGAAGATTGTAAAAATATTATGTACGATAGAGCATGGTTCACCGGAAAGACAACAGAGAACTCATTGTCAAGTTCAGCACAACTTTTGAGTTCTCAGAGAAATTAAAATTAGAAGAAATTTTAAACAAGCAAATGTGTGAATTTAAGTTTCAATATTGCAGAAAATTAGTATCTGTGATGCAAATTGGAGAAAATAGAAAGAAAGATATGTAAGGAATTAACCAGACCAGCTCAAGCAACATAGAGGCTACAGTATAATTTTCTGGCTCCACGGCTCAAGAAACTATCCACTTTTTCAAGAGTATGTGCAAAAAGATCTTTGAAGGGTTGAAACCATAAAGTAGTATGATTATGCTACTTTATGCTTACAGGATTTTATCAAGCTAAAAGGAAAGTGCAATTTTAGATTTTAGAGGGGCATAACAGTGATTTTAGACTTTTGAAGGGGTATATATGCATATTTCAGTTTTTAGGGGCAAATAAGCAAAACAGTACTCTCTTTCTTCTCTCTCACTCTCTCAAAACAAATTCAAAATTACCAAGAGAAAAAAAGCTTCAGAAAAGCACTAGCAAAGATGAAAAGGTTCATGAAACATTCTAGTCTGAGTTGAATCAAATGACCACTAGCTTCAGTTATCAAATCTACCGAGTTTACACCAAAATGGAAGTAGACAAATCTATTGCCACTATCCACCCCATAAATTACCAGGTAAGGATAGGGAAGGTGTTTAATTAACCCTTAAAACTTATCATTACACATGTTTAGAATCGGTTTCAGACCAAACAAGAAGTATAAATAGCCTAATCAAGCTTTCCCCACAGGATGTAGCAATTATTCTTTAAGTTTAGCCTGACTTTTCCTCGGTCTGGCCAAGCTGATAACCTTCGCATGAAGCTTTGACTTGGTGCAAATCATGCATAACCAAGCCCCTAGTTAATTTAGAGCTTGAGATAAGGAAATGTCTAATCAGAAAATTGGACAAAAAAGGTCAAGTTTATAGTATAAATAAATAGTGTCCCAATTTGGAATCATGTCCCAGTTCAACTCTTTTGCTTATCCTTTCCCTAAAAGTGACCTTTATCTCACTGTAGATTTCTCGTTTCAATCTTAATCTAGACTCTCAAAGGATATCTCACAAGCTGCACAAGCTTAAACTGCGACTAATAAGGCTAGTGGTGGCACCAACTAACTAGTCTTCTCCTTTTCAACGCAAGAGCTTCTCTCACTTAAAGTTATCACAAAAGGAACTTGGCAAATTTATTGTGTTGACATCAAAATGACAGATGTATAAAGCAACTCAACTTTTTGATGGAGCCTTCTCAAGATAAAGTTGCATATTCTGGCAGCATCACAGAGCCAAAAATTGCACAAGATCATAGTGTAATGAAATTGGAACAGCAATACAAACTCAGAAGGTCATTATAAGTCCTCAGTTTCTTTGACTTCTATTTCATCTTGGATCTAGATGATCATATGTTCAAGGCGTTGCAACCTGAAGAACCAATAACTTCATGCAGATGAAAATAAAGAGTAAATTAGAAGCATAAAGAATCTCAAAGAGATAGTGTTGGATTATTTGTTGATCAATAGCATCATAGTAAAAAGATTTACAGATTACATGGAAGGAAAAAGAAAGTCTAGTAATATTATCTTGCTCCTATATCTCACTAAGTATTTCTTCTCAAAGAAGCTCTGTCTCCACCCTCCCCCCAAGGAGAACTCTTTTCGGGATGGGCAAGAATAGGTAATTGTAGCCACACTCAATCAATGACTATGTTCTCATAATCACAATCATGCCACCGAGAGAAAACTTTAGGTTGCTTGCTTTCTTTCATCTACTATTACATCTTGAAGTTCCTGCAATTATTTCCATGTTAAATCTTTGCCACCTATACTGTTCTCAATCTAATACGCATTTGATGACAAGAATGAATCAATCCCAAGTCAACCACATCCCTTTTGAAACTCATACAACAGCAGCACTTGATGGGAATCAAAGGCCTCATCCATAACAATGAGGAAAAGATGCAGCTTAACAGGACACTTGCTGGACAACAGGTTACAAATTTGAAAGTTTGAACATATACAGCCTGACAAAGACTAACTGAAATTAGAGATCAGGCTTTTATGCTTATTTGAATCAAAATAACAGTTAGGACTAGTCTGGAGCTCGGTGGTTAACATTCATAAAGAACATTTAACTAATCCCAGTTTACTTATCAAAAGGGATTAACATGGTAATGGAAAGTAGTATTAGGAACATGGATGTAAGACAAATAAACTTTATAGTTCATGGAAGAAAAATGTAAGAGAACAAAACAAGCAGATGGCATGGATTTTACCTAGCATTGAAAAATGGTTTCTTGATGTGTTTCTCCAAAAGCTTCCTTGCATGATCCCTTACCTAATGCCAATAAATTCGATCATTTGAATGAAAATCTTATAAAAGAAATAGAAATAAGTTATCACTTTGAAGTGAACATGCCTTGTTTCCATAGAGCATAGCACAAACTTCCACCCATGGCTTTCATTAATATTGCATAACAAGGCATCAATCCACTCACTTTGCCAGAATTGGGCACACCTGTTATCACAGTCAGCTCTCCAGGCACAACCTGTCAAGAATAAATCAACAGGTTTTGCATGACAGTTCCCAATTTCAGATTTGTGAATTACCATTAAAATTTGAACTTGTCTACAGATTCCAGACAAATTTACACAAAGGAGTGAAGTGGCCACCATACAAGCCCCTTCTCAAATTTGCCACCATGCCAACGACAATTCTCGTGACTAGACAGTTGATCTGTCCACCAACAGACACTGCTCAAGTGATCTAGTCACCAGAATGACAACATGGTCAATTAGTTATAAGAGACGTCAGAATTTTAAATCCAAGCTGTAAAGACTCGTGACAAACTTAGATATTTCGTGTCTTCTCTTATGCTGAGACAAAGGGGTGAAAGACTTGAGTGTAGAATTAGTTATCTTACGCTAATCTACAGTCATTATAGCAAGCCATCCATTATTTTTCCTCTTTGCTTAAATAAAATTACATATAGAAAAAACAGTAATCATTTTTATTGATCTTTGAGGTGACAATCGAATGTTGTTTTGAAGTTGAATTTAGCATTTAACATTTATTTCTCATTGCATGGATCCATTCAAGACCAAGGATTCAAATTTCGAGATTCAGTACCATATCATGGCCAGCCAAAACAGTATGTACCATATTGCACACTGTATCAACAAAGGATATTAACCGATATGCTTTGTACAGCTAACACTCTCCCTTGGTACGGTCTATTCTGGCCTCCAAATTTGTTTTTGATCTTTTTTCTAATGTTTTATCATTCTAATGCTACATTTATGCATAATACGACAAGTATATTGATTTAACAGCCCTAGTGGTCATATCAAATGGGTGATTTTTTTTTGCAAATTTAATACATAATTTTCCATAACTTGCAATTACAACTAACTTGGAAAACTATGTACAAATAATTGAAATGTAATTAGGTTTAAACTAATGAATGATAAGGAAGATTGTAGTGCTTAAAAAATGAAAAGTACAGTAAGACACCAATTTTACAAATGAATGAAGATTGAATACATTTACATATTTTGAACAGCGATGACCATGTTTATGATATAGAAATATAACCCATCACCTCAATGCCCCATAAAATGCTTTGCAGGCTTGTAAATGCATAATAACCCCCTGTTTACATAGAGGAACTGTTGAAACATTCAGCATTGTTTAGTGTCATTTTAGATGAGATGCTCTGGAGATCAAGATATGTGACTTTTCCTACAGATTTTTGGGCTATATCAATATTTATAGAATAAAATTTATGAGCCTTTAAGATTTGAGAAGTGGATTAACATGTAAAAAGTAGAGATTTTGATCCAAGTGAAAAATTTTAATAATTTAAACTAAAAATAAGAAATCAATTTTTTTATTCTTGAGGAATCTAAAGTTGTAAATATTTGTTTATTGAACTCCAGCAGGGTTTGTTCCTTATTTGTTCCCCGTTTACGTGTAATCTCCTAGTAAAAGGCACTTAAACAATATCATATACATAATTTTGTATTTGTAGTTTATCTATCTTTATGTAGTTTGTGTGCTTCTTGGTTGCTCTCACCTTCAAACAGAAGAAACATAAAAAAAATAAAAAAGAGAAAAAAGTGGGTTAAAGGCTCCCATGCAGTAGCTAATGGTACCTGATTGCTTTGGGACTGGTTTGAGCTTGATCTGGTGCTATTATCACAGTTCAGGTCTGGTTTGGCCAAACCAGAACGTGATGGCCAATGTCGCCCAGTCACGTGACGGACACATGTCAAGTGTCCAAGGGTCAAGAAGATTCAGGTGACAATCTTTAAAAGAATAAGAACAAAGACATGTACATATTATGCAGATGCATTTGTAAATTTTAAAATAACTGTATGTAATGAATAAATTGTTAGACCAACTGCTTTGTAATTTGCTAGAGTTTGCCGAAACCTTTCCCTAATATTATGTTAGACTTGAAAACTTTTAGGTATAGTTGCCAGGATTTCATGTGTAACTGTCATCATACCACAATTTATTGACTTAAAGTGTCGAGTGACATGAGTATCCAGATACATTAAAAAATTCTGAATTTTGAAGTATCCAGGTAAACACTACTACTACCACCATCCGGTCCATTACCTGCTGACATTGCTGGTAGGTTAAAGATATAAATCCTTGTTCACGATATGAGAGGATTCTTTCCAAGCATGTTTAGTATTAAAAGGATTGCCATCAGAATTGAGCATTTACGCAAACAATCAGACAAGTTAGGGGTCTGGAGATAATCTATGACGGAAATATTAGGGCCTTGCTGGGACCGAAGAAGTTCTTATGAATGGCAAGTTATCAGTGAGATTTCCCTCTTTGGAGACCTAGCCAGCTCGCCATCCCCTTACTCTTGATTTTCTACAATATCAAAAAATCCATTTCCAATGTGACTTTCACTTTCCAGAAAAATTGGTATTGGAGTTCAGCTGGCTGCCCCAATCTCCTACCTCCCCTTGCCTCTCTTGAGGGGAGCCATCATTAATTTGTCCAGGATAGCAGCTTCCATCATTCAAATAGTGTCTAGGCATCTTAACTGTCATACAGGTTTAGCAAATACGATACAGATATCTAAAGAGGTACTTTGAGATTTAAGTGTTTAAGCACCTCCCTAGTACAAAGTAGCAGTAGGTGGCCAGGCACTCACCTAGGCACCAATATAGGCACCCAAGTGGTCATCCTACTTGAAGGGGCACGTAGGAGTTGGGGGTGCCCAGGAACCTATGTATGACCAATGCCCAAGAACCTACACAGCTATCATACGAAAGCAAGATCTGGAAGTGATCAGTGACTACCACAAAATTAACAGACATTTTAAATTTTGGATATTATATTTCAAGTTTTCAACCATTACCTGCTTTCTGAAAGATATACTAGTTTTCATATGAAAAACTAACTATAATGTTAACTGTATTTTTGTCAAAGGGAATGTATGAAGAGAATATATTCATGGAGATCTGCAAGTCTTACATTATATAGTTCATCTAAAGCTTTCCAGCCTGTCGAAACATCACGATCAAATCCACGAGTGTGATGATAATAAGCATCAATCTCATGAAAGAAATAACTGAAGGTAAATAGACCACGTATGGGATACAACTCAGCATTCTCTACAACTTTTCTCAGCGCATCAGGTCCTAAATACATGAGCACCTGAAGGAAAATTAAGAAAACATTTAACATAACAAAGTGTAGCAAAATGCAGAATCAAGGATAAACATAGTGCCAGAAGAAAATCAAGTATCATTCTTGATCATCTTTCTATGGAAATATATAACTTGTAGAAGCAAATGGCACATAGCCTAAATACATCAGGCAGCTTCCTCAAATTAAAGGCCTAACATTTAGCTACAAAGAGTATGTGCTTCAGAACAAGAGATTATACATATTTTAGGATCAAATCTACAAACTAGAACAATTGTGACTTTGTAATTTATATAGAATTCTTCTTTCACACTTATCTACCATCTTGTAAGTTGAGGATTGCCCACAAAGTGCTAACTGAATTTAGATTGTACCATGTAACTTCAAGTTGAAGAGTTTATCATAGAAAGCAAATCCACCATACCACTTCACATAATAATTATATTACAGGTAATAGTCACTACATAAGGTACAGCATTACAGGTTAACAAAATTACCAACAATGTAACATATATAACTTACTGTTAAATAGAAATATGTAAAGTATACATGTGGGACCAGAATCTCAACATGACCTCATAAGCTGTATCAATTCATTTTTCCCTTCTGATATGCACCTTTTTGGGTTCTGCTATTGAAGCACCATGTATATCAGCTCAGTTACAGGAAACTTATTAACCTGAAAGCTCAAATTTAGATTTTAAACATTGTCAGTCTCAACTGGTTTTTGCAAACTAGTGCACACCAGCCAAGCTGTTAAATTCAAGCCTCACCCTCTACAGGCCTCCCCAAGGAGTACATAGTCCTACATTCCACAGACAAAATATTAAATAAATAAACAACAACAACATCTAGATTTGTCGCATATGCAACAAAAGAACCTTAAACTCTCTTGACATTTAGCTTTGCACCTTTCTCCATCAACTGGGCACATAGTTCAGGTACATCAAATAGTCAATCAACTGGACCTTTCTCCATCACAGTCAGCTGCGGTGTACAACTTGGAATCAAAAAGGTCCCACAGGACTAAGCATACACACACCTCAATGCTCAAATACTGAAAAGCATGTACAGCACAGTACAGATTTCACACGCATGCAGTCTCCCTAAACATCTTAATTTATCAATATATGGTAAGTCTGCACAAAGTACAGGTTGACAGATGGGAGCAAGTAAGGATGCTCTGCACAGGAATTTCTGAGTATTACCACAGCAACCAGCATAGCAGGTCCCAAATGATAATATTAGTCCACAATACGGCCACACATAGACTCGCATGTTTATTTTTTAAATTCTGGATCTAAATATCATCAAACAATTGAACTGATTTTCTGGAGGGTCCATATAAGTAGAACACAAATACAGTGCATGCGAGAGAAAGAAGGGGGGCACGATAAAATATGATCCCCTGAAAGTCATGTTAATCTAAATAACATCCGTATGTGAGAGGTAGTGCATAATGAGAAAATATGATCAATCAATCTAGCATCAAATAGGGAGTTGAAAGGACAACGACTGAGCTCATATGAAAGAAGGGCAACTTGATTGCACTCTCTTGTTATAAAGGTAGGACAGTTGTTTTATCTTGCAATACAGCAGGCAATGAGTCACTGTGATTATCACATGAGAGATGCAAGCCAAGCAATATTATATCACAGACAAGATGGATTTTAAGCAAAGCATCAAAAGTGTGCCGTGTCCTATCATCAAGTTGATTTAAAGGACAACACATGCTAAAAACAACTTTACATAATGGAGGATAGATGTGGTCCTATATATCAAATCAAGGTCTCAAGAAGGTTCTAAGAGAAAAGAATCAACACACAAATCATAATATATGAAATTGAATCACAGAATCAAGTTGTAAATAATTAGATTTAATGAATTGTTTCAGTAAAACAAAATCTTTTGAGTTTTTCGTCATGTAGAGAAAATATAACCCTTGATATGGTATAATCTTGTGATTTTCCAGTTCCATTTAGGTTCTAAAATTCAAATGAATAAAGTGGCAGATACTTTGAATTACGTCAATTGTAAGAAAAGAAAGTAAATCTGCTTGGCAGAAAAGGCACCAGCTTGCTTCTGACCCTCATGCCTCCACTGATCTATCTCCTAAAATACTATATTTAAAACGTGAGCCAGTTCATTGAATTTAAAGATTTCAGTGATAACAAATGGCTATCCACTTCAGGAGAATGATTTGCAAAACTTTCTTCTGATTCCCTGTTTAATTCCCTAACACAGCGAGAGAATTTGATGCATTATCTTTAATAAGTCTTGCAATGTAGCAGGCAATCCATAATAATCTCCACAACTGGTGGCATGTAAACATCTACAATGAGTTTCATCGCCCTTGGGAGTAGTAATCACTAAACTATAGTGACAAACTGATGTGATACCAAATTGTATCACATTCAATAGCCTAGATTTTGATGATTTCAAGTTCTTTAATTGTAAGCTTTAGATTGAAATCATTTGGGTCCTCCAAAGTCCAATAATAGCCATTCAAGGCCATATCATAAGACCTTTAAGTCCATAATTTTAGCAGGCCGAGAAGGTATCAATTTAGATAAGTTACAGGGTTGGTTACAGTTCATGTTGATGTAGCATGAATAGTAATGCCACAGAACCTATGTGCTGTTAAGGGTCATTAAGTTGTTTGTTTTGGAAATTTTATTATGGATTTGTTCTATCTTTGTAAAGAGTCCCAAAAGGATTAAAATTCACTAGGTTGTGCGCCAAGTTTGTGAGTTTCTAAAGAGGGTCGAGAAGAAGAGTTGTATGCAGGGTTTTTTTCTTTTTGTGAAATGAAGGTATGAGGCCAAGTTTGGTCATCTGATTTCCTTTCTCTCTCACTCCCTCTTCCCCTCCTTTTTATGACTCTAATTCTCTTCTTGTGCTACATCAGTTTGGCAGCAGAGCTGAAGGATCCTACCTTTTCTACATTCTTCATCCTTGATCTTCTTTTATAATTTCCCTTTTATCATAATCATGAACGATGACTTGAATTTCAAAATTGGTGATATTCATGAGCACATCGAATATGAGAAGATCTTTTGCTAGATGGTCAATAAGTTAGCATCTATCAACAATGATGTGATGTTAATTTAGGCTACATTGCAAGCAATTACAGCAGCTTTAGGCATTGAAGAGCTCCCTAAGGTCAAACTACAGATCAAAGATCTTAAAGTTGAAAAGCCAAAGGACTGTTGCATAAAGAGCCCAGAATTGATGCTTTATCATGTGGAGAGTCTATGATCAAGGATCCATCATCCAGCAATACCACCATCAAAGATTTGTCAATTGAGAATCCAATAGTTGATGATTCATTTGGCTTCTTCCAGGCAAAAGATCAGAATAATGAAGATCCAAATGAGGACCACATATGGCAAGATCAAATCACTAATCTAAAGTCAATGATCAAGATCAAGACATATGAAGATCAATTCTTATTGAATTGCTAGATTCCTTGAGGATCACCATTAAACAGATGATCCATGCCTTGTTGCTTGTAAAACAATGGACATTGAAACAACCAATGAATGATCTGTTGGCAATAAACTTTATGTGGCCCATCAAATCATAAAGGCTCAATGGACGATCAAGCTTTTGGAAAAAGATCTGAGGGGACAAGATCCATGCAACGGAAGCGAATGATGTGGGACTTAATTGCATTACATTCAACTGCCTGAATTTTTCTGATTTAAAGTTCTTCAATTATAGGCTTTGGATTAAAATCATCAGAATCTTTTGAAGTCTAGCAATAGCCAATCAAGATCATACCATAAGATCTTTTAGTCTATAATATTAGGAGGTCCAGAAGGAGTCAATCTAAGTTAAGCGATTGGTTACCATTCACATAACTGCAGCATGAATGGTGATGCTACACTTCCGAAGTGTTGTTAGGGGCCAACAAGTTGCTTGTTTTGGAAATTCACTGGGAGTTGTTGTTATCTTTGAAAAGAGACCAAAAGGACTAAAATTCATTAACTTGTGGGTCAAGTTTGTGAGTTTATAAGGGTCAAAAAAAGGCTTGTATGCTGGTTCTTGTTTTGTGAAAGGAATTGCATGCCAATTTCGGTCATTTTACTCCCTCTCTCTCTCTCTAT
>KE505023.1:275688-296475 GCA_000441515.1 Elaeis oleifera | reverse complement strand
CGGTTCGTATTTACTTCCTCCTCTCTCTCTCTATCTCTCTCTCTCTCATGAACTCCCTCTTCCCCTCTTCTCTATAATAATTCTCTTCTCGTCCTACATCACAAACCCTAGGATGCACGGATACTTTAAATGACATATCATTTCCAGTCTGGATAATGCTATTCTTTGGATACTTCTCAAATGCATGTCAGATATTTGTGTTGCATATCCTATTTCTTGAACATTAAAAAAAACATACTAGCTACTTCCCAGATACTTCTCCAATATTTCCAAATATGAGAAGAGTCTAATTCTGTAGTCTATTGATATTAGTATTAAAATATAAACCCATGGATTGTGGTCTAGGAAATAATGACTAAGGATAAGCTTGTAAAAGATTCTACGTTATAAAGTACGGACTATGTCACTTTGGTAGTCTACTATACTCTATTAATGCATTTTTTATATACATGCATATGTATTTGTATGTATGTATGCATGCATGTATCAAATAAATACATACATATATACATATATACTTCAAACACGTGCCACGTCCTTATCATATCCATATTGGATATAGATACTCATCGGAAACTTATCGGATACATGTCACATACTTGTGTTAAGCCTTCTATTTTCAAACTTAAAAAACACACTAGATACTTCCCAGATACACTATAGATACTTCCTCAATACCTTGAAAATTAGGCAAAGGGTCAATTATGTAGCCTATTGGTATTAACATTAAAATATGACTATAGATTATGGTCTTGAAATAATGACTAATAATGAGCCTGTAAAAGTCAATGCTACCTTATGAATCAAGGTTTGCAACCAGACCCTTATCAATACTATCCTATTATAGTACCGCTACGCAACATGATATGAGACAACAAGGCATATCGAGTGTTGATACAGCACAAGACAACATCCCGATTCCATACCAGTATGGTATGTTACACCTGGTACAATATGGTACATCTGGTATAGTAAGGTACCGATGGATACACCCTGCTATTTTGATAGTCTACTATACTTTACGGATGCTTCTTTTGTATACATATGTATCTATATGCATGCATGCATGCACGTATGTATGCATGAATGCATGCTTCTTTTTATATACATGCTTCTTTTATATTTATGCATATGCATCTATATCCTATCCGCATCCATCCTACCTTTTCAAGATTTCTCGTATCAATGTATCTGTATCATGTTGTATCCATATCATGTGGTATCTGTACTCGTGCTTCATTGGATAAACCCAATTAAGCAGAGGATCTTGTCCTTGTAACACTCTAAACTGGATGCGACAAAATAATTTCCCTCCACAAAATCTTGCTCCCCAACCTGCTTTTAACTTCTAAGGTATAAGCATAAGATATAGACAAGCATCAGCATCGACGAGCAGCAAGCAAAGAAGGTACAGGCGGAGGGAAGGAGAAAAGATGTACATAAACACAAGCACACATGCCTGGAACAATGTGCACTGTCATATATTATTCACTTTGTTGAATTTCAGCTTATGTCATCCCTTTTGGTGCTTGAAAAGCATTTCAAGCATCAACTAGAAAATGGATATACAATTTGTATCAGCTTGGACCTTGTGAATGAGCTAATATGTTGTAGTTTAGCTTTTAAAAATAGTCAACAATGTGCCAAAACAAGGGTTAAAAATACTTAAAACAAAGCTTATGCTGCAATCTGCAGACAAAACTCACCCTAAGGGACAAAAGAGGAATACAAAAACCCTCAGGTTTTTTAATTTACAAGAGACCGTCAAAATTGTGCAAAATGAAGGGCTATAAAATACACAGACTGGAAGAGTGAAGCAGAAAGGTAAAGACAAATCCAACATATGGGCATGCTAAGTTTTATTCTCTTCTAGGCCTTATACTATTTATATCGACAATAGTAAATCCATTAGCAGCACAGCATTTTTTGAATATTTTACCCTCCATATCTCAAAAGATCACTTGAATTGTAAATAATTAACATTCCTATATACACATACTCAGGCATGAGGTATAACAGGGGAAACATAACATAGAATATTTCACTGAGCCTTCATTTGCTTTCAGCAGCACCGATCAAGATGCAGTAAATTTAAACAAAATGAAGTAAAATACAAGCTGCCACAGGTAAAGAAAAGGAAGTTTAAAGCACAGATCAAACCTCATTTGCATCTTTACAAACATCAGTAACATTTTCTTCGGCCACTTGACTCTCCAGCATCTACTTGTTTGTCCAAAAAAATATGTTGAACATATATAAAGCAGTTCTTCTTTTATCAAACAAAGATGCAGACAGAAGACAATGATGAGAAACTAACTTTTCTTTACCAACACGGCGAGCTATTTCTTCAGCTAAAGCTTGGCCTGGGGGATCAGCATCTGTTGCTAGTATTATACGAGATGCCTGGTAGGGTTTTCCCAGAATTACATTACAAATTCAGTTAGCCAATTCAGATGCCAATATAAGCTATTGTGAGCATGATATTGACTTCTTTTGCATACTAAGAAATTACCTTTCTAAATATTCCTTGCAGGTCCATAAATACTGAAAATTTTTGTCCTAGCTTTACAGAAAACACTGATCAAATGTTAGATCTCAACTGAGTAATCATATAAGGGAACTGCAGAAAGAAATATGCTCCAACAACTCCGCGATTAAGTAGAAAAAGAAAGAAGTTTACTCAGACTTTAAACAGTAGCGAAGCTCAACAAGCAAGTTGCAGATTTTAAACATAATGCAAACAGCTACACTAGAAGATGAAATTCAGCACGACAACAGGCTTGGCATGTTTAAAACAAGAAATCCTTAACATCAAGAAAGCAAAGGATTAACTCCAATTCCTTACGTAGTAACTTTGATCAATTTGCCAGAAATAAAGATAAATAATCCTCCTTTAATATGAAATTAAACTCTCAAAACCTGACTTCCTGACTTTTTTTATTTCCTTTTTCACTTTTCTGTAAGATTATGAATAAAAGACTGTTTCACCTACAGAATAGCATCAGTCAGAAAAAACTAGCATGTTGAAGAGTGACATTCAAAGAAGAATGTATAAAACAGATTCAGGCATTGGCAACATAACTAGTACAGAACATGATTGCCAACTTATCAATCAATTCTTGGTTCTTAAAATTTGTCCAGATAACTACTCTTGCATAACTTACGAGTCAATCGGTTAGATCAGAAGCATATTAAAATTGACAATAAATCAAGGTAACTGTTAGAAAATTAATATAATGTTAAAAGAATACACATAAGCTATCAATTTGTTTTAGTACTAAAAGTTTGAATCCGCGAAATGATACAATAAATTGTATTTAGTAGTTTCTTTTTAAACAAAATATAAACTGAACTGCATTTTATCTCCTCTCCTTTTAGGACAAAAAAGATTATGGAAATTTAAGAATAAAGAACGATAGACTAGGGCTATGTTATATGGACTTGGTTCGTGCTTCGAGTGCTAGTGCTTGTCTAAACATTGGATCCTTTCAATTTCTAAGAGTTTCGCCTTATGGAGCCATGTCCAAGTGTGTTACCAATATCCATTTTAAGGGTCAAGTGCAAGTACTCTATGCTAAATTGAATGGTCATTAACTTCTTTATTTTTTCTTGTTCTATTCTATATGTTTGTTACGACATTTTCTCCTATTTCAACCATTTTTTATGCTCCCTGACTTTTGTAGTTTGATGCTTTAAAATGAACATAGCAATGTACTCCCCCTCCACAATGGAATACCTTCTTCCTCTTCTTTCCTCTGTCCCACTCATTTCAAGCCATAAACAAAGAGAAAAAGGACCCCCAAGAGAAGCAGCAGCCGCTGATATGTATCAGTCAGTACAAAGCAGTGCACCACTGTTGACCCAAAAACCAAGAATGTGATTCATGCCCGTTCCCGCTAGATCGAGTTGATATGCCTCATATCAGCCAGTTCTGGCTGATACAGCAGTCATTGGTCTCAGATAATGAGATAACAGGCTAAAACATTAAAACAATAAAATCATCTAGTAAATCTAAAAATTTGTGCCTTGGAGAGAATCGCATAAATGAATACAATATAAAGTACACACAATAAGGCTCTTTGGTCTTTATGTGTTGTCGTTCAAAGATGCAATCCAAGGAATAAAACACAGCTTCTAGTTTTACACTGAAAGTAATAGTAGCTCAGTTGCTCCCTTTTATCAAACCTTGCCTTATTCCATATTTATCCAGAAACAAGGCATTTAAATTGTGCCTTATGGATAAGTCCCCTATATCAACTATCAACCCTTGCTTCCTCTTTGTCTGATCTCCACACCTCCCCAACCTTAAAGACACACTTATTGCCTTCTTTTTTATCTAGACCACAAGTTCTACACTTACAAATCTGCATGAAAAGTAATTTAATGTTCTTTAGTCGACGAAGAGCAACAATGCAAAGTAACCTTCCTAAGGAAGCATTGCACTAATAGGATAGAAGCTATCAAGAAAATCTTATCATTCAACATTTGATGACAAAAAATTTCCTTCAAACTTAGAATATGGTCCAACCTCTTTTTCATTAGGTATCTCTTCCGACACTTTTGTAGGTGCACCATCAGGTACACTAACACAATTTCGGTAGCCAGCCTCTTCCATAGAGAGCTTATCCATTTCGCCCTCAACCTATTACCATGAGGAGGGGAGTTAGGAAGAGAAGAAGAATATCAAGGAAGCAGTTCTACCAAATTAAATAGGCCATTGATGGATATATTACAATTATAATATCGCTTGCTTGCTTGATATCATCGAGCCCATAAAATATTTTTTCAGTAGCCCTTTCCTGGTAGAAAAGAAGAACAAATATGTTAGCAATGTAAAATATTTCTTCATCTCATATACTGGGGCAGATATTATATGATTAAAATAAAACTCAATAGGGGATATGATCATAAACCTGCCAAAATTTTTTCGAGACTGCACGATACTTGCAGCCTACAAGAGTTCCATTTCGTCTATAGGTAAAAGCGATAACAATCTGTAGATAATATTTGCAATATTATCATTGTCACTGATGACCCAGATATGCAAATACTGTAAGACTGCAATCAGACCTGATCATTATATTTACGCTGCATTACAGCATTTCTTCGAAGTGTTTCTGCAGATATCATTCTCTCAAAGAAGTACGCAACAAGCTGAAAATTAAATGAAGCAGGATAAGAAAATGAGTAATCACATTCATAAATTTAAATGATATGATTGATAACATTACAGCATGAAAACGTTCTCAAGATCGCAATCAAATCATATTCTTTGAGGGGAACAATGGACTGGAAACAGAAATATACACGCACGCACGCACATACATACATACACACATACGTACATACATACATATATATACACACTTGGAGGTGGGGAGGGAGACATAAGGATGAACTACCTCTTCACATAAAGGCTCTAGTTGAAGGTCCTTTTCTGAGATTTTCTGTGCTCCTTGACTCGCAAAGACTCATCCGATCTGAGATTGTATGCCTTGACCTCTCCAGAGACCTGTAAACAGAAGGTGATCATTGCCAAGTGCAAGAAAACTCTCATGTGCAATAAATCATTATGGCATCCATAAATAGTCTGTTATAAGGTAATGATACCTTTGCAACACCTCTCCAACCACATTTAGCTCTGAAACACGACCACATGGCTAATTGTCTATAGCATCAAGAAGAAAAACAAGATAAATTTGTAAAAGGTAAAGTGCAAGGCTGACAATTAAACAATTGTAAGGACAAGATCAAAAAAATACGGCAATAATGTGCAAGAAAAATTGAACTTACAGATTTTCATGGATGAAAAGTGAGAAGCTCTTCTCCTCTGAAGACCCTCCTTTACACTAACATAACAACAGTGCAAATTGATAAATATTTTTTAATAAAGAAAGCAATATTTGGCATGGATGGGCATCCACTGAAGTCAGTTAGTCAAACATGTTTGTGTCTACACTACTTATAAAACATGTATTGATGGTTTCAGTAACTTAAAAAGAAACAAAGAACGGAAGTTCATGCTTCTTGAATACGATTTCCAATTTGTTCACATTTCACCAGTCAGGTGTAGGTATCCATATTTGTTGAAATTATGTCCTAATGAAACCTTGATATGTTGTATAAGATATATACTGTGGCATTCATGAGGTTGTTGTATTTTATTTCTGTGCAACGTCTGGGTGTTGATCAATCTTCCAACCATACCATATCTGTGACTGGTTGAAAGAACAAGGACTCAGAACCTTAGTTCTGCCTTGGTTGTGTAAAGCAACTGATTGAGTTTTCCAAAATGTCCCACTACCCCTCCCCTCCCTTCCCCAATTATAGATGATCGCAACTTAGATAGCACCAACTATTCTCAGTTGCTGGACTAGGGGCTAGCTCACCATGCATTAACACTTAATGACAAAGCCAATGAGTCACTTAATGAAAATAATATCAACTAGCAGGAAAGGCAACACTATTATTCTTTTTTCACCAATCACTTCGAACAAGATCATGTCATCTTCAAGTTCAAAGAGCAGCTAAGTCACATTCTGATGTTTTGTGAAGATGACAATTGGCAGAGCAATTAACCTGCTATTTACAAAGACATAACCACTTTGGCATTCATGAACATGATAGAAACTAAATCTATACAATACATGAAAGGGGAGTTCAGAGCTCCCCAAGCGCACCACGTGTCGGGCTCTGAACTTCCCTTTTTTTCCTCGCAGTTTTTAGCTTCGAACCTCTCCTAACCCCTCTCGAAGCTTCTCGACCCTCGTAGACACCAGCCTCCTCCCCGTCATGTCCCGCCGGTCTAAATTTCTTACGCTCTCTCTCCTTCTCTTTCGCCAAACGCAGATCCTGATCGCACCCACCCTCACTCTCTCTAAACCCCAAGGCTAGCTATGGCATCCTCCCCGTCCTTCCCCTCCGGCGCCCCATGGCTGCGCCCTGGCTTCAACCTCAACACGAACCCAACCCCAGCTCCACCTAACCCTCGGATGCCAATGCACTCCAGAACCTCCAAATCGGCCATCCACTGCTGCCCCTCCTTTCTCCACCCACGCCTCCTGCCCAGCTCCCTTCCCACCACCGCTAACATCTCCAGTCCCGATCATCCCCCCTTTGCCTCTCGACCCCATCCCTCATCCGGCCCGATCACCAGCAATGCCCCCCCTTCGAACTCAACACCCCCGCTTCCCTCCCCTGCCCCCTACCGCCCAACAACCGCCCCTATGTCTGCACCGGCCTCGATCAGGGTGCCTTCCCCTTCCACTGCCCCTGTAAAGAAAAAGATAATGACATGAACAAACAAAGAGGCGTCAAGGAAAGAATGATCATCTATGTGGAAGGTCTTACCCTTATTTTTTTCCGTCTTTCCATCATTTTCGTTGATTTTCCTATGTTCCCCATTTGCCCTCTATTTTCCGATCCTCAGGAGTCCCAGTCAAGTGGGAGACATAGAGCGGCTGAAGGGAAGCTTACACGATGGCTAGGGTTTTGTGTTGACCGAAAGGAAAGTTTACACGATGGCTAGGGTTTTGTGTTTTTTTTTTTTTGCCGTTTTGGGGAGTCTCAATTGGGTGGCAACTTGGAGGCTTAAAGCAGCTGAAAGGGAAGCTTACACGATGGCTGGGGTTTTGTGATGGGTATTTCTCTCCTCCCCCCCCCAACCCTTTTTTTTTTTTGCCGTTATGGGGAACCTCAATTGGGTGGGAGGTTGGGAAGGGCTCAAATCCTCTCATCCCCTGAATACCTTCACTGCAGAATTTTGATATTGGAGGCAAAAGGGAGCAAATGCCAGAGCTAATCATTCATGTGTTTCATATTTTTAAGGGATGCGCCACCAAGGTCGGTACTTTAATTATCCATCATGTTATGCGCTTGAAAGTTCTATTTTTTAATATAATGTAATTGCCCATCTTCATTGTCAAGATTTGGTTACACCTCATGGATCTAATCTTCACAGGTTCTTGCTTCGATGTTGAATTTGTTACCTATAATGTTGTTTTCATATTTCTGTTTTTGGTTGAGGTTGTAGGAGATTTGTAAAGACCAAGTCTTTCTCATAGAATAGCATTGGAGAAGTGATAACATGACATGGTATAGAACTTGGCGATGGCGACCTGTTTGTTATAAATGATGGTGTCAAGTAGAGCAGCAATCATTTATGGACAACCGTGTAGCTTCAAGCTGTCAACTGGGGTTTTCATCACATGAACAAAGTCTTGGAAGGTTACCGTAGGGGAACATGTCATCTTTACCTTCTAGCCCTTCAGATATACGGCTGTCTAACACCAAATAACATATGATAGGTCAGTTGGTTTCTCTTCTATTCTACCTTATTAGATGTTAGATTTAGTTTATAAACTGGTTTAAGGAACATATTTTATGCATTTTTTTAAAAAAATAAGTTTAGAGAATGGATATGGAACATGTTGAATACGTTTTAAAAGATTTGATTTAAATGAATATAGTTTTACATACTAATTACCTTGGAAAGGATAGAGCCTCATGCATTCAACCTTGATAGGGTAGCCATAATGACAAACTACATCTATTTAAATTTAAGATTTTCCCATTCAGATCAAGTTTGACTTGGAAGAATAGTTAGAATTTGACTTTGAAAGGTATAGAACTGCATGAATTTTAAACTCGGCATTCAGAGTAACGAGCATGCAACACCATATTCATTTAAATTCTAGGTTCTAGCATTTAGATTATATTTACTATTGCCTATTTTAGATATGTTCTCATTATGGTCTTCCTATTTCTCCTTGTTCTGAGGATGAGTTATCTCAACATGTTATTATTTGTTTATTTTTTCAAATATTCGCGCGCCACCCTCGCCCCTTGCTCTCCCTCCCTCTCTCTCCCTTCTATCTCACCACACCCCATCTCTACGATCGTGCCCCAATGGCATCCGCTTCAATTTATAAATTTTAAATCTATATCAAAAAAGGTCTTACTTTTTAATTTTTTGTATTTCCTTTGTTTTCATTGATTTTTTCGTATGTTTTTCTGATTTTTCTTTTCCTTTTCCCATTCGCAGGAGTCTCAATTGGGTGAGAGATTCGGAGCCACTGAATAGGAAAGTTTAGATCCATCTCAATCAGATGAGAGGCTTGGAGTGGCTGAGGTAACTCTCTCTCCCTCTTAATAAAATTTATTGAAATATGTTATTTTCATAGATTATTTCTACTATTATTTGGTAGTTTAAAAAAATTATTATTGTCTTGATGTTATTTAAAATTGATTTTTAAAACCAAAGATGAAGTTTTAGATGGCATGAATATAATACTTAGTATCTTATACATGATATATGTAGCTGTTTATTGTGCTGCTGTTAAGTACCAACTATTTTACATTGAATGATTGCATGTTTCTAAAAAGTAGAAAAAAGAACAAGATAATTTTTAAAAATAAATTATATATTTAAAAATTAATTTTTTTATTATTATTATATTTTATTATTTTTATCATTATTTAAATAGAGTCCCGCTACATAGTGCAAGTTACTTGCTAACGACTGACATGATTAGAAAGATCATAAACTGCATCATCCATAAAATAATACTCTATCAATGTTAGTGTACAATTAACATGTGTTGGGGGTGGTACCTCGACACGCCGAAGATACAAGGCAGAAGAGGTCCCAAAGAAGTCAAACCCCCTCCCCGCTCTGAGCTCCTTGATTGTTTGTCCAAATAATTAATGGGTGTGTCCCCACATGCTATGAGGCGATAACACTCGCCAAATTTAAGCAGGTCTAAAAGCCATGCACGACTTTCAAGGACATCCAATGAGGGGAGAAAGTCTCTGGCACCCACCATGCGGGGCCCTGATGGGACAAAGAGGGACGATACGACCCATCCTTCATCAAGCACCAACCGGAAGGGAAAGAGATGGCCTCTCCCTGTCGTTATATTGCAAACTTCCTCTTCGGACGATGGCACCAAGCGGCCGATCCTTGGCCGGCCGATCCATCATCAACCACCGATCCAAGAGGTGCCATGATTCAGGCTCCTTTCTCGAGCATTGTTGACCAATCCTTACTCCTAATCATGTGTCACTCCAGTGACTATATCAAAATGTTCCAGAGAAAGCTAACCCCTTCGTGGTCCTATCGGATCATGACACTTTGTGGTGGGTTATGTCCCTCTGAACTATTGATCGGATCATGCCATCTAGCGGTACATGACCGACCCCAAGGCTTACTCTCTTCAATCCCTGGTTCGGCCGAAGTGCCTGATGACCTCAATCCAAAATCTCCAAGCGATTGTCACATCAGGCCATTAAGGAGGGTGGCTTATCATGACAAGGGCGGTTATGTCACTCCATGCCGTTTTCATGATTGCCTGCCCATATCATTAATAAAGGCAGTCGATGGCCAAGGAAGAAGTAAGGCCGCGCCAGCCTCAAACCTCCTCAACGTCAACTCATGCAGGCGGCCGCCACATGCTTAGGGAATTGCCCTGGATCATTTTGAGCCTGACAAAGGCTTTGATGCCTCTCTTCTTGTCCCATTCTCCCACAAGCCACAGACAAAAAGGACAAGACAGAGAGAGAAAAGGTGGTGGGAGAAGAAGGAAAGGAAAAGCCAAACCCTTGTACATGGCTTTCACCAGTAAGTGATCATGCTCCCTATGCTCGATCGATCCCCACCTCAACCTACGAGCCCCACGGCGGCCTCAGCCCCTGCATCGACTGCCGACCCACTCTTAGCCGACCAATCCTCAACAACTGATCTTGACATCGGCTGATCCTTCCCTGCGTGGCTGATCCTCCCCCGCATGGTCGATCCTCCCCGCATGGTCGATCCTTCTCCACGTGCTTCCCGCATGGCCGATCCCCCCGAATCTGAGTGATAGGCTGACCATGCATGCTTGCGAACAGGTTCCAGCCCCGATCTCTCCTCCACACGCACCCACTTCGGGCGGCACCATGGCCTCTGCATGCGCATCCTTCTCGATGCCGAGGCTACCAGCGAATCCCTACACCTTTGCATGCCTGACCGAAGCAACTCTGGTCAAGCCTGACCAAAGCAAGCTCCTCTCGACTAACGGTGCCGATCTCACCCGAATCCAAGTTTACCGAGCCCGAAGTCATCCGAAGTATTTCTTGTTCACACTTCATCTCCGCCAACACTCAGGCCATTCGACAGCACCAAGGTCAATGGCTCCAATGGCCCTACATGCTTACCACAGCCGAACCTCCCTGTGCTTAGATCGATGGAGCCGAGAAGCTCACCCGCAAGCGAGATCTGAGCACCCTATTCGTGGCGCTGGCCTCCCCTTTGGCTCTGGCTACCTGAGCTCCAATGTTTGCAACAGATTTCTAGTGTTGGGGGTATTTCTGCATTAGCCGAAGATGTGGGAGGCCCTGGGTCACTTGGATTTGACAAAAGGCATTAATGCCTCTTTCCCACTCATTCCCTCCTCCCATGGGCATCAGAACAAGACAAAAGGAAAAGAGAAAAAGATGGAGGAGAAAGAGAAAGGTGACGGAGAGAAAGAGCAAGGAGAAGCTACACCTATGTGTCAGGCTTCCAACCGCGAGTGCCCGCGCTCACTATGCCTGTCTGATCCCAACATCAACCTCTAGCCACTGGCTCTAGTCGTTGGCCCCTGAGAGGCCTCATAATGGTCCTGTCACGTCACCCCATTTAAAAAGGGCAATAGTCAAGGATAAAACAAAGCAAGCCCCATTCGCATCTCTTGGTTGTCATCCCAAACAATTAATGAAGGCGGCCCTCACTTGCTATGAGATGACACCACTCTCTATCATTTAGACAACCAAAGGGTCAGACGTGATTCCCAAGAGCATCATGAGGAGCAAAATAATCTTTATGCCTTTCATTTTTCCAATGCTCCAAACTCACCTATAAAAGGTAAATAGGGAGACCCCAAAAGGTATGCTTCCTCTCCCTCCAAAAAATACTCGCTCTTCTCCTCCTATTGCGAGAAATCTGACTTGAACATCGGAGGGTCCCGCCGGAGCCACCTCCGATGAGGACTTTTCTTGCAGGTCCGACCACCGCCAACTCATCGGGCTTCGTCATGCTCCAGCGCCTCCGGCCCAGGACGGATTTCATCTGTAACAGATTGGTGCTAGAAGAATGGCGGCGGTCCAGTTTATGGGGAAAAACGCGCAACCTATCACAATGTTGTCTAGGAGAGCATCCTTGAGGTATCTTAATGCCAAGCCATGTTGGCCGGCAGACGCTCTGAAAAAAGATCGCACTCTATGTCAACCACCAGAGGCAGCCTTACAACCCTGTATGTCGACTCCCAGAAGAAATAAGATGGTCCATGCTGTGCAGCTCGTTAAAAAGAGGCGCCCCCTCCCTTGAAGCTCTCCTGGTTAGGCTTAAGAATAGGGGGCCAAATAATCTAAGTCGGGAGGACCGAAGCTTATTTATAGGAAGGAGTGACCATTTTACCACAGGAGATTTGTCGCGCCACTTTAACAACATTAAGTCTCCAAAGATAGAATTGGCCGAACACCCTATCTTAATTGGAAAGAACCTCCTCCCACTTTAATGACCCTCTTTCTCTTCTCTTCTCAAGGCTTCTCCCTTTTCCAAATATGCATTAAAAGAAGAGAAGAAAGAGAGAAAAAGTAAAGGCCTATCAACGACCAATAGAAAAAGAGAGGAGAGATGTGTAGGGGGTTTCAAACCGATCCCAATGCTATCCCTTTTGTTCTCATGTTTTCATGATGGGACCCATACACATCATGCTAGTTGTTTGACATAAATGCTCTTCCCTCTTTTTCACCAGAATAGGGAAGGCTTTCCAAAGGATGTCACAAAGACGATCCATGAATTCATGACTAGTGCCGAACTTGACTGCGACCGCACGTCAAATGAGTCGATCGTAGCCATAAATCAAATGGATCGGTTAAACATGCCCCCGGACACTCCCGATTGCGCCCAATAAACGGGAGCATGCAATCCAGATCGAAAGAGGAAGCAAGCTTCAAAAGACTTGCACAAAATTTTCTTGGTAAGAGGTTCTTAAGCCCTCACCTTTTACTTCATTCTTCCTTTTGGAAAGACAGCAGGCCTATAAGTACCAGAATTAAGACTGAGGCCGAAGTCAAAATCAAGACCGATCCGAAGTCAGATCCTAAATGATCCGAAGTCCAGAATTAATCCGATCCAAAGAAAAAAGCCCAAACCAAGGCCAAGCTCATATTAGAGCAAACAATAAAAAGTCAAGCAGGACCCAAGGGCTCTCTATCAGAACTCATAATTTTCATGGTAATAGGCATCTAAGCCCCTTCTATTATTCTATTTTTTTACAAGGTAACAGATCTTTGAGCATTTAGCAAAAGCTCAAACCCAAAACGAGGGCAAGAACGCCCACTTTTCTGAGGGAGTGCAGTCGAAGCCCCCACCATTCGGTGAAAGAGCCGGCAAAACCCCCACTCTTCCAAGAGAGTGCAGTCGAAGCCCCCACTCTTCAGTGGGAGGACCGGCAAAGCCCCACTCTCCTAAGAGAGTGCAGTCGAAGCCCCCACTCTTCAGTGGGAGGATCGGCAAAGCCCCACTCTTCAAGGGAGCGCAGTCGAAGCCCCACCATTCAGTGAAAGGGCCAGTAAAGCCCCATTATTCCAAGAGAGTGCAGTAGAAGCCTCCCACTCTTCAGTGGGAGGACCAACAAAGCCCCCACTCTTCCAAGAAAGTACAGCTGAAGCCCCCACCATTCAGTGGGAGAGCTGGCAAAGCCCCCACTCTTTCAAGGGAGTGCAGTCAAAGCCCCCATCATTCAGTGGGAGAGCCGATAAAGCCCCCACTCTTCCAAGAGAATGTAGTCGAAAATCTCACTCTTCAGTGGGAGGGCTGGCAAAGCCCCCACTTCTAAAAGTGCAATCAAAGCCCCCACTATTCAATAGAAGAGCCGGCAAAATTTCACTCTTCCAAGGGAGTGCAGCCAAAGCCC
The DNA here is from genome assembly GCA_000441515.1 of Elaeis oleifera. Classification (NCBI taxonomy): domain Eukaryota; kingdom Viridiplantae; phylum Streptophyta; class Magnoliopsida; order Arecales; family Arecaceae; genus Elaeis; species Elaeis oleifera. The sequence goes on along the minus strand of KE505023.1, from coordinate 282,538 downwards.
CCACTCTTCAGTGAGCCCCCACTCTTTCAAAGGAGTGCAACCGAAGCCCCAACTCTTCAATGGGAGGGTCGGCAAAGCCCCCACTCTTCAATGAGAGTGTCGGCAAAGCCCCAACTCTTCAGTGGGAGTGCAATCGAAGCTTTCACTCTTCAATGGAAGGGCCGACAAAGCCCCCATTATTTCAAGAGAGTGGGGCCGAAGCCCCTACCATTTAGTAGAAGAGCCGACAAAGCCCCCACTCTTTCAAAGAAGTGCAGTCGAAGCCCTCACTCTTCAATGGGAGAGCTAGCAAAACTCCCACGCTTCCAAAGAAGTGCAGTCGAAGCCCCCACCATTCAGTGGGAGAGCCAACAAAGCCCCCACTCTTTCAAAGGAGTGCAGCCGAAGCCCCCACCATTCAGTGAAAGAGCCGACAAAGCCCCCACTCTTTCAAGAGAGTGCAGCCGAAGCCCCCACTCTTCAGTGAGAGGACCGGCAAAGCCTCCACTCTTTCAAGAAAGTGCAACTAAAACCCCTACCATTCAGTAGGAGAGCCGACAAAGCCCCCACTCTTCCAAAGGAGTGCAGCCGAAGCCCCCACTTTTCAGTGAGAGAGTCAGTAAAGCCCCCACTCTTCTAAGAAAATATAGTCGAAGCTCCTGCTCTTCAGCAGTAGAGCAGCTGAAGCCCCCATTGTTCAATGGAAGTACAACCGAAGCCCCCACTATTCAATGAAAGTGCATCCGAAGCCCACATCTATTCGGTGAGAGTGTAGATGAAGCCCTCGATCAGTGGGAGTGCGTACAAAGACCTCACCTTTTAATGAAAGATAAGACCCACCCCAGGTGGGGGATCCGAAGATCCTTAGTTTTCGTGTAGGTGTCACATTTCAAACAACTCCAAGACCGATCTCAGTTTCGACATTAGACCAAAGCACAATCTGCTGCTCTCGTATCACCGACTAAAGCGTGCAGTCCCAGCCAAAGGACCTTCACACGTACCTCCTATGCACCTAAAAACTCCGATCATCTCATACGGTGCCGATCCAGATCCCACGACATTAGACTACTCCCCGCACCATCAAATATCACGATCTGGATGCTCACATGTTTGTTAGATTGTGATTGTATCACAAACCCTCTCCGCACATCCCCACATTTGTCCGAAAGTGAGATGGAAGCTACCCACTAGGGAGTCGGACCCTAAACAGCATCGAGATTGGTAGCTATCCCGATCCCAAGCGGTGTCAACAATTCGGTCTCGGAGCCGTCGGCTGCGAATCTGAGCCCTGCGAAAGCCCCTAACCCCTGGCCTAACTGCTCCAGTTACCTCTGGCCTAGTTGCCATCGAGTTTCGGCAGAGCAAAGATGCCGTCAAGTCAGATCTTCACTCTTCGACGGAGCAGTGAAGACCTCCGCTCTCCAACAGAGAAATGAAGATCCCCTACTCTTCAGCGAAGAAAAAATTTCCGCTCTTCAGTGAAGGATAGAATAAGTCACAACTCACTGGGGTCAAACCACAACAGAAATGACTATACGGGAATAGAAAGATCCTCCATGCATCCGATCTCGGACGACGAGGCTGCGCATGCGTAGCCCCCATGAGTGGCCCCCATGAGAGGTCCCGATGCAAAATATGAGATGCAGTGCCCCCTTTGTCACATGCACCAAAGGTCCTCATGGATGGTGCGCCACGATACCCTTGGATGCCATTGATATCCGATTGTTCCCTATCTACTATGCATATGGGACTAGCCATGGTTCATTGGTTTTCCCGCACTGGGATGCGATGATGGCTGATGTCCCATCCCCTCACAGAGCGGGTATATATATATATAAAGGAAGAGAGGAGAGATAAAGTGGCCTGCCTGACTCCCTCTGCTCATCTTCCGTAGGGCTTACCCACCTGACGCCCGATGCCGACCGCAAGTGCTTCGACGGACGATTTCAAAGTCCCTCATCCATCCGATCTTAGCCGGTGCCGAAGTCGCTGGTGGATGTCATCGTGCTCTTGGCCCTTACACCTAGTTTTTGACGGCACCGAAACCCCTCTTGTGACCTTCAAGTGGGTGCCGTCGAAATCGATGATGGACGACGCCGTACTACCTGTATGTACGTCCGAACTCCACCGATGCCGAACCCACCAGTGGAACAGGCCCCAGGCAGCACCGAAACCCTAGTGGGGAAGCATCGGCAACTTGCCAAATCCAGTAGAGACCGTGCCCATCTCGCGTGCGTCCACTCGCCACTCCTGTTTCGGGTTCCAGAGGCCGCGCCCCTCTCATGCATGCCTCCAAATCTGGGTCCAGGTGATGCCGACGCTTCTACCGACAAATTCAAAGTCATCCACTGACAGCACCACACCCTTCTCGTGCGCGTCCCAGCTCATGCCATCGATCTCCTCCAACTCCTGATCTGAGCTCCCTTGGCCAATGGTGCCTATCCCTCCTAAGGGTCCAGGTTTCTCCTTTCCAACAATGCCAGACCCCCTAGTGGCGCCAATCTCCCTTCAACCCAGCCAACCCGAGGTCACTTCTGCATGTGTCTAGCCTACTAACAGCACCGAAGTTGCCCGCCAGTAGATCCTGTAAGCGGCCTCGAAGTCCTCCATGTCCGACGCTACACTCTCCACGCATGCTCCCTGCATCCGACTTATGCCGAAGCTTGCCAGCAACTGGTTCTAGCCTGCATCAAATGGTCCTGACCCACGCCGAAGCTATCCCCAGACGGCGTCAAAGCTCGAAGGGAACCCACAGATCGATCCGATCCCGAGCGGCACCGATCCCCCTCCTGCGACACCAACTCGATGCTTTTGAAGCCGAAGCCCATGGTTGCCCCGATCCTTCCCAACATCGAAGCCCGCGGCCGACTCAGTTCTTCCCCGTACCGAAACCATACCAACCATGCCCATGAAAAAACGCCCGAGATAGAATTCACCGGACATGCATCAGTGGCGGAACCATGCATGTCATAAAACAAATGCACATGTTGCATCTGATGGACATCATCATTACCAGCACAAGCATCATTATCATCCTCATCGTGATGGGAACGGGATGATGTTGTAACACAACCTCGAATACCGAAGTAGTAACCCTCTTCGAACAAGAGATTGTAATATGCGCCTCAGTCCGGATATGCCCGAACTGAGACTCCAGCCTACTCTTATTTGGCCACCTTATTAAGGGAGTTGACAGCGAACTCCTGAGGAAGTTGACAGCGAACTCTTGTGCACCACCTTCAAATCAGGCCATCATGGAAATATTAGAATATGCGCCACATCATGGCAAGCTATTAAGCCCGAAGAGCTTTGACCGAGGCCACTTGTAAAGACGACAGAGCACAGACTCCATCAAATGCTAAAGTTAAGGTCGGTAGACCGAAGCTATTATAAATTGGCCGAGCTACATGACAAGCGTTTCATGTTGATCAAAAATTAAGATCTGACTGGTGTCTTCGGAAGTGGAATATTGATTCGTACTCCCCTGCCTTGACCCCAATTCAGATCAAAGAGTAAGGGGACGTGTTGGGAGATAACACCTCAGCTACCACAAAATAATAGAAGAATGGGGCCTGTAGCTTTGCCTAATGTGATGTAACATGAGTACTGTTTGAATTCCACTGATGGCTGGCCTGGAAGCTCGCTGACTAGGAGTTTCCAAAGGAGCGCCTAAGAAAAAAGAGACTGAAATAATATAAAGACTGTTGGGGCCAATATCTCGACTATACCAAGGACATACCAACAGAGGGCTCTTGATAGACGATATGCAGAAACATTATTACAATCAGTCGAAATAAATGATCACAATGTCAGTGATAGAAATATGGCCAAGGCCGAAGAGCACCGACAAAGGCCCAAGGCTTCTCGCTCTTCAGCGAGCAGCGCTGAAGCCTCTCGCTCTTCAGCAAGCAGCGTCGTCGAAGGCCCAAGGCCTCTCGCTCTTCGAATGACGGCACCAAGCGACTGATCCCTGGCCAGTTGATCCATCATCAGGCACCGATCCAAGAGGTGCCATGATTCGAGCTCCTTCCTCGAGGATTGTTGGCCAATCCTTACTCCTAATCATGTGTCACTCCAGTGACTATATCAAAATGTTCCGAGGAAAGCTAACCCCTTCGTGGTCCTACCGAACATGGCACTTTGTGGTGGGTTATGTCCTCCTGAACTATTGATCGGATTATGGCATCTAGCGGTACATGACCGGCCGCCAAGGCTTACTCTCTTCAATCCCTAGTTCGGTCGAAGTGCCTGACGACCTCAGTCCAAAATCTCCAAGCGATTGTCACGTCAGGCCATTAAGGATGGTGGCTTATCTTGACAAGGGCGATTATGTCACTCCATGCCGTTTTCATGATTACCTGCCCATATCATTAATAAAGACAGTCAATGGCCAAGGAAGAAGTAAGGCCACGCCAGCCTCAAACCTCCTCAACATCAACTCATGCAAGCAGCCCCACATGCTTAGAGAATTGTCGAGTCATTTTGAGCCTGACAAGGGCTTTGATGCCTCCCCTCTTGTTCCATTCTCCCATAAGCCACATAAGACAAAAGGAAGAGACGGAGAGAGAAAAGGTGGTGGGAGAAGAAGGGCAAAGAAAGGCCGAACTCGTGTACATGGCTTTCGCCCGTAAGTGATCATGCTCCCTATGCTCGATCGATCCCGCCTCGACCTACAGGCCTCGTGGCGGCCTCAGCCAATGCATCGACTGCTGACCCACTCTCAGCCGACCAATCATCGACAACCGATCTTGACATCAGTTGATCCTTCCCTATGTGGCTGATCCTTCCCCGCATGGTCGATCCTTCTCCACGTGCTTCCTACATGGCTGATCCCCTCGAATCTGAGCGATAGGCCGACCATGCATGCTCGCGAACAGGTTCCAGCCCCGATCTCTCCTCTGCACGTGCCCACTCTGGGCGGCACCATGTCCTCTATATGTGCATCCTTCCCGATGCTGAGGCTACCAGCGAGCCCCTATGCCTTTGCACGCCCGACTGAAGCAACTCCGATCAAGCCGGACCGAAGCAAGCTCCTCCTGACTAACGGTGCCAATCTCACCCGAATCCAAGTTTACCGAGCTCGAAGTCATCCGAAGTATTTTTTTGTTCACACTTTGTCTCCACCAACACTCAGGCCATTCGACAGCATCGAGGTCAATGGCTCCAATGGCCCTGCATGCTTACCAGGGCCGAATCCCCCTGTGCTTAGGATTGATGGAGCCGAGAAGCTCACCCCCAAGCGAGATCCGAGCACCCTATTCATGGCACTGGCCTCCCCTTTGGCTCCAACCACCTGAGCTCCAATGTTCGCAACAGATTTCTAGTGTTGGGGGTATTTCTACATTAGCCGAAGATGTGGGAGGCCTTGGGTCACTTGGATTTGTCCAAAGGCATTAATGCCTCTTTCCCACTCATTCCCTTCTCCCATGGGCATCAGAACAAGACAAAAGAAAAAGAGAAAAAGGTGGAGAGAGAGAAAGGTGACAGAAAGAAAGAGCAAGGAGAAGCTGCACCTGTGTGCCAGGCTTTCGCTCGCAAGTGCCCGCGCTCACTACGCCTATCCAATCCCCACATCAGCCTCTAGCCCTTGGCTCTAGTCGTTGGCCCCCAAGGGGGCTCATAATGGTCCTGTCACGTCACCCCATTTAAAAAGGGCAATAGCCAAGGATAAACAAGCAAGCCTCATTCTCATCTCCTGATTGTCAACCCAAACAATTAATGGGTGCGGCCCTCACTTGCTATGAGATGACACCACTCTTTATCCTTTAGACAACCAAAGGGTCAAGCGTGATTCTCAAAAGCATCATTAGGGCAAAATGATCTTTTATGGCCTTTCATTTTTTCAAGGCTCCAAACTCACCTATAAAAGGTAAACAAGAGATCTCAAAAGGTACACCTCCTCTCTCTCCAAAAAATACTCGCTCTTCCCCTCCTGTTGCGAGAAATCTGACTTGAACGTCAGAGGACCCCCACCGGAGCCACTTCCGATGGAGATTTTTCTTACAAGTCCGGCCGCCACCGACTGGTCGGGCTTCGTCATGCTCCAGCGCCTCCGGTCCAAGACAGATTTCATCCGCAATAATATGAATAAAATATATTGTTTCATGTAAAATATATCGGACAAACTGATGTATGTGGATCTATAAAAATTATAGCGAGTTTGAAGTTGTCTGGCCTGGTACATCAAAAATGGGAGAGTAAACATCAAAATCACTATTATAACACCCTTTTGGTTCATCATTTTGAAGTCTTACCACATCGACACATCAAGTCTTTTTTTTCGCACCCCCAATAATGAAAGAAAAAAGAGGTGGGGGGAGCTCTGTTAAAGCATTTTCCTCATCGAATAGAATCTAGAGCCGTACTTGTGCAATACAAGGCACTTGCTTTATCATCTGTACAAACAACATTAATTTACACACACACATAGAGAGAAAGAGAGAGCTAGGCTAGAATCAAGTCAACCAAATTTGGACTCAGATCCGATCAAGTCAAAACTCTATAATAGAGATCCTACATCAATGATTCAAGTTGTTGAATGTGACCTATTACCCCAAAACTTCTTGCACACAAAAAATTATATAATTTGGAGACCCTTAGCCTATGCATCAAATAGTCAGAAATTAGACAGCCTAAATAAAATTGAATTAGATGTATCTTTTGATCACTTGATGCATAGTATAGGGATCTTCAAATCATATAATTTTGGTGTGCAAGCAGTTGTGAGATAGTAGATCACATCCCAAACTTCGATCATTGATTGTAGGAACCCCATTATCCAATTTTGACCTAACCGGATCTGAGTCCAAATCCATTCCACCTTACCCAAGTCTGCCCCTATATATATATATATATATATATATATATATAT
>KE505023.1:235461-248184 GCA_000441515.1 Elaeis oleifera | reverse complement strand
AATATAAATATGAATATATTAATATAAATACTATATTAATATTAATAAAATAATTATATCATTATAAATATTGAAATAAAATTAATATATTATAAATATTATAATATTTACATTAATATACAAATTATGTTATATTAATATAAATATTAGGATAATATTAATATAATATTATATTAATATTTATAAGGATATTATTTGAATAGTATTTTCAAGAATTTGTATGCTTCACAATCGTATATTTACAAAATCATCATCATCATCATCATCATTATTTTTATTTACAATCAAGATGTTAAGTAATTATACAAACTATGCTGAACCCAAAAATAGTAATCACAAGGCCAAAATAACTGACCTTGTATACTATGAATAGATGTCTAATCGAACTATCAAATTTAAAATACGGGCATGGTATTTATCTCAAGAAAATCAATCTTTTCATCTTATTTCATATAATGAGAATATGTCACTCTAATGGAATCAATTTAACAGATTCACCTTAAGTAAATAAGATAGATCAACTTGCTACAATATCTAAAAGGGCATGCATAATGCCATTGCAAAGCCAGAGAAGATAAAATAATTAAATTCAATGTATCCAATTTATGAAGCAATAATAATTTATGGAGAGAAGTACATTAAAACAATTATCATCCATATAAACAATCATCCAAATACATTAAATAACAATCTTGCATCTTGTGAAAACAAGCAACAACAATTAGCATCCAAAATATAAACTGGTAGTTAATCCAAAAATAATGTTTGCATACACAGTTATTGTTGAATTTTCTACAGATGCTAGTACATGTGGTTTAAAATTTTCTAAATCCAAAATGCAGCAAAAAAATCAGATTAAAATATTTTTAATCTAAGCATGCATTCATCATACGAAAGCACCTATGAACCTAGTTCATATGCTGAAATTAACATAAATTAATTTAGGATGAATGAAGAAAGTCAGTAATCAATTCACATACTTGAATCGCTTTTCTTTTTCTCAAATTTACAACTGGGTTGAATCCAATTCAATCCCTGGATCTGAGGTTTATTAGGCTTTGAATCAGTGATGCAAGCGTTCTGCTTCTACGGGTATTTACATGGCTGACCTCAATTATTTCTCTTGGATCCTTCTTGCTTGAATCGAAAGCCTGAATAAGCTTGAACTAAGCCTGGATAGGGATTAGTTTGTGAACCCTTTTGATCTTTCTTTGTTGATTCATAAAGAAATCAAAAATTTTCTTGATCTTTCAACTAATCAAGAAGAACAACAAACAAGAAGTGGTTATAACTAACTCCTAACAAACTTAAGAGGAAGAGGATGAAACCACCAACAACTTGATGCCAACACTTGACACCAAAGAAAGGGATGCTGCCCACCTCTCTTCTAGCTCCAAGAGGGACACCTAAAGATAGAGAGCATGGGCTAGAGAGAGAGAGGAAGAGGGGCGTGGGCACAGTAATCGATGGCGGCAAGGATGGGAGATCATGAGAGATGATGTGAAAGTAGGGTTAGAATCCTTTAAATAGACATCTAATGAGTATCCTAATCAAATTAAAATCTATCCTCCTAATCATATTAGAAGTCCTAACCATAATATACTTAGACCAAATAAGTGAAGCGCCACCTATTATTCACCCATGGCTACACCCAATGCTAGGCATCCCATCATATGGGATCCAATTAAACACTCATAAATCAGCCAACATAGTTTCATAATTTACTTCAAGAATTCTTGATCAAATCAAGATGAATTAAATCAAGAAATTTTTTGATTTAATCCAAGCCATAAATTAAGCATCCAACCATTGGAGGCCATTGAATCACATTCAATTAGATTCAAATTAAGCGTAAGAATGAGCCAATGCTCATCATACAAGCAAATCGACTACAAAAAAAATTGAGTTCACCTAGGTGCTAGCAAGGTTAACATGAATCCAGTAGAACTTCTCTAAATCTATATTAATTGGTGCTTCATAAATCTAATTATAACTAATCAAGGCCTTCTCCCTTTATGTGTGATTTCATAGGTTCAATTCTATCCGATAGTGAGACATACCATGATCTTTATCATACATATCATTAAAATTCTTTTAGTGGATCGAAACAATTTCACTCTAACTCGACAAGGATCATTGATCCAGAATGATCTTATTGAGCTCTTACAATCTACCAGTGACATCTAGTAATATGTAGTGACAATCCAGCAGAATTGAAATAGAACCTCTAGGTGTAGTTAATGTATGATACAGTCCCTCTATTATGAGTTCCAACAGATAGTAGGTCATAGATAAATCATCAAATCTCATCATCAGTCCTATGATAGATCCGATCAGCTCAAGTCCAATAGTGATTTAAATAAATTTTTTTTCATCAATCATACTACTATGATCATAGTCTTGTGGACTCAACTTCTCAAATCTCATAGGACTACTCATCTCTATCAAGGTTGATAATCTCATCTAGATGCATACGTTGCTCGTACAGCTTAACCAACTGAAGTCAATATCCACTATAAAAACTCATGATTGAGTCAATATTTATGTGTAGTCAAACTACAACAGTCTTACTATGAGCAACTGTGACACCACAAGTCTAAAAATCAGTCACACAACTACAGTATTGAGATGATCACTGACGATTGGATAGAAATCCATGTGATCTCTCGTATAGTCACACTCAGTACTAGTTATTCTCTAACAACTATCTGCACTTACTGCTCCATATTTCTACGTCGTACACTAGAGACTCATCTATCCTGAAAGTGAACCATGTGCTGGTCTATCTGGATCAATCACCATCTTCATGACTGTCCTATGATCAGGAGTAATTTAGAAATCGATCATACATGATTTTAATTCTCAATACTTGAGAATATATATCATAACATTAATTCCAAGGACGATTCAAGCACACATAATACTTGAATGAAAAAATTTATCCTTTATTGATTAAATCAATAGTTTAAAGTACATATTTATATTATAGAATGAACAATATGTCAGGCAACAATTGGCTTCTGGGACATACATCTAATAATTTTCTACTTGAACTAAAGTCAATTGCCCATTAATCTAAGCTCCATCTTCTCAAGATGGACTTCTATTTTGGGCTAACTCAACTGCTTTGTCAGTGGATCTGCCATGTTATCTGTGGAGTCTACTCTTCGTACTTCGACATATTACTTCTCGAGGTAGTCATGTATAATATGAAATCGTCGTTCAATATGCTTTGATTTTTGATGAGATTGGAGCTCCTTAGCAAGTGCTATGGCTCCATTATTATCGTAGTATAGTGGTATGGCATATGATGTCATTGTAACAAATTTTATGGTAAAACTTTTGAACGAGAAGTCTTTTTTTGCAGCATCCGAAGCGGCGACATACTTAACTTCTGTGATCGAATCTGCGATAATACTCTGCTTGAAACGCTTTCAGCTGATTGCACCATCATTGCAAGTGAACACACTCTGATGTAGACTTTCTATCATTAGGATTTGACATGAAGTTCGAATCTATATAACCCTCAATCTATAATTCAAGTGCTCCTCCAAAGATCAAGAATAAATTTTAGTCCTTCGTAAGTACTTAAGGATATTTTTCACAGCTATCCAGTGCTCCTCGTCTGGATTCGACTGATACCTACTCGTGACACTCACAGCAAGAACAATATCAGGTCGAGTACGTAGCATGGCGTATATGAGACTTCTTATCATCGAAGCATAAGTGATCCTACTCATGCACTCGATCTCCTCAAAAGTGGTCGGACATATCATTTTGGAGAGTCGAATACCATACCTAAAGGGTAGCAAACCTCTTTTAAGTTTTTCATGCTGAACCATTTCAGCACTTTCTCTATGTACAGTTTTTGTGAATGATCAAGCATCTTTCTAGATCTATCTCTATAGACCTTTATCTCAAGGATACAGGATGCTTTCTCTAAGTCTTTCATGGAAAATTTTTTAGACAATCAAGCTTTAACTGAGATCAATATGAGAATATCATTCTCAATGAGGAGGATATCATCCACGTACAATATGAGAAAGACAAGCATACTCTCACTAACCCTTTTATAAACATAAGGTTCCTCTTTATTTTTGATAAAATCAAATGATTTGATTGCATTATCGAAATGAAAATTCCAACTTCGAGAGGCCTGCTTTAGTCCATAGATGGACCTTTACAGCTTGCAGACTTGATGATCACTATCACCTGATATGAAACTCAGAGGCTACTTCATTAAATATCTTCCTCAAGATATCTATTTAGAAAAGTAGTTTTCACATCCATCTATCAGATTTCATAATTATAGTAAGCTGCAACAGCAAGCAATATGTAGATAGATTTCAGTATAGCTACATGTAAAAAGGTGTCATGATAGTCAATACCTTCACGTTAACTATAACCTTTTACCACCAGCCTTACTTTATAGGTCTCTACCTTACTATTAACACCTATTTTCTTTTGTAGATCCATTTACACTCAATGAGAATAATTTTCTCAAATGGATCCACTAAGGTCCATACCTGGTTCGAGTGCATTGAGTCAATTTCTAACTTCATTGCATCTAACTATTTTTTAAAATTGATGTCAGACATCGTCTCATCAAAAGTACTAGGATCATCACCATGACTCCCATCTACTATAAGGAATGATTTCTCTACATCTTTTTTCAGAATACCTATGTATCTTTCAAGAGGATGGAAGATTCTTCTTGATCTACGAGGTGGAGGTGGAACATTAACTACTAACTCATTGTGAATGGGTTTCTGAAGATCTATAGCTCGTTGCTCTTCAGAGATATTCTTGTCAAACTCAACTAACCTCCCACTACCACCATTTTGGATAAACTATTTTTTAAAAAAGTGATATTGCGACTTACAATCACATTGTAATCATGTGAAAAGTAAAAGTAGTACCCCATGAATTCTTTGAGATATCCTATAAATCGAGCTATAATAGATCTATCCTCTAACTTGTCAGCTTTTTGTCTCTTGACATAAGCTGGATATTTTCAAATCTTAAGATAACTCAGACTCGACTTCTTATCGTGCCATATCTCATATGGTATGGTAGGAACAGATTTACAAGAAATTCTATTTAAATATGTATCACGGTAAGTAAGGCATGTCCTCAAAAAATATGGATAAATCTGTGAAGCTCATCATAGATTGGACCATATCTAATCAGATCCTATTTCTTCTTTCAGATATCTCATTGAGTTGAGGTGTGCTGGAAGGAGTTCATTAAGAGACTATGCCATTCTCCTTAAGATATTTCAAAAATTCAGCACTTAGGTATTTTTTTCCTCGATCAAAATGAAGAACTTTGATGGGTTTATTTGTTTACTTTTCTACCTCATGTTTGAATTCTTTGAACTTTTCAAAGACTTCAGACTTATGTTTTATGAGAAATACATATCTGTACCGTAACAAATCATTAGTAAAGATAATGAAGTAGCTATAACCACTTCTGACCTGCACATCAAATGGGCCACACACGTCGGTGTGTACCAAAGCTAGTAACTCATTGGCCCTTTCTTTTGTCTCATAAAGGATAACCTAATCATTTTTCTTGAAGATATGATTCACAGGTTGAAATTGACTCAGATTTAATCAAGTCTAAGATCCCATCCTTTTCAATCTATTTATCATGTCCTCTCCAATATGGCCAAGCCTATGGTAACATAAGTACTTATGGTTAAACTCATCTCTAGATCTCTTTTGGCCTACAGTACTCACTACTTGCTCATTAAGGTTCACATTAGCATCAACATGCAAGTGATAAAGACTGCCAATCAAAAGATCAGATGTAATCAATTTATTTATAAATAAATAAAAAATAATCTTTATTAAATTAAAATAAATCCATCCTGTGCTAGTACAGAAATCGAAATCAAATTTCGGCTAGCTACAGGAATAAAATAACAGTCTTTTAAATCTAATCTAAAATCTGACGGTAATTGAAGAGGATAGGTTCCAACAACTTTTGCAGTAACTTTTGCTCCATTGTCGATCCGAAAGATCATGTCACCTTGTCTCAATCTCCTACTTCCTATTAGACCCTGCATTAAAGTATATATATGAACACTAGAATCAGAGTCTAATACCCAACTAGAAGTTGAAAAAATCATTAAGTTAGATTCTATTATGACTATACTTTCAGAAGGTTATTCACTCTTTTTCATTTTTAGGCTCTCCAAGTAAGACGGATAGTTTCTCCTCCAATGACCGTCGGAGTTGCAGTGAAAACACTTTCCTTTTCCAAAGCTTTCTTCGGAGTGTCTTTCTTAGGTTTGCTCTCTTTCTTCTGCTTCTTCGTAGGCTTATTCTTTTCTTCTCTTAAGACTTTCTCTTGGAAGGTGCCAGCTCAACAGCAAGAACAGGGCTTCTTGAACTTTTCAAGGTGCCCTCAGCAGTAACAAGTATATTGACCAACTTGGATAAGTTGCAGTCCAATTTGTTCATATAGTAGTTTACCATAAATTGTCTAAATGAACTAGTCAGAGATTGGAGGATCAAATCTACCTTTAACTCCCTCTGCATAGTAAGTCCGACCTTCTCAAGTTCCTTAAAGTCCTTGATCATTGTCATATAATAATCGTGGACTGACTGCCCCTCACACATCTTCATATTAAATAATCGCTTGGATAATTTAAAGTGCATGGTCCGACTCTGTTCATCGTACAACTCTTGTAGGTGAGTGATCATGGCACAGACAATGGGCATGTGCTCATGCTGGCTCTGCAACTCATTTGACATGAAAGCCAGCACACAGCATTTTGCTCTAAGGTCATCATCCATCCACTTGTTCAGAACGGCTCTTTGCTCTGTCGTAGGACAGACTGATAAAACTGGAGTGTCCTGATTAAGTATATACCTAATTTTTTGGATGTCAAGACTATCCTAAGATTTCTGAGCCAGTTCTTAAAATTTATGCCAGTCAGATGGTTAGTTTCAAGAATGCGGACTAGTGGATTAGAGGCCGACATTGTTTATCTACGAGAGTAGAGATTCTAGTTAGATATTTATACTTAAATTTATATTTACTCTAGGAACTTTTAGATGTAAATAGACTCTCACTATTTTTTTGGATACCGACATTCTCCAGGTGGAAAGTGAAAATTCGATGCGACCAATGCAAGATTTCTAGTAGGTGCTGTGATCCCACTGATGCCGTGCATCTCACCTAACAGTTATTGGTAACGTGCATATCGATGCGTAGGCAATTCTTTATTCAGATACTTTTCTAAGCATATTGTAGCTACTTGGTCTCTAAGTCATGAGAGCTCAGATAACACATATTGCCTCGCTTCTTAGTTAAGCCAGATCTACCATTCACAAGCAGGCGTGAAGCCATCATTGAGTTCCTTAGATAACACATATTGGGCCCAATCCATCTTCACCCTGGAGCAACTCTTTGCTAGTAGAGTGGTTGTATATTTTCGATGCAATTGAACTACTGTAACCAGTCGAGAATAATCAATGTCAGTACCAAGCCCACACTTCTATAATGGTGAAAGACCATAAGGCTTAATATAGATTAGAGAGGTTTAGATCGAATCTCATCTAATCAATCATCATATGATCGATCTAACTAGCATGGCCTAAATCAAAATAGCTTAGCAACGAATGAACCCAATCATCCAATTGGGCAGACAAGTGAGATCAATGGAAGGGTACGCCATTAACTCACCGTAGACTTAATTATCTAGGTGAGTAACCTCCCAATTAAAAATCACTGATCGAAACTTACCTTAGATACCAATAACTTATTAGTTCAATTAGTCAGCGTAGGTGAAACAGATTTGAGTCATAAAATCGAATTAGGTCCTTAGGTTGACTCAATTCTATATATGGGGTTTAATCGACTCAATCTACAATACTTGTATAATCATAAGCTCAATTGATCTAATCCAAATCAACACTTGACTTGGTTTAATCAATAGCTACATCGATTTCGACCTAATATGATTCATTTATAAGCTAAGATGCAATCCAATTACATGACCTTATGCAAAATTACTCATGCCCAACAATTCATGCACACACTAATTTTAGATCATAAAATAATTTTCAGATCCAAATTCATTACATAAAAGTAAGCTTTTAGTTCTTGAAATACTTTTAAAATATACATGCAATTATATATCATATATATGAAAATTTAATTTTTAAAATTAATTTCAGATCCAAATATACCATCATATATCGCATACACAAAAATTTATATCATAGAATTTAATTCTAACCTACGCATGCTTTCATATATCGCATATATGATTAAAAATCAGAACTAAAATACTTTTCAGATCTGAACATAAATGTATACATCTTATGTATGATCTAAAATCAGAATTCTGAAAATAGTTTTCAAGACTTTTATGCTACTTTCACACATATGAAGTTATGGCTCTGATATCATGTTGAATTTTTTATAGGTGTTAGTGCATGTAGATTTTAAATTTTTCTAAATCTAAAATATAATAAAAAATTAGATTAAATATTTTTAATCTGAGCATACATTCATCATATGAAAGCACCTGTGGATTTAGTTTATATGCTGAAATTAACATAAATTGATTTTAGGATGAATGAAAAAAGCTTGTAATCAATTCACATACCTGAATCACTTTTTTTTTTCCTTAAATCTGCAACTGGGTTAAATCCAATTCAATCTCTGAAACTGAGGTTGATCAGACTCTGAATCAGCAATATAAGCATCCTACCTCTATAGGTATCTGCAGGACTGACCTCAATTATTTCTCTTGGATCCTGCTTGCTTGAACCGAAAGTCTGAATAGGCTTGAATCAAGCCTGGATAGGGATCAATTTGTAACCTTTTGATCTTTCTTTTTGATTCTTAAAAAAATTAAGAACCTTTCTTGATCCCTCAACTAATCAAAAAGAATAATGAATAAGAAGTGGTTGTAACTAACTTCCAACAAATTTGAGAGGAAGAGGATGAAACCATCAACAACTTGGTACCAACACTTGACACCAAAAAAAGGGATGCCTCCCACCTCTCTTGTAGCTCTAAGAGGGATGCCTGGAGAGAGAGAGAGCATGGGCTAGAGAGAGAGAGCATGGGCATAGTAATAGGTGGTGGCAATTATGGGAGATCATGAGAAATAATGTGAGAAATAGGGCTAGGATCCTTTAAATGACATCTAATGGGTATCCTAATTAAATTAGAATCTCTCCTCCTAATCATATTAAAAGTCCTAACCATAATATACTTAGATCAAATAAATAGAGCGCCATTCATTATTCACCCATGTCCACACTCAGTGCTAGAAATCCCATCAAATGGGACTCAATTAAATGCTCACAAATCAATCCATATAGTTTCATAAATTTACTTCAGAGATTCTTGATCAAATCAAGATGAATAAAATCAAGAACTCTTTTTGATTTAATCCAAGTAATAAATTAAGCATCCAACCATTGGAGGCCATTGAATTATATTCAATTAGGTTCAAATCAAGTGTAGAAATTAATCAATGCTGCCTATATAAGCAAACCAACTACAACAGAAATTAGATTCATTCAGATGCTAGCAAGATTAACATAAACCCAATAGAATTTTTCTCTAAATCCATATTAATTGGTGCTTCATAAGTCCAATTATAACTAATCAAGGCCTTCTCCCTTTATGTGTGACTTCGTAGATTCAATTCTGTTTGATAGTGAGATTTACCATGATTTCTATCATAGGTACCACTGAAATCTCTTTCAGTAGGTCAGAACAATTTCGCTCTAACTCGACATGGATCACTGATCCAGAATGATCTTATTGAACTTTCACAATCTATTAGCGATATCTAGCAATATGTAGTGGCAACTCAATAGAACCGAAATAGAACCTCTAGGTATAGTTAATATATGATACAGTTTCTCTATCGTGAGTCTCGACTAGATGGCAGATCTTAGATAAATTATCAAATCTCATCATCAGTCGTATGATAGATCCAATCAGCTCAAGTCCAATAGTAATTTAATAAAATTCTTTTCATCAATCATACTGCTATGGCCATAGACATGTGGAGTCAGCTTCTCAAATCTCATAGGACTACTCGTCTCTATTAAGATCGATGATCCTATCTAGATGCACATGTTGCTTACACAGCTTAACCAACTGAAGCCAACATTCACTACAAAATTCATGATTGAGTCAATATTTATATGTAGTCAAACTACAGCAGTCTTACTGTAAGCAACTGTGACATCGCAGGTTAAAGGATCAGTCACAAAACTATAGTATTGAGATGATCACTAACGATTGGATAGAAATCTATGTGATCTCTCGTATGGTCATGCTTAGTATTAGTTGTTCTCTAACAATTATCCACACTCATTGCTCGGTATTTCGACACCATAGACTAGAGACTCATCTATCCTGAAGGAAGCAAACCGTATGTCGATTTATCTAAATCGATCACCGTCTCTATGACTATCCTATGATCAAAAATAATTTAAGAATCGATCATACATGATTCTAATTCTCAATACTTGAAAATATATATCGTAACATCAATTCTAAGGATGATTCAAGGACATATAACACTTGAATGAAAAAAAAAAATCTTTTATTGATTAAATTAATAATTTAAAGTATAAATTTATGTAATAGAATGAATAATATGTCAGTCAAAAATTGACTTCTAGGACATATATCTAATAGTTATCAATAAGGCCTACACTAAAAAGGTACCCAATATATAATATTCAAAATGGATACACCAGGCCGACAACAACTTAGCGACATTCCACTTTGAAAGTCTAGCAAGCAAAGGTTGGAACATATACCCATCTATAGTCCTCTGGAAGATCAAAAAAGTAACCAGTCTTCAGTGGATCCTTGGTCATATTTTGCCCACCCTAAGAATCTCAGCTTGAGAAAAACTTTCCACCTTCATCACCTCAAACACCACTCCATTCTTCTATCTATAGCCTCAAATTCATGCTTAAAATATGAAGCCAATTTGCTAATATAGTCTCCAATGGTTGCCATCAAGTTTTCTAGCTCAGATATCTCAAATGTAAGCTCTTTCACTACCTCAAGTGCCTCATGCCTAGCTTTCTTAGTTTTGGTTAGCCGACTTAGATCTCAGCTTTAGTATTAGTAGCCGTTTGTAGAGTATGCATCATGAAACTCCAACTAACAAAATTGTTCTCCTCTTCTTAGCTGTCATTGATAGCTGGTGGTGTATGTAGGTCCTATTGCTCCTCCATCTGTATTTCTTCAATAGCATCTATAGGTGCTTCAACTCCCATCTTGATGGCACAATCCCTCCTAAAAATATTAGTCAGGTCCTCAAAGTAAGGAAAATGCTTGTTCCTTATTTTGCGAGCATTTGGTGACCTACATTTTTTTAAAAAAAGGTAATGCAGCAAGTAAGAAAGTTTCAATAAATATGAATAATTTATAATACCAATTTACGTTAACTCATTCCTTGAAAGTATCCTCCTCATAGGTCACACACTTATTGATGTCATCCCACCCAAATGCACTATAGTTAGGTCCCAACATCTCTATAATAACATTGTATTACTCCTTCAAAAGCTTGACTAGAGACTCATTATGGGGTGTTGCTCTCAATTCACATCTAGGAAACTTATCTTCCATCAGTTTTCTGATTACTGCAAATATCCACTCCTAAAAGTCTCATTGTCGGCCCTCCAACCTCCTTAGGTTACCAACTCATCTAATGACTCAACAAGCTTGGCATGCTCCACAGAACCCCATTTCCTAATGCATTTTGTCCTCTTATTTCTTGTTGAGATTTCTCCTACTATTGAGGTGCTCATATCTATATTTACAATCTCATATATTATATTTATATATTCACAATTTCACAATATTAGGTTACATTATATTATCCAAATGAATAAGTACAAAAGAACTATTAAATAAGAATTTGACATAACACAGAATTACAATAGAACATAACAAGGGTGAACTATTAAGTAAGGATTTAACATAACACAGTATTATAACATAACATAACAAGATTTATAACATAGTAAGAAATTATTAAAAAGGATTATAACATAACACATAATGTTCATACTGTAAAAACCCAGATTTTTTTAAAACCTATTCCTGCATGAATATTAAAACAAATATCAAGTACCAAAAAAATTATTTGAAATCTCACATGACTTGCATGTGAGGCAAGGATGTAGACTCCCAATGGAGTCTACTTCCTTCTCCATTTTCCATCGAGAAAAGAATCCTAGGGGTCGTCAGATTCTAGTGAAAGTCTTAGGAATCGATTTATAAAAGACCTCATATCCCTCTCCTATGCATCACGTCTTAAACCTCGATTGGTTGTTGGTGAAATCCATGGGATTCTCTTGAATTTTCACTGAGTATTTTTGAGAGTCACCATGAGTTTTTGCTGGGAAAAAGGATCAAATATCTCATCGGAGACAAGGTATGGCATCTTCCTCTCCTTCTCCTTCCTCTTCCTAGCTTCTTTGAGGTCCTCACCGGCTGGATGGCCACCGAATTCCATGAATAAGGCTTTCCCTATTCCTATCTTCTTCTTTCTTTCCATCAAACCAGCGGCTATCGTCAACCATGGTCGGCTATCGAAGGCCGATACTACCAGGGATCTACTATTGTTAGGGGTTGTCGTCAGGAGCACCGCCATGGGAGATGGCTGGCTTAGATCTCTCCTCCCTTGATTTCAATGAAGAAGAAAGAAGAAACGAAAAA
>KE505023.1:194150-209283 GCA_000441515.1 Elaeis oleifera | reverse complement strand
GGAAAGAAAAGAGGGTAGAAGAAAAAGAAGAAAAGAAGGAAAGAAGAAAGAAGGGGAGAGGGACAGAGGACATATACCGGATTGCATGATCAACACCACGGTCGAGATAGGACGGGATAGTGGGACGTCCTATTCCATGGAGAAACCGGGCCACCTCCATCCTACAGGATTTAAAACCTTGATAATATCCCTAAAAGTAGGCCCAACACAAGACATAGACTTTGAATAAAATTACTAACCTAATAGAAAAAATTCAAAATCTCAAAATTCCTAGACATCTGTCTTTTCTTCAACTAAAAGAAGGAACAAAACAAAGATACTTCAAGTAACCAGCAACTGCATAAGAAAGCAACAAAGAGGTGCTATCATCCCCCTTTTAAGGACCATAACTTATTTGAACGGGAGATTGGTGTTGCATACCAAAATCTGAGATACAAACAATCCCAGTAGGCTTTATAAATCATAAATCTATTGAGTAAACCGTTATACTTCCAAACATCTAAATGGAACCAAGTATCCTTTTTAAAGTATCTAAGATTCTCATTCAAGAGATGCCATGTCACATGCACACCAAGAAGACTACCAATATTCTCTCTCCATTGATACAAAACCAAACAATTCATGTATCCTTCAATTCCATTTTTCACAATTTCAGATCACCATTAGATTCTTTCATCTTGAGATTTCTTTGCTCCAATGAAAGTCTGTTTAAATCTTTGCATGTCTCTTACATATTATCTTCTTTTTGTCAATGAAGAAGGCATTAGACTGCTTGATTGCTTTATTCCACATTGGAAATAAGATTTGTTTCATGGGGCCTTTACACCATTCTTCTTCCATGACGCAAGATCCAATTAGTAGTATTTATGCTTCTTTTCCATCTCGATGAGTCTCTTTTGATGAACTCATGTTTTCGGTTTTCCCCAAAGAAATTCAATCAACTACTCATGAAAGACATCCCCAAATTCAGGGATTACGATTGCAAAAGGAGTTAATTCCAATTACTTTATTTCAACTTGAATTAATAATTCATGATAAAAGTAATAATATTTTCACTTGGACCTGAATACACCATCATAATTTTCACTTAGATATACCATCCTAGACATGTCTTGTCTTAGAGATGTCAATTTACATATGTGATTCTCATTTTCACATGAATAATGCCACTTATAGATATGTGTTTAACAGATGAAATAGGTTATGATATGAAATATCCCTCCATATATATTTATAAAGATGTTTATAAACAATCCTCTCTGAACTTTCTTATGCCTCATTTACATTTTTACTTCATGATAGTCCTATTTGTTCTGAACGTTTATCTTTTTATTAGTGTTAGGTTCTAGCCAAAAAGATCTGTGTTCAACCATTGAGAATGCATGCCTTGATTAGGACTTGCTCTCTAGTAGTATAATTTGCATGTTCTTCTACAATTCTAATTGTATAATATCTTTGAATGCATCAAAAATCATTTTCACATATTGAATCATGACAAGAGAGCAACATGAACATGCTCGACAGGGTTATCATCTCAAGTGTTAAACTTTGTGAGTCATGACAAGGTAGGAAAACTGAGGGTGCCTACATATCCGCAAACTAGCATCATATTACATTGATCATAGGTGACATGTGCAATGAAGTGAAGATGAACTCATTCGATAGATCCCTGCATTGGTTTCTCGATCCTTTACACTGTGGACTCAGGATGTAGGGAAAATTTACCCAGTTAAGATACAGTTAATATTACCTCCTTTAGTAAATGATAGACACAATTATAAAAGAAAAACCCCTCTCCACAGTAACCTTTTCATTCATTTGCATGGCAAACTTTTATTGTTGTACCATTCTGGACCATTTCAGGATTAAATATTCTGCCCCCAATTTTCTTCAAGGCCTACCATCTCTGGTTCCTTTTTGGGTGGGGTTGAGGTTCATTTCCCATTCCTTTGGTTTAATTGTTTGTGCAAACTCAACATTTAACTCGTGTTATCGTGCAACTAATTGATCAATTTTTTCCCCTTCAAAAGGATAGTACTGTTCAAGCTTCTAAACACGCCCCACCAAAAAATGACATTATATTAGTGAAATAGGTGACTGAATCTGGTTGACTTAAACTTGATAAAACATCATTTGCACAATTTCTACCTGGGGAAATGGAATGCATTTACTTTTAGGTATATGACCACTTCTTATTTCTGGTCGTGGTTCTGGAGCTGCACCATCAAACCTGTAAGGAGAAAGCCAAAACATCTCCTTTATACGTGATCTTGCTTTCCAGAAACAGTTTATTAAATCTGTTGAAGACAGATGTCTTTTTGAGAGGAAACAGAAGTAAAATGTAAGGTAACAAAAGTAATCTTTCTTAGGTAACAAAGATCATATCTACAGAACACATGTTAACACTACGATTAATAAGAGTAAATATCATTAACAATCATACAAGATTACAGGCATTATGAAATTTTGTTTGTTTTGCTACAGACACGTAAATTATGCGCTTGTAACAAAGTCAACAATTACTAAGTTAGCAGTGTAATTATCCTGCATGACCAATTTTTTACTACAAGTAACTTGAGGCAATATATCTCAATTTGCAGTGCAAGTTGATATGTTCCAGTAATCGCAATCTAAACTATTCACATCATCCTGCATAGAAACCTTTAGAGTAGCAGAATATATTACAGACATAACTTTCTCAGCTCATATATGCACAAACACTTTAAGCTGTCTGGAAGCATCCACATTTCAGACACTCAGACATGGAAAACATGGCACAACACAGCTGGACATTCCACTTTGAAGAGTCTTGCCAACATTAGCAAAAAATGCTTTATTTGGAATGTCATGCAGGGGGCTCTTCTAAGTGTTGGACAATAAGTGCCTTGAAGGTTTTCCAGACACTTCAAGCT
This sequence comes from Elaeis oleifera, assembly GCA_000441515.1. Taxonomy (NCBI): domain Eukaryota; kingdom Viridiplantae; phylum Streptophyta; class Magnoliopsida; order Arecales; family Arecaceae; genus Elaeis; species Elaeis oleifera. The sequence goes on along the minus strand of KE505023.1, from coordinate 206,371 downwards.
AAGTGTACTTGAATTCTTTAATATAAAGTTACCAAGTATTCTTTAATATAAAGTCCTTGCACTTAGATGAACATTTTAAGCAAAATGAAATTATTTAATTTATACATATAAATGTATCACAATGAGTTATCAATTTGAATATCTCAACACATCTCAAGTAACTTTGGATAAACCTAATGAATAAATTAAAGAACTTGCAAATTCATGGATACTTTATTGAATTTATTTGTTGGCATCTATGATTCTAGGTTTCTCTTTTTCAAATAAGCATCAAAACACACAGAAATGTGTATACACATATTAGATATGCGTGTGTGCATGTGTTGACACTTGGCAGCCATGCCAAATGTCTAGGTAACACCGTCCGGCACCTGCATATGCTGCTTGTGCAGGGTACGAGTCATCTGTCTCACTTCAAAGGTCAGGGGTGGATAAACCCTATATCCTAAGCTTCCTATAAGACTGAGAGAAGCATGCAGCAGAGGGTGTTTCAACAACAGAAGATCTGTCGGAGATGGCAAACAAGAGAGGTGGCAACCGACTATGCTTCATATGCAAACACTAAACCCAGAACTTCTGTAAGATTGGAAAGGAAAATGGAAGTGGGTGCTTTTGCATCGGAATCTTGATAAAAGTGCAACTCAGTCATGTCAACTTCATTGTCACTTACTTGATGTAGCTCATGTTCATCACCATGATAAAGAAAACATAGATTTGACCCTTTTTTATGATGGATATGATTTCTCTCACCCCATATGACGTAAATCCAATTTAAAACTCAGACACACGTAATGTTTATATTGGAAACAATAGAACCTTATGGTAAGCTTCCTTAGATCTGATAATAAAGTTCAGGTGTGCAGGAATTCTGCAGAAATCTAGTCCAATATCTGCATGGATAAATACTTAACTCAATTTAAAGAATAAACTAATAGGTAGAGAAAAGAATTAATAAAGAATAAGAAAAGCTTCTAGTTCTCCACTAAAATTCTAAAATTAAAGCAACATGCCTCCCTTTTCTAAATACCTATCCGTTCCTAAAATCTTCTCCTGAACTTTTCGCTAAATGGTGAACTCCTCTCTAGAATTCCTCTAAATGAAAGAGAAGTGTACCATTATACAGTCCATAGCCAAAAGAACAAATATAAGGTTCTACCATCATAGCTTAAATTATAGACTGGCTAGTCTTACTGCATACAAAAATTTATACCATTTAATCTTAAGTAAAAGATTATTGATATATGCAAATAACTTGCTGGAAAAAACCAGAGTTTACATTTTGCTCTCCTCACCAGATAATCCTCTGATCTCTCACATATGAGATTCCATCATCTCCATTGGTTATCCATCATGTTGTCTCAACTTATTTTGTGCCTATTTGGGTAGTTTTAATTCTCAAAAAGCCAAAACGTAATTCTACTTCTACCTACAAGGATTTAGATATGTCTAAATCCCCTTTATCTAAATCCCCTTGGTCAGTGTCATGCCGAAATTTTTAGATCTTTGATGATCAAAGGCCTATTTTCTTTAGGCCACAAACATGCCACTATTATGAGATTCTTTAATGCCTGTCAGGAAGAGGGTTATAGCTGTCTTGTATAAGTTAAGATTCCTGCATTAAGAATTAATATATAGCCAAAACATTCGGTTCCTTTATCCATAAGAGGTCTATGACCTAATTCTACCTAGGATTTGTCAAGCATCTCATATTATTTCCAAGTAACTGGCCACTGGCCAGAGCATGATTATTTCCAAAGAGAAGAATTTATAAGTACATCATGTATGAAAGATTTAGTTTAAGAATAAAACACAATCAAAAGCCTCATGAATTTATGACTATCAAAATGAAGTCCCTCAATATGATAATAAGAAAAGAAATTGTTGGAAGAGAAGGTCAGGCACAAGAGTATAGAATGTAACCCAATATATTTTAGCAGTAAAAATACTTGCCCCCAGGACATCAAGAACCTTCTATCAACAAGGAAGACAACAGTAATTTACCTGGCCTTCGATCGAGCGTCTACATGTTGGTGTGTTTGGGCATCCATGTTTTGTTTGATCTGAATACATACCATTATAATGATGAAGGATTGATTGCATATGAATTTATCATTCAGCCATTAATTGTGATTTTCTTAAAATTGTCATTCATAAACAACAAGATTCAAAATTCAAGAAATTATGCTGATGGACCTCATGTTGTGTATGAGGGATAATAACATATGCATGAAAAATTGATATTGAACCTTGTATGGTGAAATACTTCTCATGCTTACACTATAATATACAAGGTAAACAGCCTTAGTGAAGCATAATCATCAAGTTACTGTTAATCCAGAAAGAAATCAGACTTTCTGCATGATCAAGTTAGCAACTATCGCCTCATAAACTTCAATGCATGAGATATTGAGTTTGTTATCCCTAAGGAACAACTTAAGTGGTTAGAACTCTCATAGATTATCCCACTAATATCATGCTAACAAATCAGAGCATGCTGATGTTCTTGACTTATTGTTTGTAAAAAGTAAAGCCTACTAATATTTCTCTTCTTACCAAATGAATCATGTAGATGCTGCACCAATGGTCATAATCCCCATGAAGAACAAAATATGTTCTCTTTTTATTGAGTATTCCTGATGAACCTACCATACAGCACAGGAATATCGACCAAATTTGGAGTCGATCTACCAATTCACATAAAGAGAAAAAAGAAGCCTCACATTCAAAAAATAATAATGATAATGCCCAACATTGGTTGCTAGCATCATCGCCATCCATCAAGTACTCCATTTTCCAATTATTGCATGCATCACATGCCCTTGTATGAACGAATCATGGACATCCATCACATCAATTAACGAAAATTCCTGTTTTTTGAGCAATACCCAAGACTTGAATCCTGGACCTCCTGATAGGCAAACCCCTTGGAATTGTTTTGCCAACCAATTGTGCTAACAGTTGTTGGCTAATTAATGAAAATCTCATCCTAAATATGTCATCAATTAAGGGATCCTGTTAACCCATCCAAGACTCCATTCTCATGAATCATTCATATGCATTACTTGCAAGCAAGTCCTGCCTTTCTTCATCCACCTCTCACCATTACATCAACTACGTTCTCCAGGCTGCACTCCTATTAATATACCATAGTTTAGAAAGAGGAAAACAAGGAATGTAATATTTTAGACATCTTCTGCTTATCGGAAGCCAGCTATACTATATTCTTGGGTCATATCCACCAAACTAGCAAAGATTCATATTCTTCCTTTAGCAGTTCTTAGATTCATATTCTTCCTTTACCAGTTCTTTCCAATCCGACACAGTCTCTTCATTCCAGACTTGCATATTCCTCTTTATCAAGATATCTGGAAGCACATTGGATGATACCAAGTGCATTCAAATAGTAACTTACAAGAAGAAGACAAGAGAATCAACGTTATTATAACAATTTCTGACTGCTGTGGCTAAAATTTGTGAAATATAGTTTGCTAGTACTTCCTATTATGGATCACACCCTTGAATGCACAACTAACACTATAGCATGAGCATGAATGAAGCTAGACTCAATTTATCCAATTTTCAATATGATATTCCAAACAAAAAGTTGACAACATCTAAACCCCCCTCTTACATTTGGAATTTTAGATCATTATATCAACAAAATTCAGGAGACAAAATTATGTCTGAAGCCATCAATTTTCAAAATGGAATATGATCATAAAAATGAAATATATTTGCAACAAGGAATTTCAGGTATTTTTGCTTGGTAGAAGACAAAAATGTTGCATATGAAAAAAATGTGGTCCTTTGATGCAATATGATGAGCCAACTAGCCCACCTACAATTCAAAGTCCATTTTACAAGTCAGAATGCATTTGTCCACATATGACCATCTGAAACTTGAAAAGGGATGTATTTGTGCACTGGAGGTCCAGATCAAGCATTTGCTGGAAATGAAACTTGACTTCTAGTGATTTTTATTGTTTGTCTTTTTATATGTTAAGGGACTTAAGCACATTCCGTAGGACCTAAGTGGCCAGATTGGCTCAAGTTGAATCCCGTCAGTTCTAATTAGGCTGAGATGAACTTGATCAAGTCACATCAGGCAAAGTAACTAAATCTGATTCATACCTTCCATTTCCTTAGTCAAACTTAGTTCTGCCTGTTCTTGAATGAAAATCAAATCAGTCAAGTGGAGTAGGCGGTAACTCAATAAATCCACTTAGCCATTTCACGGAATCAAGTACTTGAAAGTGTGGAATTCTACATGAACTCCCATTCAGGCTTTCCACTTATCCTGACAATGAACATCCTTGGTGACATCATTTATGTCTATGCTGTTTTAATGCCTCATATGTACAAACCAATATATTCTCTTAAATAGCCTCTTAAGCATCAATATTCTTATTCAAAGAAGGCATCACTGAGCTGATATCTGAAGCCTCCTACTAGTATGAAACTCTGCTTAACCTTAACTGTTTATGCTTCCCTTCTGATGTGTATTTTGGCATTTCATTTGTCCTTTCTATTTCATAGCTAAAATTCACTCTTTCCAGAAGTAAGCATACTGAAGATCGTTTGTCCATGTCAGTTCCTAATGATACATCTCATCGATTGCGTTTTCAAAATTTCAGCATGCTCAACAAGTTCAATATGTAATAGTTAACTAATGTAATCTAACATTTGGAACAAATAAAGAGTCCTTGAGGAGTGGGGACAAGAATAGTTACTAGTTAGTGTTACTACTTAGCAGTAAATCATACATGGTAGTCTGATAATGAAAGTAGGAGCACATGGAAATATATCTGTTAAACTATCTAAGTTTTATGAGAAAATTCTCTCTTTTGACTTCAGGGGTTTTGCCATCAAATATATTAATAAGGTTTGCACCACAGAATTTAACCCAAAGATAAGTCAAAACATGTTAGGTGCTATGATACAGTTCCACAAAATGGTTTAATATTCGAAAGCTTGTGAGCAAGAACCTAAGAAAACCATTTCAGATTTAAACTTCCATATACACAAAATACTTTGAGGTGTACATATCATATTAAACTTAAAGAACAGTCACTGCAAAGAAATGATCAAGATTTTGTGCAGAGATCATTCAAGGAAGGAGGAATGAAGATAGCAAAGAGAATGCTAAAAGGAGGGTAAAGAAGAGAATCAACACCAGGGTTTAGGAGCCAATACAGAATCCACATCTGAAAAGGAATTCTGAAATCCACTTTGGAAAAACATACGAATTAACTGGATTTCACTCTATGCAATTGCTACATTATGACCTTGAAACCTAACTGTCAAAATTACTTCAAAAACCCCATGATAATCCCACTAAATATATGATGATCTGTCTAAGAAACAAGAATCAAAGCACTAGTAACTTATTTTGACATTATCCTCCTCAAATTAAATTAAAAAAAAAATTCTGGAAAAGGAATTAAATAAGTTGTCTGAAAATAACAATCAGCTAGCAGATCTAGCTTGTATGCCATTCAGTTATTACAGAATTCTGCTTCATGACAGACCTCATGTGATGCATAACTGCCCCACATCTTGGTTCAAGGTGTTCCCATCCCAGTAATTCTGTTCCACAGATAATATTGATGGCTCCAATAAATGGAAGGTTATAGTAGTCATCTATGCTCAGTTAGAAGAAATAAAGCCTTTGATTTTCTATTTTTCAAGCAGAAGAGATAAAATAATCCTAACCTGTTCAAGTGTCCAGACTAGATGAGGTTGAAATTTTGCTTCAAAAGTGAGTGAGTTAACCTGCAAAAAAAAAAAAGAAAAAAGAAAGAACCTCCTTATCAGAAAAATATCATGGTCGGTGCAGACTTTTATATTCCGCAAAAGAAAATTGTAAATACTGATTTAAGCAAATCGAATATTTATTTCACCGTAACATATGACTGTGGTTGACTTTTCAAGTATGGTGAATAAGCAGGCCTAATTTAACTTATAAAAATAATTTAATTGCTCATAACACACTAAAGAAAGTTTATTAAAAAGAGGAAAATTCATTAAATTCACTTTCTTCTTTACTTCTCCATTCACTTGATTTCCATGTCTTTTCTTTTCCTTGCGCTAATTGCGCATAAAACAGATCTAGAAAACAATACTTTCCTGGTAATTACTGTCTTTCACTATTCTACTTATAAACTTACTTGCAGACTTCCTCCTACTCCTTATCCCTCTGTTTCATGAGTTTGTCCCTTAACCACACCTCTCCATCTTGATATATGCCCACTCCTTCCCACATGTTTCTACTTTACCCTACAATATGAATGAAACTGTATGTCATGCTTCTTTTAGTACCAAGCAACATTCACCATCAAGGTATTGGACCCTGTACCGGTTCCATGCTGGTATGTTGTCAGTACACCCAGTGTGAGGGTCGGTTTGGCATCCCAAGACTCGCTACACCCCCATATTGAGACAGTTTGGTACTGGAACAATATGCCTGGTACAGGTAACAGAATGCACCAGTGGTGAACCTTGGTACCAAGAGTACAATAAAAGATTTCATGCCAACATCCCAGACATCATTTCCTAATAGATTACATATAAATCTTGGGGTTTATTAATTTACCATCAAAGCATACAAGTGACCGTCTCAATTATGGAAGCTAGTGCAATGTGACCTCATTTTACATAATAGAGCATATAGAGAGTACCCAAAAACAATCAAGATGGCTGCATTGATGCCCACATATGTGGAAGCCACCCTACCGATCCTGCCTAGGCTGATTCAGCACTCATAATAAGTGGGCTACATAGATGGAACCTAGGAGGTTTCATAAGCCCAAATGGCTACATATATAGCTCAGACTCCGTTGGGCATGCAAATTCCAAGCAGATTCCAACAGACATTGAGCATCTCAAGCACATTTTAAGCAAACCAGGGAAGGTACCAAACCCACCCACTGATCGTTCATCTCACCAAACTACCCCATTCCCTAATTGAGAGGTAGAAGACAAAAGAGGAGAAAATGTGAATGTTATGCCTTTTTTCCCTTTCTTTTATTTGTATTTACTTCCTTCACTTTTGTCTCCTCATCAGGTATGCCTGGAGTGTTTTATCCTTTTTTTTGTTTGTTCTTAAATATTCCTAAGTTTCTACTAAATGTTTTTTTAATTTCAAACCATTTCTAAATATCAACTACCTAGGCACCCACTTACCACCTTGGTGCTTTGCAGCAGTGACAAGCATATTTGTTGCTCCTTTTTAACCTTACCCGTAGAAAGCTAGGGAACATGCAGTAGTATAGTATGTAATGCAAAACTGTCATTACAATCCAAAATTATGCTTTAAAGAAATAAATTAGCAATTTTACCCACCAACCAGTAACATAAGTATACTTACCAATTGTCCCTGGTAAACCTTTTTGACAGCTTCATTGGCGGCCTGAGCTTTTAAAATTGCATCATCAGAGGCACTAGATTCTACATCAAAACCAGAAGAACGCCACTCCGGCAAACCCCCATCCAACACCCAAACCTTCTCATGTCCAAAGACTTGGAACATCCTATGCAATGGTCATATATTGGAGTTACTAACCTATTAATCTGTTAGTCAGAAAGAAATCCCACTTTTTGTCAATGAGATAATGTACATGACCATTATGCAAAATACTAATAGTATAATCAAAATTCAAGCAAAATTTACAATATAAAAGCTTAACTAAATCCAGCTGGCAGGAGATAGGGACTTGGCATTCTCCAAATTCTTAGAAAGGCAAGGTGCCTAGAAAGTGGATCACACAACTGCAAATTGCTTGGCTAAAGATTCATGAATCTACATAGTTTTTTCAAGAAATGTATTATATTCAGGTCAGCATCAAGACAAAAGATCATCAAAACAGGAAAAAAAATGCTATCATATTCTTAAAATTTCCTCATAATTTATTCTTGATCCTTCGTCCCCTATGGTTTGTCAATTTTAGCACAAATTAGTAAGAAACTAATCTTTCTTATAATTTCAAGTATTCATTACAGATGATCTATGAACAGTTTCAGATTTTCCCTAAAGATTGTTTCCTTTTTATCTACAAATGTCTCTCTTTTTTTTTAGTATATCATTTGTTCAGTCACTATACTCACCCAATATTTGCAGAATTACAAATTCTTCACTACATTACCCTAATTATGCTTTATTATATTGCTGACAGAAAACAGTCATAGTTGCCAGCAAGAGGCATCATGTTGTTGTACATATGGCACATGCTCCTTTAAAACTATTGCAGATGTATAGTTTCTTTGAGTAGCATTTATAACATTTTTGGAAACTTCATAAAACCATCCATATTAGAAAGCAAAGTCCAGAGAAATTTCCATAGCCATTACCAAGCTCATGAGTGGTCAAGTTCAATAATCAAATAGTATAAAATTCTAGCTTACCACCAAACACGAGCTGCACTGAACATACCCTTCCCATCATAAACAACAATGGAATCCTTGTTGTGGATACCAAGAGCAGAAACAGCAGCAGCAAAAGCTTCTTCTGTCGGCAACATGTGGGGTAACTGATTCAAATACATGCATTAGTTCCTTTGTAGGGCCAAATGGTCAAATAAAGAAACCAGACACTGGAACTTTAGCTATGACTCTTCCTCAGAAATTTATGACAGTATTGAGTATTCCATCTTTGAAGTGACCATCATATTACAAGAAATTAACAGCTGAAGCAAGTAATTCAACTTGTAATATATGTTCCATAACTTGCAATGTCTATTTTCTAAGGATAATGTGCTAATTTATAATAAATGTGATTGTTGGAATAAATCTGCAATATCCTTTTGTCAAGTAGTTCAGAATTCATACAGTACTTTCAAAAGATAGTGAAAGAAAAAAAATATAAACATGGAATGGATGAAATGCCGTAGGTTTAAGGCTATCCCTAAGCAATCATCCTACTAAAGATCTTTGGAAGACAAAGTTGGTGAGACAAGAATATGACAGTCCAACAGAGAAGTTATTCTGATCTGTAAGGCACTTCAGTGAAGCTTAACCATTTTCATTTTATTTTTATTTTTCTTTTTAATTTTGCTTGCATGCTATGGATATCTCTGCATAGCATAAATATGCAAGAAGAGGGTAAGCTTTGGCGTAATGGTAAGTTTGCTCTATTGTGACCTGGGTGTCATGGTTAGAAACATAAAAACAATCTCTAAAGGCTTATACCTTGTACCATGGAGGGATAGAGTTATACCACAGAATAGGAGTTTTTTGGCATTTAGTTGGAGGAATAAGTGCAAAGGAGAAATTAGGGAGTGAAGCGCATTGGATTGTGTAACATATTTGGGTTTATCACAAAGATAAAATAGCAACTCCCACTTTATGGTTAGATTAAAGAGTGGATAGGGGCAAAATGTAATTAGAGGGATAAATTTCCTTATTCCATGATATAACTCTATTCTAGTGAAATAAATTTATATAGTCTGGGACTCTAGGCCCAATTATACCCATGTGTTATATAACTCTTATTTCCTTTCCCACTTTATGTTGTTTGGCAATCAATTCTTTGATGGTCATTCTTTGTATCAATCATTAGTTTAACTTAAGGATTTCAACCTAAAAATTGGAAGGGTTAGAAATTATCAAACCAGAACAGATTTATGTGGATAAAAAGTATGAACAACTCGCTCTTTTCTGTTATGGGCACCTGGAAACATGCTGTATGTCCACAAGATGATTATCATTTACAAGAAAATGTCTTCGTTACCTTGAAAATTCCTGACTTGAGTAATGAATACAAAATAGCGTAAATGATGAATAGCCTAAATGGTGTGACTATTTTATTGAAATGAATTCAAATGTGTTGATGAAACTGAATTGTTAAGTTAAAACAATATATTGATCTCACACCTGTTGTCAAACATGGCAATCTATTTTTTATGTCAGGGGATGTCAGAGAATGTGCAGTTGTGCATTCAAGAACAAATGGATTGGAGGTTGTCTAAACACAAGCAAACATCTAAAGAACAAATGGGAAAGCCAAGCATATTTGGGCTTCTCTATGGGATTCTAGAAAGTTCCACAGTTCTCAAGGGCTTCTTGGGAAGTGTTGGGGTCACAGAGAAGACTCATCATCATGAAAATGTGAATACTGCATAGAATATCCAAATAATATAGGGGTTTGTAGATTTTCTTTTGCTACCGGATGATGCCCATGGAGGGCATCATCTGTAAGCCTGCAAGTCCTAAGCAACTTGCAGGCTCTAAAATGTCAAAAGAAGCTTATCGCTTGTCTTTTGGATGCTCTTCTATGTGTTTGGATCTCCAAAAGCTAAGGATGTTGGTTTAGTCTCTGATAAATATGTTCTGCATTGAAAGGAAGCAATCAATTGTCTCTACTTCATGAGGAAGCTTGCGAATGTGTGACACAGGCTCATGTTGCGACAAAATTTGGCTGCACTACCATGACTTTCATGAAAATCTGGGATCCCAGGGTACACAGTTGGAATCTGTACCCGTTTTCTGATTTATTGAAAGAGTTGTTTCCTTAAATCTGGTAGTATATATATGGATGTCAACAACCTAGAATCTGAGTCTTTATTCGTTGTTACTGCAGGATCAGAATCCAACAATCATCAAATCCTTGGTTGGGTTTTTAACATGTATTTTGAAGTTGAGCCTATCTGATTACTTGGACAATTTTCAAGTCTCAATAAGTTTTCGATGATTTTCTTTTTTGGATTGTTCGGTGCAAGGTTTTTCATCTCACTAATTCGGTAAATCCAACAGCAGATAGTATGCATATGATGTTAAATATATTTCAAATATGTATTCAGAGGATTTAATTATCAGTACATAACAGTCCATGGTGCCATACCAGTAAGGTACTGCTACACTTCCTGTACCAGTACTGTGTTGACAACTGTTACTCTACTATTTTGCTGTCCAGGCAGCAGGAAGCATACGATGTGCCAGTATAGTATGAGTACTGTACTGGTTTGATACTGATACAGGTACAATACTAGTACATTAAACCTTGATGAACTCTAATACACATGAAAATCATATATAACATTATAGATACCATTAAGTTTGAGATGATATATTGAGTTATTCAGATTTGTGTTCCCTTGTTTGATAGGATTTTGGATCTGATTTCTCATATTTGAACATAATTATAAAAAAAAAAGGCAAATCAGAATACAGTCATTGAATAGCATGGACAGCTATTGATGTTGATAATCTACTTGAAGCTCTTAGGATGTAAAACTATGCTTGTCATGAGAAGTTCCAAGAATGCCAACACATTTGTCTTTTAATCTTTCATATAGAGTTTGCCAAACCATCCCAAACCAAACGGTTTGGGGTATACTGAACTGAACCAGTCCCTAACTGGGATAGTTTGCCGCATCGAAATGGTTTAAGTGGCGTTCACGTGTTTCCGCTTTCATTTGCTTTGTTTGTCTCCAATGTCCCCTTATGCTCACCTTATCCTCCCGGACCGACACCAATGCAAATTGCTCCTAGATAAGCACCCCCCCCCCCCCCGGTCCTCTCCCTCCCTCTCTCCCTCTTCCCCGGTGCAATCTCCTCAACACCGCCATCTTCGTTCTTGAGCACGATCCACATGTCCACCACCACAACTGTCGCATCCCGAGCCTTCTCACTAATGGCCAAGCCCACATCTCCATCCTCCCAGTCTAAGAGTTTCTTCTTGATAGTGTCCTGAGCCCTCCATCTCCTCCTTCCCTTTCTCCCTCTTCCCCTCCCTCTCCCACTCCTTCTCCAGCCGAACCTAGGGTGTGCAAGCAAACTATCAAACCGCAAAACTGGCCCGAACCGCTAATTTCGGTTCAGTTTGGATCATGTTTTTAGATTCAATTCACTTTGGTTTAAAAATTTTTGTAACCGAAAAATCAGTTCTATTTCAGTTTCAATGTTGAAACACCTGATTTAAACCAAACCAACCCGTGGATGTGTGTGTGTACATATATATGTATATATATATATATATGTATATGTACATACATGTATATGTATATGTATATGTAGATACATGTATATGTATATGTATATATGTAGATACATGTATATGTATATATGTAGATACATATATATGTATATATGTATATGTAGATACATATATATGTACATGTATATGTATATATGTATGTACATACATATATATGTATATATGTGTGTATATATGTATGTACATACATATATATGTATATATGTGTGTATATATGTATATGTGTGTGTAT
>KE505023.1:181250-194130 GCA_000441515.1 Elaeis oleifera | reverse complement strand
TACATACATACATACATATATATAATATGAACTGCCACCGTTTCATTTATATTTTACCCTTAGCCCCATCAGTTCCTTGCTTCTATATTTAGGCCATTTAGCCCATCCTATGGACCGCCATTTAGCCTATCTCATAAGCTACCCATTTAGCATGATTAGAAAAAAAAATTAAAATGGATAGCAATCCATTTAGCCCATCCCATAAGCTTCCTATTTGATATAAGCCCAATAGCCCACAACCCAAGAAATTGAACCGAGCCTATTTTTTGGATTGGTTTGAACTAATTTCCTCTATGTAGTTGGTTCGGTTCGGTTTCGATTTCAATTTTAGCCATTTAAAATTGACCCCGAAGCGAACTGTGCACACCTCTAGCTGAACCAATCTCTTCCTTTTGACTTTCTCTATTTTGGTGTGCCCCAAAATAGCACAGTACGGACCTATACCATGGCAAACTGGTCGCCAGCTGGTATGCCCTCTGGTACTGGATTGGCAAATCTTACTTTTATATCTTACGACTAGGACCAACTAGTTTGGAATTTTATCATAACTTTGAGTTTAGTTAGGATATGTAGGACCATGGATATCTTTATAGTTTGATTACTCTTTTTCTTTTAAGTTATTGTAGTGGAAGAAATGGGTTAGATTTCTCACCCTTTTTTTTCATGATCTAGTTACAGCTAATTTTTTTGGATCAAGTTACAGCTAAATCAAGACAAATGTTTGTCTTGTTTAACAATATTATAAACATCAATATTTTGGAGGCTTGATGAGAAAATATTTTAGGTGTTTGGTGCAATGACAGAAGCCATTTTGGTTAAGTTTATAAAGATGAACATATTAAATAATGACACATATAAATACCAAAAATCAAAAGAAAATTATACATGAATATGAGAATATGCCAGTTTGATAAGAAAACATCATTATATAAACAACCTAAACAGCATGTTTCATGACAAAACAACAACTGAAGAAAGATGTCACTCAAGTAAGAAATAGAATGCAGGATAATCTTCAAGCATTTCTATATCAATAAATTTTATTTAGAGCAAAGAAAAACATTGAAAAGAAGAGCTCATCTCACATCAGATGTTTGGTCAGTTATTCCATCAATATCAAAGAACAAGGCACCGGGAATGTGAGCCACCTGAACAAAATTCAAAAGTGAATAGTCGTTACTACGAAGCAAACTAGGAAAAAATGTTGGAAATAAAATTTTACCAATCATCCAAATGTATCTTCTAAAAAATACTTGACGACAGATTGACATGGTAATGCAGAATGTAGATCAGCTTAAATGTGCCCACTAAAGTTGCTGAGATGCTAACTTCGCAACTAATCAGACTCAAACTGCATTTTAGGATCAACCATGGCAATTTTTTTCTTAACTATTGCGCATTGTTCCTATGAATCTGTCCCAATCTCATGAAACATAACAACCAAAGATTGCAGAAGCATCCCGAACCACCCAGTTCAAGGCATATTGAATCGTACCAATGGCGGATTGGAATAGCTCTAGCATTCGATCTCATTTCAATCTTTAGTAGATTGAGAACAGTTGTCCAAACCTTTCTACACTTCTATGAGGATACGATACAATTCTGACCTTTTGTCAATATATTTCGTGAAACATATAATGGTTCAATACTTCAAAGGAATTAAAGTAAAAGACTATGCCATGCGATAATACCAACCATAACATGCAAGCCTACAAGCTATATTTTTCTTTTAGAATACCAACAAGGATCAGTAAAATGGGTTGGCGAGATATAATACAAAATTTGCATCATATGTCAGTAGTCAAAACCAAGGTTTGCTGTACCTACCTATAACACCCCTGTACCAAGCAAATCATACCACAAGGTAAGGTACCGCTATTTCCCAACTCAAAAAAAATGTCATCTTTGAGATGCATGAATAGAAATTTCAATGCATGCACCAAGTCTGCCATAAAAAAATTGCCCCTTACATCGCAACATCATGCCACGAGAGAATCACACCATACAAGAATGAACAAATAGCTTTAGAAGGGTACGTGTCAAACAAATTTCTAGATGCCTATTGAAAAGCATTTTGCATCACAACTAAAGATGTAATACTCATTACTGTAAAGCATCTTGAAACATTCTACCAATGTGAGTCAGCTAATCACCAATTTTTTCAACCCAAAGCTTATGGGTAAAAAGAGACAAAATCAAGTAGAAGCATGGCGACAATGATCCAAATTTCTCTTACCATTTTGTAGGAAATAGGTACTTTCTAACCAAACTACATTGATTCTTTCAGAACAATGAGTTGCATCTTGAGTTCCATCAAAATTCAAATCATAGATTGAGGTGAATATGCACCCTCATTCTTTGATTATGATGGATTGCAGAACTCAGAAAAAGATAATATCCTCATAAAATTTACACTACAAGCGAGCATCACACAATCAGCACGCAATTCTCAGATTGGCTGGTATGTCTTTAAGCCATTTATGGCAAATTGTAATCTTTGTAGGGTCCAACATGTTTGTGGTTTTTGAACCTAATGATAGATCATAGAAATCTTACTACTAGATAATTTCCATTAATGAATGGGAAGAATTGCCCCCCTTTGGCTCCCCCCTTGAGTGTCAGTTTTCAGTTGATAGCCAATCATAAAAATAAGCACAGCAATGGAGAACAATCATATTTAAATAATTCTGAGAAAGGATTTTGGACAAGCTATAGCAGTTACATGAAAGATGGTGCCAAATTGTTAGGGCGATGCTTGATGGTTATGAATGGTTATGGTTTATTACATAATATCTGTTTGACACATATTGAACCGATCTTTATTTTCCATCACATGAAATACTTTTGCACGTTGAAAATAAGATCTGAATGTACATCAATAAACACATGGCACCATGCAATAAACTTATCTGGTCATAATAAGACTTCCCAAAACAAATCTTCAGTGCAAAATCACAAAAGCTAGTTAAATATGTACCCTAAATCAAACAAGTAGCGACAATAAATTGTGCATGTCTTTTAATGCTTCTGTTTTTCCCCCCTGAATAAAATAGTGTGACCGAAAGAGACAAAATAACAAAAGGCATGTAAGCACCTTTCAAACCATAAGTTACAGTATGCCTCAGAAAATTTCTTTTAATTTGTTAAAGCAAGTGCTAAATGCTAAATTACAACAATGTTCATATTCTTGTAAATCACAAGCAAAAAATAACATGGACCTGCATAAGGATGAACATAACAATGCAAAGAGCCACTGGGCAAATTCATAAGAAAAAAAAAATTAGAATTGTCAAACCTGATATTCTTGAAGGGGTTTCTTGCTCATTTGGCATATACCAAGAACCATCCAATACCTTAGGAAAAAAGGAATAATTAAAAGCATGCAATGGGAGAAGAAAGATGTATGCAGTATATGTTCTGTTCTACAATTGCAGATAAATTCTGCTGAAGCACACCACAACTGGCTTTGGCAAGTTCATTCCTAACTTCTAGTTAATGAGTTTCCCATATCTGAAAATTTCTCTTCCTGGTCATAGACATTCTAGCTTGTAAATTTCTACCTATAAGAGATCATGAGTAATGTTAGTAACAACTTTGTAACAAGTTACATTATGCGCATGAACATCATTTTCCTTTAAGAGAAGATCAACAGCTTCTGAACAGCACTTATTCGTTTTTCCTTTTTTTTCCTTTTCTTCTTTCATTCTTTTTTTTGTTTGTTTTTGCCTCCCCTTGCATGCTAAAAGTCATTGCATACTTTATTCGGGTACATGCCATCTGGATTGTCCATAACAGAGCCTGCAGCAAACTAGAGGAAGCTGCACCAAATTCATCCATAATCCCCCCCACTCCCTTCCTCACCCTCTTTCATGAACGGACAGACACAAGCACATGCATTAAACCCCCATGCACCTCCTATCTTATTCAGACATGAAGCTTCCACCATCAGAGTGGCATCTTGCAACCTGATCAAACTCTTTCCTTCATTATATGTCATAATGAGGAAACCATCCGAATTACATAAGGAAAAGCCCACATATCAGTATAAGGGTACATGGTCAAAAATGTCTGAACTAGGGATGATAACATAAAGGAAGTAAACAATTTAACTATTATGCAACCAGCACTAGTAAGCATTTACCTTTACATCAGGATCTCCGAGATTAGCATGCAGCCACTCAGCAGAAACCACAGGTTCATTGTTCCCCATCGATCGAGCAGCTGAAGTAGAGGTTGTCACGCTAGATGAAGCAGTCACCGCACAGCAAACAAACCCAAGCTGGAGAAACCAAGGAGAGGCAGTCGACGCGATTATAGGAGGCTGTTCTGCAAACAATACAATCAAGAAGCACTAAAAACCACATAAGACCAGGCATAGCTGCAAAAAATATAAATAAGATTAAAAAAAAAAAAACAACTGCAACAACCCGTTGGTACCTAATAAAGCCCAGTTTTGTACCGAAAATGGTCATTGAATAGATGCTAAGTCGCTGGATATAAACAATTGATAAAGCCAAACCGAGAAAAGAAGTCCATAGAGGGAACACAAGCAATTCAAGCCTTAAAATAGACATAGAATAGAGGAAAATTTGCTATGCATCCAAAATCGAGAAAACCGGCATTGAATTAAGCGCACAACTGAAAGAACGTTGATCGGATTGAAAATAGAAAACTTAATGCCAAAGAAGGAGATCGAATAGCAGAACGATCGGATGTACCCGCGGATGCCTGAGGTAGATGTCACATAAAGAGGGAACAAAGCGGAGAGTGGGAGAGTGGGGAAGAAAGGAGATTAGGGCACTTGGATTACAATCGAAGCTCATTTGAAAGGTTCTGACTTTTTTTTCTTATTATTTTATTTCCGGTACCAAATCGTTGCTTTATACGGTAGAGAAATTTTTTTGTACACCACCCTACTGGAGAAAAAATTCACCGCCTTATCGGTTGGCCACGTGGCATAATTAATAAAAAATAAATATTTAATATAATTTAATATAATTTAATTTTTTTTAAAATATTTTTTATTTTTTTTATTTTATTTTATTCGAATAAAACGTCATAGATAATAACAGAATATCATAATAATAATATGATATCTTATTATATTTTATGATATTTAATTACACCATATATATGATTATCGAGATATCATAAAAACTAATATGACGTTATAGTAATATTATGACATCTGTTACAATTTTATGATATCATTTTTACTTTATTTTATTCAACCAAAATATTATAGATAATAATAGAATATTATAATAATGGTATGACGTCTTGTTGTATCCTATGACGTCTTGTTACATTCTATATACAATTATTGGAATGTCTTAAAAACTAACATAATATCATAATAATATTATGATATCATGTTGGAATTGTATGATATCCTGTTGCATCATATATACAATTATAAGAATGTAATGAAAACTAACAGAACGTCATAATAATATTATAACATCTTGTTGCAATCCTATAATATTCCATAGCATCTTATAAATAATTATTTGGATGTCATAAAACTAATAGGATATCATAATAATACTATGACACTGTGTTGTAATTTTATGACATCTTGTTGTATCCTATAGATAATTATCGGAATGTCATAAAAATTTACAGGACGTCATAATAATATTATGACATCCTGTTGCAATCCTATGATATCTTGTTGTATTCTATAAATAATTATCGAGATATTATAAAACTAATAGGACGTCATAATAATATTATAATATCATATTCCAATCATATGACATCCTGTTGCATCATATAAACAATTATCAATATAAGGCCTGGCTTAGCTAGTCCACTGAGCTCACTGCCTATTGAGGTGGTCATCAGATAGAAGCGGAATAGAGGATTTATCCTTTATTCCATGTGATAAAAAGCCTTGCCATCTCCCCCATCACCCTCCCACCGCGGTGTCTTCCTTTCTTCCTAATGCCCCCTCCTTTCATCTTATCTTTTCCACACACACTATGAGCTCTCTCTCCTCCTTTTTTTCTGCTCCTCTGTCTTACGCATGCCATCTCTCTCCCATGCTCTCTCTTACCCATATCTTCTCTTCTATCTTCCTCTTCTTTCCTTCTTTTTTTCTTCTCTCCTCCATGCTGGATGCCAACCCATCTCTTTTTCATTCTCCACATAAGTAAAGCTTAAATCTAAATTCTTATCTTCAGATTCTTCTGATTAATTTATGTTTTTCTTGTTGGTTTCTATTTTGAAGAAAGAATGAAACCCGCCTCATGAGTTGCAGGCAAATAGAGGATGATATGACCATCCTTCTCCTCACCAAGAGAGAATAACTCTCTTTCTTTCCCTTTGGCTGCAGATTTGGTTATTTATTCGTTCCTTTGCTCTTTCCTCAAAGATGGATCAGACCCTCTACTATCTCTCTCTTAATCTCTCTACATCTTTATATCCTTCTTTATCTATCCTCATGTCCTTTTGTGCTAATGATTAGTTTAAACCAAGATTAATCTTGACTTTATTCACTTTCTTAGTTTTTAACTTAGATTAGATTTATCTATAGGTGGATAGTATCTTGAGGTTGGAGAAGATCGACGTAGAGTCCCTTCCGATCCTACTAATTGAGATAAAGTCCATTAATCTCTTAAGCTAGTTATGGATTATTGTGATAAAGATAGAATGATAGATTAGATCTTAGGAATCAAAAAATTAGGTCATAATCATGTAAGTTAGAAGAGAGAGTGATTTTTAATTTCTAGCACCAAATATTGATTTAGGATTAATTGGATGTTTTAGGTGTACGGTGGTTCAGGTTGGCATGGGGTGAATTTTGCTAACTATTAAAGGTAGGGATCTTTAATCACAACCACCAGCATTAATCACAAATATTTGGGATCATATACTCGAAATTGTAGGCATTATATACTTGCATCGTATTGCAAGCTTTGATTCTATATGATTCTAAATTTTGTCAATTACATAAATAAAATATATACATATAAATAAATTATAATCCAGTAAAATAATGAAATGAAAGGAATGATTCATGATGAATTAAAATCAGGGCATCTAGACTAGTCATGACATCAATATAGCCTCACCACGAGCAAGAACATGGTATTTCATCAGTATGATTTTGTCATGGGCAAAAACATGGTACTTTTATTAGTATGGCCTCGCTATGGATAGAAATATGATATTTTATCAGTATGACCTCATCATAGATAGAAATATGATACTTTTATCAGTATGGTCTCATCACGGATACGAACGTAGTATTTAGTATGGTCAATCACAAATAGAAGCGTGATCGTGAACAGTCCAAATGTCAAAAATTCTGATCCGATCATATTACATATATTATAATAAAGTAATAAATGAGAATAATAGCTTGGTATTGATGGTAACAGAAATAATAGTAATTGAAATAAATTCTAGTTGAATGAAAGTTGTTGATCTAGTTATATATGACGAGTATATTAAAGTTGCTCTTGATAGGATACTATATATATCTAAATTATTATATATTGAAATTTAATGAACATTTTGGTATTATCATTAAGATGGGTATATGAATAGTCAATTGTTAATTTTGATATTTGAACCATTATTTCTTAATGGATATGTTTATTAAAGAATTGCTATCCTTTCATACGTGTGCATGTACTTAGAAGATCCTTACTGAGCTGTTAGCTTATATTATTATTTTATTTCTTTTCAGAGCTGTAGAATACCTAGCTAAACCGGACGAAGTTGGCACTTTTGGTGAAAGATAGTAGTAGTTAAGTCTATATGTGATATCGGATATATCTAAATGTGTATTTTGGGATAACTTTAATTTCAGTAAAGAATGTAATATATGGTTTGCCTTGGATGTTTATCCCTCGGAATTAAATATTTCGTTCAGATGTATAAAGTCTTGCATATATTTTAGAATTATACTCTAGGAAATATGTGATCGTGTCACGTGGCTCACCCAAGTATAGGGTTTGGGGCATGATAGAGGTGGGTATCAAAGCTGAGATTTAAGATTCGTAAGGATAAGCTTTAAATGAGTGTGGATAGGTAAACCTCTAATTGAGTGTGTATATTAGATAGCTTATAATTGTGAATCGTATGTTCTTTTGACTACTAATAACTAGCTTTGGTTATAATTCTGAATGTAAACATTGGTTAGTATAGGTTAAGATGGTTCATGGTAGTGGACAAGGATGTGTGGGGAGATCAATACGGTTTGTTGATGACTCCAATGTTTTGAAGTCTACTGAATAGCAAATTGGTGTTCCTTCTGCATCGGTGAGTGATATATACCAACATGGGGATAACGACAACCTTGTTGGGAGCTCTCAAGGGAAAGAATGCATAGAGGATCTAGGATTGTCCTCGGAGAGCAAGTTCATTCTTCCCAATTGATCCAAACACCTTTAGGAGTCGTGCAAGAGCAAATCACAACAAAAATTGATATAAGAAAGATGATGGAACAACATAATTAGCTAATACAATAATTTATGCAACAAGGGCATCAGCAGTAGCAATCGCCTCCCCAGCACCAAAGAAATGTTGGAGTTCAGCAAGAGTATTGCATGCACTTGGAGGAATTTAAGAAATTTGCCCCACCACCCTTCAAGATGCCTCTGATCTTTTAAGGGCTGAAAGCTGGTTGGGTGAGATAGAGCAAATTTTTGAGGTGTTGAAGTGTTTTGACGAGGAGAAGGTCAGTTACGCTTCTTTTACATTACGTGGAGAAGCTCGTAGTTGCTAGAAGATAGAAAGAAGATGATTGAGTACAAATATTATACATATCATTTGAAAAGTTTTTAAAGAAGCCTTTTGTGAAAAGTACCTTCCCCATAGTGTTTTGTATCAAAAGTATGAGAAATTTTTCCAATAAAAGTAAGGTAGTATGTCGGTCACTTAATATGCAGTAAAGTTTGAAGAGTAGGCCAATTATGCTTCGAGATTAGTAGAAAAAAAAGATCAGGCTCGAAAATTTGACATTGGGATTAGCACCTAAATTAAACAGCAGGTATCTAACTTTGAGCTCTCTATATACAAGAAGGTGCTCAACAAAGCACTAATCCTAGAGAAAGGAGTTAATGATATCCAAGTAAAAGAGATGGAATATTGAAATAGATGACTAGGCTAAGTGGTCCTCAAGGTCAAAATAGCAGAATGGTTGAATCAAGGGACAAGAGGCCAATCACTATGATTTCAAGAGATAGAAGGCAGCCCTCATATATTCTCCGATGCCATAGGTGTGGAGGATCTTACTTTATAAGAGATTATATAGGCTTTGTAGGGGTATGTTATAATTGTGGCCAGTCAGGCTATAAAGCAAATGTATGTCCTAAGAGGAGGGAGCTTATGGTATGACTAAAGTATCAACCTGCATAGGCATTCCAACTAGTCAAGCTTCTCAATCAAGACCACAACAAGGAGGATGCAGGGGAGAGTTGATGTACTTAATAGGATGCAAATGCTTCCAATTCTATGGTAACATGTATTTACTAATGCTATTTTCTCTTTCATTATATTTGATTAGTAGATCCCATATAGAAACTCAATAAGTTAGAATTATAGCTACAATTGAGAATGTGAAATATATATGATCAAGATATCATCTAATTATGCTCATGTTCTGTTTGATCCTGATGCTACACATTCTTTTATATCAGATAATTTCATTAGGAGGAATAGTGAGATTCTACCTGTGCCATTTGAGTTTGATTTAGGAGTCTCTACTCTGAGTAGTGATACTATTGTAGTGGATTCTTTTTGCAAATCTTGCACCCTTAATATTATAGATAAAGAAATGGTAGTTGACCTGCTAGCATTGAAGATGAGAGATTTTGATTTAATCTTTGATATGGATCGGTTGGCTACATATCATGCTACTATAGACTGTTTTAAGAAATAATGAACTTTCATATTCCAAGCCAACCAAAATTAAGCTTCACCGATAGAAGATCAAATTTTTCATTAAAGTTAGTATCCACTCTATAAGCTAGGAAGTTCTAAGGAAGGGATGTGAAGGATTTCTAGCTGCAGTAAGAGATACTCGACCAAAGAAATAGAAGCTAGAGGATATTTTAGTTGTAAAGAATTTTTGATGTTTTCTTAAGGAACTTCTAGGGTTACCTCTAGAGCGAGAGATTAAGTTTTATATCAATTTGGTTCCAAGAACTGATCCCATATCTAAGACTCCTTATGGAAAATGGCTCCTATTGAATTAAAAGTGTTGAAGGAACAATTGCAAGAATTATTGAATAAGGGCTTCATTTGGCCCAATGTATCTCCTTGGGATGCTCCCGTACTAGTTGTGAAGAAGGATCGAAGCTTTCAGCTTTGTATTGACTATCGAGAGCTGAATAAGATAATAATAAAAAATAATATCTCTTGCTGAAAATTGATGATCCGTTTGATCAGTTACAGGAAGCACAAGTTTTTTCAAAAATTGGTCTTCGTTCTGGCTATCATCAATTAAAGATTAAGGCTAGTGATGTGTCTAAGAAAGCTTTTAGAATAAGATATGGACACTATGATTTTTGGTCATATCTTTTGGATTGACTAATGCATTTGTAACCTTTTGGACCTGATGAACAGAATATTCAAACTCTATCTAAACCAATTTGTGCTAGTATTCATTAATGATATTTTGATCTATTCGAAGAATCTACAAAAGCATGAGGAGCATTTAAGGATAGTGTTGCAAACTCGAGAAAAGAAATTTTATGCAAAACTCCAAAAGTATAAATTTTGGCTCGATAGTGTCACCTTCCTTGGGCATGTGATATCCAAAAATGATATTCTATTGATCCAAAGAAATAGAAGCAGTAGCTGAATAGAATCATCCTACTAATGTATCTGAAGTACATAGTTTTTTGAGATTAGCTGGCTATTATCATAGATTTGTTGAAGGATTTTCTTGTATTGCTATGCCTTTGTCTCGTCTAACTTAAAACGAATGAAATTGGAATGGACAGAGGAGGGTAAGCAGAGCTCTAGGAATTAAAAGTAATTGGTGACAGCTCCAATATTGATCATTCCATCTGGAACAAGAGGTTTCATTATTTATAGCAACGCCTCTTGGAAGGGCCTAGGCTATATCTTGATGCAGAATGAAAATAATTGTTTATACCTCTAGATAACTGAAATAATATGAGCAGAATTATCCCATCCATGATTTAGAATTAGCAGCTATAGTTTTTGCTCAAAAAATATAGAGATATTATTTATATGGAGAGCCTTGCAAGGTTTTGTTGGGAATAGTGTCCCAAAGTCAATCGTCAGCTTGTTGATGGTTGTGCTCTTTGTTGTATTAGTACATAAATTAAAATTAATAAAATTATTTTGACATTTTTCACCACAAATTTTTTCATCTTCTAATGAACTCCTGTGTTGTGGTGAAGTCCTTAGGACTATTTAGACTCGATAAAGGAGGATTTATCGTTTAGTCCTTAAACCAGTTCGCGACCAAATGATACGTTGTAACCAAGGATAATAACGTTTATCGAGTATAGGTTGTTGTGTGCCATATAGGTTGGTTATCCTCTTAACCAAAGAGTTTGGAGACACTGGTATGGCATACAGGTGAGATGTAAGGGTACATCTGCACTGAACGTGACCGACTTCGGAGCAATTTTTGCTGTCAAGATTTGCTTCGATGGAATATGAGTATAAATGTCCCTCCGACCTGAGACCGCCACGGTGACTTGCAAGTAACTCACTGCACTTAGGCACTGGACTATCTAAATTTTAATTCAGTGACGGAAGGCTGCTGGGTGTAGTCAAGTACTTGACTTGTCGGTGTGTGTGTCAAGATGGGATTGACCACTCCAATTTAGGAGCTGTGTACAGTCGTATTTCAATTTAACAAAACTTTGGCCAGGATAATTCTTGTGAGGAGTCACAGGACTGTTTGAGTTGAGCACGATTCGGATGATCTAATCAGGGTTGATAGTTTAAACCCTGAGTCGTCCTAAAACACAGGGGTCATAAGGATGAATTATATAGTAACCATATTCACGTAGGTTCTGAGTGTTGTGATTGTGACTCTTCGACCTATCCGGACGTCGGATACCATTGCTAGACGGTCACTTCGATTAGTACAGGAATTTGTTCCTGTGCTACCGGCTTAGGTTCGAACCTGCGGGGTCACACACATTAGAGGTTCCTATCTAATCTGATGGCTGGTGAAGAGTCTTACGTATCTGAGATTCTGTGATCGAGGATCAGGATTCTCTGATCATAAATTTCACATATTTTAGATACCGGGGTCAAGAGTCCCACTGGTTGGGACTTTTAGATCAGGGTTACATATCGATGAATTCTGATGTCCGATTGTCCATTGAATTTGGACTCAATAATTTATGAGAGATTTAATTAGTAATTTGATTGCTAATTAACTCAATTTGATTGAGTAATTATTTTTGGATTAAGTCCAATTGAATTGGATTCAGTTGGGTTTGACCCAATTAGGTTAAGAGTTGACCTAATCGTCAAGATGGTTTGGTCCCTGATTTGATCAGGGGTTGGGCTTAGTCAATTCTTGATTTGATTAGGATTTTATTGAGCCTAATTAAGTCTAATTAAGTTGGGTTTAAAATTAATCTAATTGGACCTAACTTATTGGTTCAATTAGGTTGGTTTAAATAATGAAACCACCTTGGATCAATCTCCATGCGCCACCTCACTTCCAATGCACCCATTTGAATTCATGAGAACTTTTCATGAATTTTTCTCATGCCAAGCCTTTCTCCACGCCCCACTTTAATGTACCAAGTGAATGGATAAGGTTGGCCATTCAAATTCAAAATAATATTTGAATTTGAATGGCAATTAATCTTTGTGCCTTATCCCTTGTTTACGTCCCAATTAATTACATGAGAAAATATTTCTCATGAAA